>JACXVL010000128.1:45858-160919 GCA_014898675.1 Athelia sp. TMB | reverse complement strand
CTATCGCCTCTGTCAGCCTGCGCTTACCAACTCCGCCAACTGTCGCTGTCCAGAACCGTCGCACGCAGATCAGGCGTTTCAGCAGGCTAGAAGCAGGCCCTGACAATGTGCACTCCGCTGCTCGATCGGGCATGGATAGAAGGCAGGTGATGTGACAGCTGGGCAGACTGAAGGGCAGCGGACAGGGGCGTGAAAGCATGTCGGTATGCGCCCCTTCACACTAGTACTGCGAATTCCGAGTCGCGGCTGCGGACTGGATCGAGAGGGCGAGAGACTCGGCACTGCGTCATTTTGTGCATCATACTCGCGGCTGGGAATGCTGCATGGATATCTCGATTTTTGGACGCCTGGCGCTTGCGCTTGCAGCTTGCGCCGACCTCGAACTCGCTCGAACTCACTAGCGGCCTCGCCCGCCCGTCGACGCCCTCGCTCAGGGCAGCCTTTTGCAGTTTGCCTTTTGGCTCGCCCGCCCAGTTTAATCCCCGACCGGTCGCGTTCCGCTGACAGCAGCTGCACCCGATGGGGCAGATTTGCGTTGCGTCGCGTCGCTACCTCGAAAATCGAGATTTGATCAGATCCATTATGTACTGCTCTCCTGGGCGTCTGGGTCACGCGCTGCCGCCGTCACTGGGTGCTCGGGTGTCACTCGCGATCGCTGGGCTGCTGCGCCGCCGGTTTGCGCGCATATTCATCATCCTCGCCAAGTCGTCACATCGCATCGGGCGGGTCATGGCCTCTTCGTGGGTGGCCGTCTTTGGGTCGTCATTTGGTCGTCATTGGTTGCCTCAGCGTCGACGCGTGCTTTGCGTAACGTACTTATGAGGGCCGCGAGTGACGCGGGCGACTGTCATCGGTGTCATCGAGACGCGCAGGGCACTCAGGGTACGCGCATAACCTTTTGGATTGACTTTTGGCTTTAGCACATTCATGCAATCGCATTTAATATTGCAACGTCGATCTCGCTTCCGCTTCTCGCGTTTCCGCCGGTTCCGCCTCTGACACTGCGCCTGCCAGATGAGGCGCTTGCGCATCTGATCCTGCCAGATCCATTATGTACCTGCTTCTGCCCGATGGTCACGCGCCTTACGCGCCGCCTCCGGATCTGCAGGACTCGGACGCGCCACGACATTTTGGGGCGCCCGCTTCAGCCCCAGCGCACACACACCCGGATTCACATCGCGCGGGGCTTGGGTGGATCAACGCCAATAATAACGCTGAATAATACCGTTCGATACCTGCGCGTTTTCCCTCGGCGGGCGTCGAGGGCCCGTTTCTGGAGTCGCCAGCATCGAGAAGCAGCGCGTGCGTCATGCAGGTTCGCATCCAGGGTACGCGTATAGCCTTTTGGAATTTGCCTTTAGCAATTGGCGCAGCGGCTGCCCTGATGCGACCTGACGCCCACCCCGTTTAGCGCGCGCCCACGGTGCCGCGCGTGTTCCGGGTCAGCAGACCGCGACGCGACGTCTATTACCCAACGCGATGTCGTGCGTGCGCCTGTATGCCTGCAGCGGCTCGATGCCCCCCCGCTGCGCGCAGATTGCTGTTCGCCAAGCACTGCTGTGACCATCAACGCTCGCGAAGCTGCAAAATCTGCTTCAAGCTTCCTGCTTCGAGCTTCCTGCTGCGCTGCCTTCCATCACTCACACAGGCAAGGCACACGCGCTCCCACGGCGCCGTCTCGCCATTCTCACCGTCACTGTGAAGTGATGAAGGGTGCGACATGTGCCGCGGGTCGGCGTAATTTTGACTCTTGGGTGGTGTCACCTTGGGTACGGCGCTGTCAGCCTTCAGGTTTGAAGCTTCAGGTCAGCAGCATCACCGTCCGACGTCCGCCCCCGCGCCAGTCTGGGCTCGTGTTCCGCGAGGAGGCCGAAGGGCGCTCGAGTCCATCCAGATACACACATATGCATAGTGAGAGTGGGCCGTATTGGCGTCGCCCAGCTCTGGCTACTTACTCTGCTCTCCCTCGCAGTATGACACTTTGTTCAATACTTGATATCAGATACGTTCGCTCAAATGATACCTTTCTTCTATCGCCGCCACCATGCACCATGTGCTCTTACCGCCCTCCTCCGCCCCCGACGCACGCCAGTTTGGGCAGCCGTCAGCCGGCCTGTCTCCCCTCGCTGTCCATATCACAGACGAGCACTCGAATGGCATGTCTCTTCTATCGCCGCCATGTGTTCGCGCCCTGGCGCAGATACGGGGTGTCTATCATTCCCCACCGCACTCTGGCGTGCGTGTCCTGATGTGCCTGTGCGATTTTTCCTGCGGCAGCTGGCGTGCACTTCTACACAGGATCTTCAACAACATCGTGACAGAGTCCAGATTGAGCGCTACAAACGCAGCAATGCGCCTACCCCACACTCCTCTACACTCCGCGACCGCCGGTACGATGGTGCGGCCACAACCGTTCGATTGTGTTCACACCGCGTGGCCTGGTGCGCCTGTGCGATTTTTGCTGCTGCGCAGCTGGTTTACACAGGGCCTTTTAGCAACATCGATTCAGAGTCCGATTGGGCGCTACCCTGCGCGGCAATGCGCCTACCCCACACTCCCCCACACTTCGCCCGCCGGTGCGATGGCGCCGACCGATTGGGGCAATTCACGACTTGAGGCCTGATTCCCACTGCAGGCCGCTGTCTGTCTTTGGGCCACTGCTTCGTGTTACCTTGCCATCCTTGCTGCCATGCCGACCCTCGACCCTCTCATCTTGCGCTATCACGAGCAATTTGGTGCTACAGCGCTTGGTTTGCCTCAACCAAGTTCTGCCACGTGCCGCTCCCCCTTGGCGCGAAATTGCCCACCTCGACTCGGATACGAAGGTGTCTTTTTTGAAATCATTGCTTAATCTCCTGTATCTCTAACTGAACTATAGTAGATACGGAGATGTTAGTCAGTTCCATTACATCCTTTCGTGCGTGCGTGTCATGATGTACCTATGCTAATGTCCCTGCACGATTCTGCCTGTGGCCTACGGCGTCACCTGGCGTCTGAGGACTTCTAATGGGACTGATTCCGGATTGGGCGCTACTTAACGCAGTATTATGGCCACCCCAGTGACCTCACACTTCCCGACCGCCGATGCGATGGCGCGGCAAGCGCCCGTTCAAAAATGGCAAATCGCAGCCCAGATCTCGCAGCACTGCTCGCCGCCTAATATCCAGACCGTCGTGGACATATATCTGCGTTCTATGTTTGCCTTGCTATGCTCGCTGGACTGACCTTCGCTTCTCTCGTCATCTGCGCACCATTGCGGTCAACTTGGATGATGGCTTTCCTCAACCAATTCCTACTAAATTCCGCCCTTCTTGGTGCTGAAATTCGCCAATCACGAGTCGACCGACGCGCCGCACTGCGCAATTACCGAGACGGACCAGTGGAGAAAGCGCCGATTTGCTTGTGATCTCTTGGACTTTCCAAGTGTCGATTCTCTCCATTCTTCTGTGCGGCTAGGCCTCCGATGCGCTTATCTAAGCTGGTTGGAAGTTTCTTTTTTATGCTCGAGTCTGTCGACTCCTGTTCGGTTATCAATGGTGGCTCCATGTTGTAAAGATAGGCCATCGCTGGTGATCTTATGTGTGCCTCTTCCACGATGGTATGCTCTGATGACCCGAGCGCACGGCTTGCGATTGGTGGTCACGTCCTGAACTCCATGCAGATAGATAGGCACACCGATGGCGGAAAAGTCTACAGGCGCACGTTACTTCAGGCGGTCGCCCCTGAGCGGCTGACATTGTGCTCAGGAGCTGCAGCACAGCGAAGATGCTTATCGGGTACAGTGCACACTGCGCTCCACACTGGAGGCTGGTGCGCCATCTGCGGTGCGCGAGCTGGAGAACGTTTAACAGCGCACAGCTCCGTCTCCAGCTTCACTCCATTGCAAGAGTTCCTATTGATGCGCGAAGCATTATGCAGCCTATCAGATCAGAGACGTCCATCACCATCTTCGTGCTCTTGCGGTGCATTCTCCGCGCCCCCATGTCCCCGCTTGTCATACCAGTGCTAACAACATGGGGCAATAGTCGAACGCGTACGGCCAGTGGCATCGATGGCGTGCCTTCTACGAAGGAAGCCTGCAGACTTCGATGTTTTAATGATTTGCCGTTTGTTATAGCATGGGCCCAATGAGATCGCTGGAAAGGTAGCAGCCGGTCAGACTGCACTCGTCCACAGCCGCTATCGCCGTCGCTATTACGCGGTCACGTCGAACATCACCACCCGATAGACATACGCAGCGCGCACATGATGTCCGCCAACTCTAAAGTCCCTATCAGAGTTTGTCTCCGCGCTGCCACCCTTCTATCCTGCCGTTCCTCTTGTGGCAATTTGCAATAGGCGACAATCCGCAATGCAGGTCCTTTCTGATCCTCTGTCACATACTCGCTCTGATGATTTTAGAACGGTCCACCATCTCATGGGCGTGGCTTAGGTGCCCGGTGGCACTCGGACGCACTTCCACGCGCGCCACGCATGTGGAATCGAGGGTGCGATGGCCAGGCTGTCTTCAGATTTGCTTCCACGGCCACAGCTCTCAGCTTCCACTTGATGCGCAACTTCTTCAAAGAATTGTCAGAGTTCGCAGCTGATACGTGTTGAGATTTGGTATGTCGGTGCGAGGTTGATTCGCCGAAGAACTACTAGTTCATTGATAGACATGACCTTTCTGATCTAATCAATACCATTACAATATTCAAAGCAGAGGCCTTGTGATCCAGGCGAAGTGTATATCAGCTTTCGTGTCGCCAAAGGCGGTCAATTTCGAATGGTTGAGCAGGATATCATCACGTGATACCAAATAGGGTTACGGCTGAGCCCGCGACCATTCCCCTTCTTCGAAGCGCTCTCAAACTACAAATAGTACTTCCATGCGCATCATCATCTGCGACATATTCGTGTCATAGTTACACAAAAACGACTTCTGAGTGTCTCAAAGCTTGGAAGACTTTGGACTAACGCATGCATATCATACATCATACAGATTGTATACACGTAAAGACTTCTCCTATTAGCATTGACTTCGAGGATCCCTTTCAGAGGGAACTCCGTCCATGCTTGTCAAGCGCCGGTCGGCCGTAGGTTTGCTATTTCACGCGCCGAATTGGCATTAGATACAGAGGAAGTCTCAAAGAGCCACCACCCACCGGTTTCGCGGGCTTGTTCGCCAGGATCGCGTCGATCTTCTCCAGCACATGGGGCGTGAGCTTCGGGATGACATCGAGCGCCTTGAGGTTGTCGAGGACCTGCTCGGGGCGCGAGGCACCGAGGATGACGGTGGAGGTGTTCGGGTTAACAGCGACCCACGCGAGCGCAAGGTGGGTCACTGTGCAGTGGAGTTCTGTATTCATAACGAAGTGTCAGCATTGTTACAGGCGGCGAAGCGGGTGTTGGTCATGAATGTAGCTGCATGTCAAGGAAAATGAGAATGAACGGGGTCGCACCTTCCTCAGCGAGCTTGCTCAACTCCTTGACCTTGCGGATCTTCTCCCTGCCTTCCTCCTCATTCAGAGACTTAAGCGTGCTCTTGAAGAAGTCTTTGTGGTTCGCGTAGCGCGAGTCTTCCGGAATGCCGTCGTTGTACTTGCCGGTCAGCAGTCCAGACGCGAGCGCAGAGAAGACAGTTGTGCCGGTGCCGTACTGCTTGTAAATCGGACTATTGATCCAAGCGCACGATCTCAGTCAGCACAGGGTCTCTCCGGCAAATAAAGGGGTCACTCACGCATACTCGCTCTCGGGGCGCTCACGGTTGAACATGTGATGCTGGCACTGCTCGGCGATGGGTGCGATGAGGCCGAGGCGGTCCGCGATGTGGTGTGCCTCCTCGATCTCGCGCGCGGACCATTCTGAGGTGCCCCAGTAGAACGCCCAGCCCTGCTCGATGACGTAGTTGAACGCGCGCACGACCTCCTCCATGGGTACGTTGTGGTCAGCGCGGTGCGCGAAGATGACGTCGACGTAGTCCATATCGAGGCGGTTAAGGCAGTCCTTCGTGCCCTCGATAATGTGCTTTCGCGAGAGGCCGGCATCGTTCGGGCCCTTGCGTGTGCCCCAGAAGAGCTTGGTGGTGATGACAAGATCTGTGCGGCGCAGGCCGAGCTCCTTGATTACACGTCCACTAAGCAGATCGAGGGTTTATGAGATCGAAGGACTCTCACACAGCAGGACGGCTTACAGTTCGCTCTCAGACTTCCCCTCTGCGTAGGACTCAGCGACATCGAACATGTTGATCCCATGGTCAAATGCAATTTTGATGATGTCCTACAATTTCGCGGACGACTCGTCAGATCTCAGTGATTTCCTCGAAGGCAGTGACTGAGCGTACCTTCACAGGGTCACCGATGACAGTTCCGCCGATGGTCAACCATCCTCCGAGCGAGAACACAGGGACACGCAGGCCACTGGGACCCAATCTCCTGAAAGGCATTTTGCTTTTGTGGTTATATTCCAGCTTCACCTCCTCTTCTGCCTGAATATGCGGGGCCATTTTGTTATAGAGCTGAGATCGAGTGGTACAAGTGTAGGGAATGAAGGGGAACCAAATGATGATTAGGATCCTGAATGTGTTTGACTATATATAATCCGCCAGCGGCCCAACATCTATGCGGGGATGTGGGTCAAGTGGTTTGTAATCTTTGAGATAATCTAGTAGCCGGCAGAATCTCGGTATTTCTGCTCGAGTCAACGGGGATAGTTGTGGTCTCAGCACCAGTACTTGGCGGCCGCTTAAGCTGCTGCTGCTGCAGTTGAAATTCTGGCCGTAGACCACCATATGGATTCTGGTCTTGCTATTTCCAAAAGTCTTATGGCTGGTAAAAATCGATATTAAGTAGTGCATAGATGGTGGAAAATGACGGAGCTCTTGGTGCAATCACGCGATCCACAGGCACATACAACGTTGGACCTGGCGGTTCAATGATTTCTCCACTTTCTTGCCACCACATCATGATCTATATATGCGTCATTCCTATCGACGACCTGGCTAGAGTCTTAGTAAGCTTCAAACATATAAATCTAAGTTCACAAAAATGATACATCAGCCTCTATCCAGAGGTAAGGCTTTGTAATAATCAACAGAATCAAGCAGGATATCGGAAGACTCGAAAAACCATTCTCGACTTCCCATTCTCGTCCGAAAGCGAATGGGTCTTTGGTGGTTGAATATATTTAGGCTATACCAAGGCTATACTGATAAATTTTGGCGTCCTTAATTAGCTGCTATCGGTGCAAGTCTGTACATGTGGCGCCGCCGCACTGTGACAAGTATCTAAACCCTTAGATCTAGAGCTCGCGACTTAGTACAAAATTGTATGATAGCTTTCCTATGATTACATTCAGGAACTATTTAGATTGTTCTGATACAAAGCCATACGTGTTTACAGGTCAATGCAAAGCATGCATGGTACCGAGGCTGCACAACTCTGATGACGTGCGAGCCTCCGAGAGAAAGCCTCGGGTCAATATCGCTGTACAAGAGATAACGTGAAATCCCGTAGGTTGTGCGACTGCTGGCAAGCTCGACACAAGCAAATAAGATAGCCAGGTCAAATGGTAGCCCGCGGTGCCATTTTCACTACCCGGAACCGACGAGGAGAGACATCCACAGCTTCGATGTAGTCAGAATGTGGTGTCACTTCCTGCCATCGAAGGCCATGGCTGATGAAGTTGAGCATCGAGTCACGGGGGATCTGGAAATAACGCACTGATTTTCCAAATGATCTTTCAATTCGCCCAAATCCATCTTGTCTGGTTCATACGGCATATCCACGCAATGGGCACAGCGCCATCTAGTGCTGAAGTGGTCTTCAACGGCCACTTCTTTGACGCGAGCGATGCGGGCGTCCGCATCGCACACTTTTTCCCATTCTACCCAAGAGTTGCCAAAGTGGACTTCCATTCCATGGGTGACCTGCAAACTCCGTCAGTAGTTTGCGTGAAGCAGAGCACGGGATCGGCTTACCGCGGTCCTCCACCCTCGAACAGACATTATTCGATCACCATTGCATTTATTGCCGCCACTGCACTTTAAGCAGACCAGTCTCGGATCCAGGCGATCCAATTCTAGCGCTGATGTCCTCTGCCAATCGAGGCAGCAAGCCTGCAGAATCTTCTTGACAATCCCTGACGCCTTTGCGTCAAAGTGCAATTGCGCACAACTCCATTTCTGCCGAATCGCCGTCCTAGAACTTGACCCGAAGTTGTCAGGCACGGTGTATCCGCGGCCGAGTACCTTCGCGGTCGCGCCTTCCTCTGTCTCTCTGTCCAAGATGTAACTGCTTCGCATCCTATTGCAACGATGATGCAGGTATTCGGGGTAGTGCATGAAGTAATTCGGTTTGAGACAATCACTCTGTTGCGAGTTGCCCATTTCTTTTAAGCAGACAAAGACCGCGATGGCGAGCTGCGCTTGAGTCGCGAGCACTGAAGCCTCGTCAGTGTAGGAGAGACCAGATGATTGGCTGAAACGAGGAATGATCTTGGCAATTTGTTCTTCGCGCCAACCACAGATGATGTCGGGGTTGCTCTGTAGAAAATGACTAAACTGTTCCACGGATGGCCGTTCAGATCCCTTTATCAGGGCGGATACCGCTGGAAAGTCCCAGAAGTCGACAGCACTCGGCAACAAAAGTTCCGCTTGAAAAGCCAACAATGCATATTGGGCTCTTTTAAAGTCGCATAGAGCCTTGGAAGCGACTTTGCGGCGAGCATCTATCGTTTTGATTTGGGCAGTTTCCGCAATGAACTCTCTCCACTCTTCCATAAAATCGATCATGTCTTGTTCGATGTTCTTCCAAGCTGGATTCCAAATCAGTAACTTTAAGTTGAAAATCCAAAGGCGCTCACTTACACCGTTCGGTCAGAGGCTTGGATTTTGTGACGTGAGGGTGCTCATTTAGCTGCCTGATCGCCATTTCGCCAGTCATGAGGTCCATTTTTTGCAGGATGTCATCGAATCCTAGCAGTTGTAGCCTTCTTTTAATTCTGTGGTGCTAACCCGTCAGTTCTTGTCGCGCGAGGGATTGGCAAAGGGTGACATACTCGGCTAAGCGGTTCTTTCGTACTTCCCATAGATCATCCGAGCGCTGCTTATCATTCTGGCTTTGCCATTTTTTACACAGCTTCTCATGCTGACGAGTCCGGTATTCAATATTAAGGATTCCAGTACGTGATGCAATGTCCATACCGCGAGTGCTTCTGGGGCTGGAGCCTTCACGTGTTTATCAGGCACGCCTGATCTCGTTTGTTGGCCTTTTTCTATTCGCAACGACGGCCAGCTGCCAGTGGTTCACGTTGAATCACAATACTTCGGCTACACTTGTAGGACTGCTCACATCATTTTGGCACATTTCTTGCAGTATCGGACGCGTAGCGCCCACCGAACATCAGGAACGCCCCTAGTCAAGCAGTTCTGTTGACAACTGTGAATTTTAAGACATAAGAGAATGTGTACATTTGCGCACGTACGTGACAGTGCGTGTCAAACGCCAAATTCGCGTAGGCAGGTTCGCTCATATCGCTGGGAATCTCCGGGAAGTCCTTCACGCTCCTACGGGCCATTTTCCACACAGTAGTCGCCGATTTATTCAGGAGAACACTTCGAAGGGCCTTGGTGGTGCGCGCCAGATGAAGCAGGTCGAGAGGTGCGAGATTCTCAAAAATCTAAACACGTACACTCAGGGTCAGCAAATCGACGCGACGCGACGCGTGCAAATCTCATCCGTACCTCATATAGCACGTCTAGAGGCATTTCAAGAAGGTTTGCAAGTTTACCCTTCTTCTTGGTCCGGGGAAGTTGGGATAAGCCCAGTGAGCCGGAGGCTGAGTTTTGCGCTGGCACGTTAGCGGGAGTCTTCAGTCTCTTTTGGGGTCTGACATCTTTTGCGCCGTGGACTGGCCCAGCTGTTGTATCCTTTTCAATGAAGGGCATGTTTAGTGGAGCGAGCCGATGGAAAGTACGCGTTGGAGATGCATTCTGAATGTCAACAAATTATTGCGCCGGAGAATGCCGGCCCATTCGATCAGTCCGAAAGAGCTCTGCCTTGCTCTGGCCTACTAGCATACTCTTTGCCGTCCACAGCCTCTCATCAAGCTTCAAGCTTAAATTTTGATTACCGAGTACCGTCCAAGTCAGCTCCAAGTGCATGTATGTGAGGTCATCTATCGTGTACTGTATATACTGTACAGTGTGCCTCGATGTGACATCGAGCCCAGTCCTCGCCGTGAATAAATCGCCTGGTATTTAGTTTTGTCACCGGCTTGCTGGCAGTGACTATAACACATGTGCCGTCGGGCCTCAGGTCGTGTGGGACGTAGGCAGTAGGTTTCCTGCATTGTTGACCATCCACTCTCTCAAGAAGCCGCGAGGAGTGTGCAGATCCCTCCGAGCTTCGGACATCATTCCCTCGTTGCTTTTGAGGGGGCAATTTGAGCTATCTTCCTGCTTGTGCGAAGCTTTCAACGCGCTGACATCGAAGACACGGATAGAAGAAGCACCAGCAGACGCGAGGCGCTGGGCGTCTGGGGAGAAGACAACTGAATGGACCCTGCCGTTCTGCCTCTTGAATGGCCTAAGAATGAGAGGCCTGGTCTCTTCATCCTAGATGCGAACAGTTTCATCATGCGAGCCCGATGCAATTTGCCGTCCGTCTGGAGAGAATACTACAGACCTGACCGAACTAGAGAAAGAAAGACAACACGTATTAGGGAGGAAGATCATGTGTCGAATCGAATTTATACTCCGCTATTCAATCAGAAGTGAATCAAGAGCGACCAAGAAATTTCCAAATTCCAGGGCTTTGTTATCATGGAATCGATGTGGGCGGCAGTAGCAGGTGCCGCCGGGCCGGCTGTGGCGCCGATTAATTATAGAGTTGCTACTAACGCCGGTTAGCTCTCAACTTCAACGTGTCACCCCGCCAGGATTCGAGCCGATTCTCACTTTTACCTGATACTATATGACAAGAATCAAACCTTTCCAAAGAAGCCGTCTCGTATTTTCTCAGCACTGGGTGCATTTGAACCATTCATTCTTGCGGGAATGGCAACTTCGAAACAGCACGGCCCGCTACTGCACCGTCACGGCGATCAAGGCAAGGATGGGTCTCATGTTTCCCCCACCGCTGTCAATCTTCCATATGCACCCTTGTATCAGGTAACATGCATCCCAGCGTAACCTATAGTCGAGATGTGGTGGCTTCACACGGAAACATCGTTGGAGCATAGTACCTCTGCCGCAAGACTGTGACCCCACGTGCACTTGGACATCTGGGAAACGTCTTTCATGATTCCCAATCAGCTGTTCAAATGGGTTGGTTCTCCATTACTCTGCCGATTCTGTTACCTTATCAGTCATAGATGGAGTAGAACCCTCCGCGAATACCTCTCGAAATGCATGACATTCCTCAGCCTGCCGGGTGACGGATATCACCATGCCAGTCGCAAGTCAAGGTCTGCCGACAGCTAGGACGTTCTTCACATCAAGATCATCATACCCATGAGTTTGCTATCAATTTGTTGTATAATCAATGGAGACGTCGGACGCGATCCTAAAAACACCTGACATTTTCATTTTTTACTACACCTACCGCCCATGTGGTCTAGCGATATTCTCGAGTCTATCTCGCGTCGAATCTTGGTCAGAGTCAAAGTACAGAGTCGAAGGAGCGTGCACCCAAAGCTTCGACAAACCTAGTAGGCTTTTTTCTTCTTCTTCTTTTTACACCACACTGGGCCGCCAACCTGATCAACTCTCGATTGTTTTACAGCTATGGACAGGCCGTGAATAGAACTCCGCAGTCAGGCACTCGACTGGGGTCATTCTTCCCGCGACATCGCAACCTGTACGGGTTGCACGAATAAAATTGTCTCCCGATCCTCATACCCAGCTGCGTCCGGCTGTGTTGATCGCTGATATACAATGTGTGCCGAATCAGGGGTCTAGATATCTCTCAAATACTCGGCTGTTACTCGGTGCGTTGATCGCTTGCCTGACATAACCTTTGCTACTCGAAACAGATGATGATGGAGAGCCATCCCTCCATTTGTTAATGCTCACCTGGAGCTTGTGATTCTCCTAGTTGCATTCGAAGAAACACTCGGATAAATCTTGGGTGTACGTGTGCTGGCACTCACGTTGCGCTCTGCCAGTATGCACGGATTCCTGTAGAACCTCGTCTATCTCACCCTCAGAAGAAAATCTTCCTGAATCACATGCTGGACAAGGATACGTTGGATCACCACCAATTATTCGCTACTCAAGCCTTTCGCTTATTGTCGAGCTTCTCGATTATCACCACGGCCCATAACCTCTACAATTACCCTTTTCGCAAATTCAAGTTGGAAGTTGGGGAAATCAATATGTCACCACACGCCGCTGAGCTACCGATGACCACGTGTGGTAGCGAGCATGACCCGCTCTCGGGCGGATTTTTCACTGCGATGTGCCTTCATACTCAGTGGAGATCTCAGATTGCTGAGAGAAACTATCGCCAGGGCGCCCGGATATTCTCCGACCCAATTCTCTTATAAAAGACTGAGGATGCCTTTCAAACTGCATCGGTTCAACAAGCTTCTTCAAACTTCACAGTCAGTCTTCGATCTTTCTATGCATGGGCTATCACTAATGATATCGTAACAGAGTAACAATGTTCCCCACGGCCTCCCTCCTCGTGTTGTCCCTCCTTGCCGTTGCACATGCGCAGCAAATTGGTACTTACCAGACTGAAACCCATCCGACCCTAACTTGGGAAACGTGCACAGCAAGTGGTACCTGCACCACCGTCTCAGGTCAGGTAGTACTTGATGCCAACTGGCGTTGGACGCATGAAGTAGGGTAAATCATCCGCAAATATCTTTCACAATCATATCCTAATATTGAACCCTTCACAGGAGCTCCACCAATTGCTACACCGGTAACGAGTGGGACACAACTATTTGCACCAGTCCCACTGTCTGTGCGGCAGATTGCGCACTCGATGGCGCCGACTACAGTGGCACGTACGGTGTGACCACCAGTGGCGATTCACTTAAACTTGACTTTGTGACCACGAGCTCTAATGTCAACGTCGGCTCCCGCCTATACCTCATGGCCAGCAATACCGAATACGAAATTTTCAAGCCACTCAATCAGGAGTTCACCTTCGATGTTGATGTATCCAAACTGCCTTGTGGGCTCAATGGCGCCCTGTATTTCTCTGAGATGTCCGCAGACGGGGGTCTCGCCGCGTATTCTGGTAATAAGGCTGGTGCCCAGTACGGCACTGGATACTGTGACTCACAATGTCCTCGTGATCTCAAGTTCATCAACGGTGTGGTACGTGCTCCTTTAGTTCAACTCTTTCAACTCTGTCTGACACCGCTGGAAGGCAAACATTGTGGACTGGAATGCCACTTCTACCAACTCTGGCACCGGAAGCCTGGGCTCCTGCTGTAACGAGATGGATATCTGGGAGGCCAACTCTATCTCCGCGGCATACACTCCTCACCCTTGCACCGTTACCGGCCAAACCGAGTGCACTGGTGCTGCATGTGGCTCCCCCAGCAGATACAGCGGAGTTTGTGACCCCGACGGTTGTGACTTCAACTCCTACCGCATGGGTAATACCGGCTTCTACGGGCCTGGCCTGACCGTTGACACCACCAAACCTTTCACCGTCGTCACCCAATTTATCACCAGCGACAACACTTCCACCGGAACCCTCTCCGCTATCCGCCGTCTTTACGTCCAAAATGGCGTTGTTATACAGAACAGCGAGTCGACAGTTTCCGGCGTCTCTGGCAACTCCATCACCCAGGCATTCTGCGACGCCCAGAAGACTGCCTTCGGTGACACTAATGACTTCGACACCAAGGGTGGCCTCGCCGCCATGGGTGAGGCTCTCGGACGCGGCGTCGTTCTCGTCTTGAGTCTGTGGGACGATTATGATGCATACATGCTCTGGCTCGACAGCGACTACCCTGTCGGCGGCAATCCAGCCACTCCAGGAATTGCTCGCGGGACTTGCGCTACCACTTCGGGCATTCCTGCCACCGTCGAGTCCGAGGATGCTAGCGCATATGTCACCTATTCCAACATTAAGTTTGGTCCAATCGGCTCGACTTACAGTGGCACAAGCAGCGCATCCACCACTGCGACCTCTACTACTGCGAAGACCACCTCTTCTACTGCCAAGACAACTACGACATCGACCACCACGTCGTCGGCTGCCGCGGCTACTCAGACTAAGTACGGTCAATGGCAAGTCTCTAATTTACCATTCAGTAAAAGCACACTGATTGATCTTTCTGCACCAGCGCTGGCAGCGGTTACACTGGACCCACCGTGTGTGCAACAGGTAGCACCTGCACATACTCAAGCCAGTACTACAGCCAATGTCTCTAAGAAGCCTTTATGGCTGATAACATTCGGAAAAAATGTTTAGTATTTATGGTTCATTTTCCTTGTTGTGCTCAAATTATCTAGTCTGCGGATGTAAAAGTCTCATTTTATCAATCGACCAACGTTCTACCTCGGGGAGGCGAGATAATACAAAAGTCTGAGACGCTTTTGGGTAGGTGGCTTCGTGTCTGATGTTTAGTACTTACATTTTTTGTCGAAGATATGCATGCTTAGCGAAGCGACTAGCTCTCGACCCCAAGGCATCTTCGCTTTTCTTCTGTTTTCTCTGCGCGTTGGACGCGATTGATCAGTGGGATCAGCGGAGACTAACCTGCATTCAATTTGTGAGTGGTTGCTCGTCTAATGATCAAAACGCCCTACTGACCCTCACAGTAGCGAATACTTATACGATTTTGAGTTCTAACAGTCTTGCCTTTTAACAATCGAGAGTCTTGGCCATCCTTGTCGCTTATTCTCCTGAGATTTTGCGGATCGGCATAGACGGCACCTGGTCGTCGACGAGGAATAGAACATCCGCGATTACCACCATGCCCAGTTCGGATTCCCCGTGGGGGAGATAAAAATTAGAAGTGGCCTGTGGGTTTGACGTATTGACATTCGCCTTGGCTCACATGTGATGTTCTTGTTGATAAAGTGGGAAATTTCTGTGAGCTTTGCTCCTTGGAGTACCAATACAAATTGACATTTGTGCGATATAGCTATAGGTCTCATGATAAAATCCGGATATAATTCGGGTTGGGACATGATTTTGAATTGCTGGCAGTCACTGTTGACAACTTCTCACGCCCGTTTTGTCTCCATGAAGCTTCCATCTGACGGACGGTATTGTGCTAAATTTAGCTGGGTATGTGTCGCCGAACATCGCAGTATTCTATCCTTGTTCACTACTAAGTCTTGCCAAGTATAGCAACGCTCTCTTTGCCTCTGCGATCGTAGACCATCCGGGCACCGAGACAGGCCTTCGCAGCCGCCTTCCTTCGTATCCGAAGCATGATGGGTTATAGGATATCGCATCAATCCAAACCTCTCAATCCTCAGCGACATCTTGGCCCGAAGAAAAAGCGGCACCACCTCCTGGTCATGAAGGGTCACGTGGAGCGACGAGTGAGGTCCAATTTCGGGTTTTTACTGGGTAATTCTCCAGGACACAGGACAAGGACATACCCGATGTTCATTCCGGACTACCAGGTAAACCGGATATTTTCCGATTTAACAATCATATATAAGCTTTGTCGCAGATGCCTTCAGTCCTCACCAAGCTTCCAGTCTTCAAGGCAGTCTGCATAGGTCTACATCACCGGTATATTGGCCATCTCAGAGTTCGAAGTGAGTTCTCGAAATTTCTCTGACCTTCACAGGATCTAACAAACTCGAGTTCAGAATGTTCCCCGCTGCAACACTTCTCGCCTTCTCTTTCCTCGCCGCTGTGCGTGCCCAGCAAATCGGCACCCAGACCGCTGAGGTCCATCCCACGCTCTCATTCCAAAAATTCACGGCTCCAGGCGTTTCCACGACCGTCGCGGGTCAGGTTACACTTGACGCCAACTGGCGTTGGTTGCACACTACCTCGTAAGTTTACGAATATCCTAATCCTTCCATGCCTTAGCTTACAATGTTTCCAGTGGTTACACTAACTGCTACACTGGCAACGAGTGGGACGCGACTCTGTGCCCGGACCCCACTACCTGCGCCGCCAACTGCGCACTCGATGGTGCTGACTACAGTGGTACTTATGGTGTGACCACCAGCGGTGCCTCCCTCAAGCTTGACTTCGTCACCACAAGCACGCAGACTAACGTTGGGTCGCGTCTGTACCTCATGGCCAGCAACACCGAGTATGAGATCTTCAAGCCACTTAACCAGGAGTTCACATTCGATGTCGATGTGTCCAACCTGCCTTGTGGTCTCAACGGAGCTGTATACTTCTCCGAGATGTCCGCGGATGGCGGTCTTTCCGCCTACCCCGGCAACAAGGCTGGCGCTCAGTATGGTACCGGATACTGTGACTCGCAGTGCCCTCGTGATCTCAAGTTCATTAACGGTGTTGTAAGTGCCTTCTCTTTTGATGGCTTATACATTTGACTCACCAATACATTCAGGCCAACAGTCTCGACTGGAACTCCACCTCTGCCAACTCCGGCACGGGAAGCTTGGGCTCGTGCTGTAACGAGATGGATATCTGGGAGGCCAACTCCATCTCCGCCGCCTACACCCCTCATCCCTGCTCAGTCGCTGGCCAAACTGAGTGCACTGGTGCTGAATGTGGAAACCCCAGCAGATACAGTGGATATTGCGACCCCGACGGCTGCGATTTCAACTCTTACCGCATGGGCGACACTTCCTTCTACGGGCCCGGCCTCACCGTTGACACCACCAAGCCCATCACCGTCGTCACTCAATTCCTCACCTCCGACAACACCTCCACCGGCACCCTCTCCGAGATCCGCCGTCTCTATGTTCAGAACGGCGTTGTCATCCAGAACAGCCAGAGCACTATCCCAGGCGTCACCGGCAACTCCATCACCCAGGCATACTGCGACGCGCAGAAGACTGCCTTCGGCGACACCAACGACTTCGACACCAAGGGCGGCCTTGCCGCTCTCGGCGACTCTCTCGGCCGCGGTGTTGTCCTGGTCCTGAGTGTGTGGGACGACTATGCCGTCAACATGCTCTGGCTCGACAGCGACTACCCCACCACCTCGAGCCCCACTGCACCTGGTGTTGCCCGTGGAACCTGCGCAACCACCTCCGGAGCTCCCGCTGACGTTGAAAAGAACAATGCCAACGCCTCGGTCACCTACTCGAACATCAAAATCGGTCCCATCGGCTCGACCTACTCCGGCACTGGTGGCAGCTCTACATCCGGCACCACCAGCCACAGCAGCACCAGCAGCACCACCAGCCACAGCACCACGACTAGCCACACGACCTCTACCACGACCTCGTCTGCCCCCACTGCCACCCAGACCAAATACGGGCAATGGTAAGTTGTACACTCCTGGCCTAATGATCTTATACTCATGCTCATTTTCCTCCAGCGGTGGCATTGGTTACAACGGGCCGACTGTCTGCGCCTCAGGCAGCACTTGCAAGGTCTCCAACGCGTACTACAGCCAATGTCTTTAAAGGACATGCTATGTTGGTGCATAGAAGCAGCAAGGGAGTGGTTAAAATAATGAGTCTGGATTTCTTTCTATATATATTCTTGCTCTTTACCGCTGGTTTTCATGTTATTGTTGATCAATGTATAATTTGGCTGTCTTTTATCGCGTGCAACAAACTCCAAGTACCACATTTGCCCACAGGGTTGGACTGCGGTCGGACTCATCAGAAGCCAATGCTTGCGCGACTGTCAGTCGCACAGCGATTCTTGTTTCGTTTTGACTGGTGATGCTCAAGCGAGTGCGATGGGGATCGCAAATATGTTAATTAATAAAGGCGTGACTCGGAGAAACAACAGAAAGGATCTTCGTGGAAGATCATGCAGAGGCATTACAGTCAAAGAACCGAAAAGTAATTACGTGAGAAGTAGACAGGAAGAAGCAGAATAGGACGTAATTCTCGGGTTGTCCGTCAAGTAATGCGGGCAGTCCCGGCGCTGGGTGGGTCGCACGAGACTACACGAGGTGACCACGCACGCCGTCACCGCGACGGGCAGCGCTGAAGCCACGAATAGCTACAACGATGATGGCAAAAGTGGTGATGATCCTATTAGACGATACTGTCAGATCAAAATCTGCATTAGATACGCATGATTGACGAACCAGCAGACCCAAGCAAAGCCTTCAAGGGCGTTGAGTTGACCGCAGTATACAAAGCCTCCACGGTTGCTGCAGGGTTTCAAAATTAGTTCTAGTCCAGGACATATGGAGATGTAGGCACGTACTGGCAGTTCAGACCTCCACCGAGTTCAGACGTGATAGCCGCAGCACCCGCCGTCCAGAACAACCATGTGAAGAACAAGCTATAAATCTGATTAGCCAACTGGATATCGTCGGGAGAAGAATGGAGTGACATACAAGATACCATGGCTCAAAATACTTGTCGCAGCACTTCCGGTCGCGGAGTGAAGGAAGAGGCCCATGTAGAACAGCCCGAAGACCACAGTCCATATCGAAGTGAAAAGAAGGAATCGGGCGTCATTGATTTCAGTTTTGGACACGGCGTTGTGGTGGGAGTTGAAGTGTGCTACGAGCCATGCCGAGATAGCAAGCTACACGGGCGTGTCAGAACACAGCGGATTCTCGCGAGAATGAGAATGAGGCATACCTCAACAATGGAGAAGAATACAAGGAGCCCGAAGACGATGGGGTGGCCTCTACGAATGTGAGTGTCGAATCCCATTTTTTCGTTAAGATTGCTCGTAAGATGTTCGTGCGTTCGTGAAACGGGGATGAAGGAGGAAGAGATGGAGTGAGAGCCAGCCGCAGCGATTCGGATGGTTCGATGTTCGGAAGGCGTCACTGTCGGATCTCGGAGGGTAGACTTTGACGCGTGACGTCAGCCTCAAAATGGCATAGACTGACGACTCGGACCGGCCACGGCCGAAAGGTTAGAGGAGATGTTACAGATGTGGGGGCATGTTGAGATGTATTCTCCATCTCAAAAGAAGTCCTCTTTGACTGCAATATGTGTGTTATGAAAGGGCAATCTATGTTAACGTTTGTTTATTCGCTTGTCCCATTCCAATCACACCCCAACGAGTAAGAGTTCTGAATTATAGCTATGCAAGATTATGATACAATGTTACAATGCATGGTGTTATACAAATATGAACAATCAGTCCAATCTAAATCAGTACCTCCTCTTTCCACTCGACGTCGGGGGCACACAGACTCGCTTCCCAACTGCCAGCTTATCACAGTCCAGCCCTGCGTTCGCCTCCTTAAACTTGCCCAGCGCCACCCCGTAGCGCTGGCTGATATCCCAACAAGTATCCCCCTCTTTTATCCGGTAGGCAGTCATGCCTTCCGCGCACGCAGGGGGCGGAGGAGGGAGAGAGGGCTGTACGACAAGCCGCCAAATAAGTAGCAGGACAACCACGACCATAAGGAAGAAAGGGAAAAGAGTGCGGTAGGCGCTGCTTGGTCGACTCTGTGGGCACAGCGGTGATCAAAACCATGCATTACAGAATGAAGATTCATGGACATACGGACTGGGGCGCGAGGGACTGATACCCGTCAGCCCTAGACGGTGCCGCTTCAAGGTCGTCGTCCGAAGTTTCCTCCCCAATCACAATAGGCGCACCAGATACTGAGACAGCTATCAGTATCTTTCATCTTCAACAGGAAGTCAAGACTCACTTGGCACCATCTCGCTGAATTCAGCGCCCTCAGCCCCCTGATACATCTGCCCCTCGCTGTCCTTGAAGAAGTACCGACCACTGTCTGCATCGTACCCTACCCGCTTCATCCCATGCGGCAGCCTGTATTCGTCCTGCGCAGCCTAAGTCAGCACAATGTGCCATACCTATCTTGTCGATAATGTGTGGGAAGTACAAACCTCGTCATATTGTGTCCAGCGACCCATTTGAGTCAATGCAGTAGCGTGCTTCTAATTTGCCAGAGGATATGAGCGGTGGGCGATACCGACCGTCGACAAGAAGTCCAGAGCAGGCTATACAACAGCGAGGGTTAATAAGGACCTGCAGGCTGAAACCAGCGCGGAGTGCGGTGGAAGCGAAGGCACAGCACCTCAGGAACGGATGAAAATAGGGCCAAAATAAAACGAGCGCCCACCTTTGTCCTCTGCTAATGGTAACCTATTTCAACCTCCGCGGAGCGCGCGTCACTCTAACACCTTGACGTGGAATTGACGTGGCCTGCACCTTTCTTGGGAACTGCACAAATGGTCTCTACAACTGCCAGCACCGCGAGATACTGGATAGGTGGTCATAGGTGGTCATTTGACACGATTATCCGGCGGCCCGCCAGATCACACTGGCACGTTTACCGACGAGCGCGTTGATGCTCAATCTGCTGTCTTCGATTGCTTTCCAGAGCGCGTGTGTGCTCTAAACAGCTCCACGTGAACCATAGAGGTGTGCTCTAATCTTTTCTATTTGCAGGATGCCAGAGGCAAGTCGAACAAAGGTTCTGCATTGCTCAAATCATATGTTCCATCCTTCTTTAGAGCTTTACTTTGACTATGCACATGATCTTTCCTGTCCATCACACGCTTGCCTCCATGTAGTTCATTCTATCTTAATGGATACATCTTCCTCATTGCGCGCTGCTGTCCGAGGCATCCTGCTCCTCTGAAATTTCTCCGCCATCTGATTCATCCTCCGAGTCGTCATCTGATGCTCCAGCATCCTCAGGCTCCCCAGCATATTCTGACGTTTCTGTAACCTCGGAGTCATCAGTGTTCTCTGACTCCTCAGCCTCGCTTGACTCGCCAGCGTTCTCCGATACTTTGTCGTCTTCTGACATTTCGACATCCTCTGATCCAACAACACTGTCTGATTCATCGTGGTCCTCTGAATCGTCGACATCCACTGAATCCTCGTCATCCACTGAATCGTCTTCGTCTGACTCGTCGTCGCCCTCTGATTCATCGTCATCGTCTGATTCGTCGTCGAACTCTTGACCACTAAAGTCATCATATGAATCGTTTACATCTGGATCTTGCCAATCTTCGGTGTGACAAAAAGCTGGGAATGACGCAAGCGGATTTTCAGCGACCCCCACTGCTACTTTGGCCATTTCAAAGAAACTGCTTTCGTCGTCATACACCACCTGGGATACCTGCAGATTGCGAATGGGAAAGCCAATCTCTGCCCGCTTAGTGACGGTATCCGCAATCATGTCTTTAGGTGCATTCGGTAACGATAGAGTGCTCAGCTTCATCCATGGGGGGGTGGACTCGCCTTGCTCCACCAATGATCGCAGAAATTCTCTGACATTGGCATCCAATATTGATACGTGCGTTGTATCTAGATAGCTATTCTCGAAGCGACTCCACACAGAAGCTGGAATTTCCGGCAAGTAGTTTGTTCCAATGCGGACTATAAGATGGCGTATTGAGGAGAATTTGGGAGATCCGCTTCCTGCCTCAATAGATGCAGTGGCGATATCGGACATCGCCTCTTCTGTGATACATTCCAGGTATAGCGTGTGTAGTTGCGGGGCGACAAGTTCCGCTAAGAACCTGACGCAGCCAGGGAAGCGACGCATATAGAGGGCCTTCAGTGACGGGAAGTAGAAAGAGCCATCGCCGTCACCCCAATGCGCCACGCTGGACTCACTGAGGATGATGTGAGTGAGGAAAGCGAAAGATCGGTCCGTGTCACTGCGCAGCGAAGATAGCGTATATCCGAGATATCTGTGGAGTTGCAGACTGGTAATTGGAGGACTTTCCATGCCGAGATAGCAGATGTCGACGCCAACGAGATGAAGCGATCGCAAACTTGGAAGGCCATCTCTGAAGGCGATCTGGGGTTGCCATGTTATATGATGGCCACGGTGACCGAAGTGACGAATGTCAAGAGCCTGTAGATGCGCTGCTCCGTCATGTAGACCAACTACAAAGGCCGCTATGCAATCTTGGCTACAACTTTGTACTCTGAGCGTCCGCCATCGTTCACGATGAGTGCGAAGTGTACCCAACATAATGATTATACCGGTTGCTTGGGGTCTCTCGTATCTTGAAGGCATGCGCACGAACACATCAACAAGAAGGTCCTTTGAGCGCTTGAGATACCCAAAAGCAATGTTCGAGGACCACCTGACATCAGTGTTGGCGTCGATGGAGGTCCAACAGCGCGTGATGTTGTGAATAACGATGCGGCAATGATGTGAGATGTGGGACACCAAAATCTCAAAAGGAATTTCCTTCGGCCATAGCGATTGATGTTGCTGCTCGTATCCCGCCCAAAATATGGTTTCAAGCAGCTCATTTGGCAAATCGAGGAGGGTAATATTGGACCGA
Organism: Athelia sp. TMB; assembly: GCA_014898675.1. Lineage (NCBI taxonomy): Eukaryota > Fungi > Basidiomycota > Agaricomycetes > Atheliales > Atheliaceae > Athelia > Athelia sp. TMB. The sequence goes on along the minus strand of JACXVL010000128.1, from coordinate 138,595 downwards.
ACACGGCCACCAGAGCTTTGGACGTGGGTCGGCTCTGTCGGGTACGTTAAAAGGAGCGGCGCCGGCATGTGAGCTTGCCGGTCTTATGTTCTATTCCAATTGCAACGCTGAGGAGGGCAGTGAATAAGTACTTGGTTGTATACTTAGCTGCCCACATCTTTCCCACCTGCTTTTTAATGATCGTCCAGCAACAACAGTTGGAAGGCAGGATTGAATCGGGTCCCGGTAGTCCGAGTCAGCCAATCCACAAATAGTACTCTTTCCAGGGCTTCGCAGGAATGTCAATGCCAAATTGTACTAAAGGACGAGGATTGAAGGACAAGGACAAGCCCTGTCGGACAACTTGCCGTGGATGGATTGAGTCTTACGTAATCACATTGATGTCCAGATCTGTCGTCCGGATATTGAGTAAATCTTGATCATGAGTTGGCCCAACATCACCCTCTGCGACAGTCTTGCACCAAGAAATTAAGAGACGCTCACAGAAGAATATCTTTATGTCCTTCGTTGGCAGGCTGAAGCCAAACGCAGTGTATATGCTATAAACTGCCCCTCAAATCGGCGCGCAAGCCCACGAAAGTTGAAACACTCCTCAATCTAAAGTGAGCCATTAATCATTGATATACGCAGATGATAGATCTCTTGTCGAACGTGATGCCTAAGATCGTCTTTGATGAAGCCCCCTTAGCCACCTAGAATAAGAACTGTCTGTTTCATGATGGTGCCTTAGAAGGACCACTAGTGCGAAACCTGGCTAAACAAGTCAGCTCATACAATGTATGTATAGACGAAGCGTCGAGAGCCCCTAACTGCCCCAATCGCTCAAATGTTACTCAAGTCCCCATCATCCACCTCCTCTTCTGCCGCATCCGCCTCGGCATCGTCGTTGTCCCGCCACTCGACCTCGTACCCCATATCGGTCGTGCGGTCGTACTCGCGCACGCCACACACGCCCGCCAGCGCCTTCGCCAGCTTCGTGTTCGCCGCGAGGCTGCGCGGGAGCAGCACCACGCCCACCGCGCACCCCGCGAGCCGCCGCTCCTGCACCGCGAGCATCAGCCGCACCTCGAACGCGCTGAGCATGTTCGGCAGCGCGAGCACCTCCAGCGCAGGCCACGGGCGGCCGAGCAGCGCGGTAGTCCCAGGGGACACGTCGCTGAGGGCAAGGAGGAAGTTCTTGATGTCCTTGTTGAGGAAGGCGAAGTGCGTGACGCCCGGGAGCGCGGCCATGAGCGCCTTCCACATCGGCACGCGGATGTTGCCCTGCGCCTGGAGGGAGCGCACGGTCAGGCGGCGCAGGCGCGGGAACTTCAGTGCGGGCGCGGGGCGGAGGAGCGTGCTTGAGAGGCGGTCGAGCTCGAGGCCGTCGACCCAGCCGAGGTAGAGCGCCTCGAGGCGCGGCGCGGCGAGCGCGCCGAGGACCTTGTCGTAGTCCCAGATGAGGCGCAGGTGCAGCGAGACGAGCGCGGGGAGGGCGAGCGCGGCGGTCGCTTCCCACCCGGTGAAGTTCGTTGCGCTCAGCACGAGGTGCGTGAGCGCGGTGAGGCTGGCGAAGTCGCGCTGCATGGTGGCTGGCGTGATTGTGTAGAGGGGGGTGTGGTACTGCAGGCTGGTGAGGCCGTTGAGGGGCGGGAGGCAGTTTGCCAGAGTTATTCCGAGGAAATGCACAGATCGAAGTGAGGGGGCACCGTCGCAGAACACTTTCCGGGAGAGGGGCGCATCGGTGTCAGGTATCCTCGTCCGTGCCCAATTATTGTGATGATAACGAACGTCCAAATGCTGGAGAAGCGGCGCGGACGATGGCAGCCTGCCAAGAAAGTCGTCCATCTCGGGGTACGAGTCGAACTCACAGTGCAGCCGCCGCCACCGCGCGGCGTGCGGGAACACGGTCGCACACATCGCGCCGAACTCGCGCTCGAACTCGAAGCTGTCCTCGTCCCAGTCCAGCGCATACGAGCGGATCTCGACGTCGAGCGGCAGCGCCCCCGAGCGCCTCACATACAGCGCCGCCAGCCGGCGCGCGTGCACCGCCCGCGTGCTCATCGCCACCCGCGTCCACAGCCGCGGGCACCCGAGCGCGGCCGCGCGCCAGCGCTGCGCCACATGCGAGACGAGCACCTCGAACGGGCGCGCGCGGGGCCGCTCCGGGTGCGCGTGCACCCCCGTCTCGAAGATCGCGCACACGAGCTCGGTCGGCAGCGCAGATACGGGCCGCAGCGCGTTCTGTGCGCGCGCGTGCTCCTTCCGCGCGGCGCCGAGCGCGGCGTCGAGCTCTGCGGCCGCGCGGATGTGGGCGTCGCGCTCGCGCTCCATCGCGCGTATGCGCTCGGCGATCGCGTGCAGCGCCGCCTCTCTGTCCACTGCGGGCGATAAGCGAGGGCGTGCGTGTGGGGCGGGCAGACTCACTGGGTGTGTGCTGTGATCGGGTGGGACCAGTGCTGTGTGGGGGCGACATGCACTGCGGGCTTCGAAGGTGCCAGTAGGAGAGCCGAGGAGCACACGCTGCAGTGCGTTGCAGTTAGAAGCAGAGAGCCATTTCCACCGAGCTGGCGGGCCGCCGGGTGCAGTGCGTCCCTAATTTGGCATAATCAGCCGTACGCGCCACAACCCCATGAAGTGTCAACTGTGTGAGCGACACACGAGATTTGGGGATTCGAAGTTCGAATGCGCGAGTTCTTCTTTGGAATCATACCGCGGTGTCATGGTCTCAAAAGCTCATTTTTGTCCAGACTTGGTATGGGCGCCCGAGTCGTGATTGCAAGCCGAACAAGTTCTGACTTGGCTCTGTCGAGCTAATTGGCCGTTTCTTCGGGTTTCTTCCATTCCTCGATGCACGGTGATTGAACGCCAGCGCGCGCCTTCGGGAGTGGTTCATTTAGCTCTAACTGCATACCTATGCGTCAGATGGAATCTTCTATGTAGTGCTGTATTCATGCGGCGGGACAATCACAGGTCACGCTGGCGCGCCGAGTGCTGTAATAATCCGAACATTAGTCGCAGAACATACGACGCTATATCATATGAGATTCCGGATAGTTGCGAAGGAGGCCTTATGTGAGGGTTCCTGGTTGAATCGTCGGTGGCGGCGGCGTGCATGATACAAAAGCGCGGTCACATGTATATCATTGGCTATTGTTGTTGCAAAGTCGCGGTGGAGACTGCCGTTGTGAGAGCGGACGCGTGGATCATTCGCTGAAACGCTAAACTAGCGCCACATGGGCGTCGAGAAGCTGTTTGTCGGGGATAGCGGTAGACTATCGAGAGGTTGGTATGCCGAATGCGGGTGCGAGCGCTGTTTACCAAGAGCCTCGAAGTCAAACATGGCGCGCCACCCATGACATCACCGTCGACGTACGCAGCGCCAGCCGCCGCGCCCGACGTCACCAGCTCGCCCGTATATAAGCAAGCAGAGCGAAGGGCGATTATCAACACAGACCCCAATTTATCCATCCACCAACCAATCAATTATAACGAAATGAGCGGAGCAATGCAATCCAACGTCGGCAACGCGCAGGTGTACGAGGCGAACGAGCAACGGTGCGTGGCGCGGCGGCATGCAGTGATGGACAGGTTCTGATTCCAGGCACCCGACGTCGACCCGACAGCACCTCGAAGCAGGACAACCAGGGCGCGCCGTCGTACGAGGCTGGGCAGCCCAACTCGCACCTCGATCTCGATTCCAAGTGCGTCCGCCGCCTGAAACGTGCTAATTGCCAGGCTAATCATGCCGGCATGTTGATTAGGGACGAGCGTAGCATAGGCAACCGCCTCGCCGCCGCGGAGAAACACGAGCGGGACGCGAAGCGCGAGGAGAACGCAAAGACCATCGAGGATCCGCTGGCGCCTGCGCGCGCCCACGGCAACGAGCCGTCACGCGGGGCGAAGATTGATGCGGAGCTCAAGGCCGAGGAGGAGGAGGAGCTGAAGCGGAAAGCATGATGCTGAGGGGGGAAGCATGTGGCAAATGTATAGCGGCGGGTGTATGGTATAATCAAATGAATGTCGCGCGCCTATCATGTTCGCGGGAGAGGACTACCCTGAGCGTCTGTCGCGCCCGAATGGGCATGGTGCTACCGGGGAGGAGGAGCGGTGTCAGAGTCTGATGGGGGCATGTGGCAGATGTCCCTTGTCGCTGGGGACGCGCCAGCCACGTGATCGGAAGTTGACGCGGTTGGGTCGTTGAAAATTGGCTAATTTACTTCCGCGTCAAATATAAACGCCGACTAAAACGGACACGCTGCCTCTCTTCGCCCTTCACTCCTCCTCAACCACAACATGCAAGGTCTCCCCGCAAAGCTCGCCCGCGCTGACTCCGCCATGAGCACCTCCTCGGACACAAGCAGCGTCGGCAGCAGCTCGAACAGCTTCCAGGTCGTGAACGAGACCGGCTCCGGCCAGGTCACCAGGCGCACACGCACGCGATTCACCCACACCCAATTATCCATGCTCGAGCGACTCTACGCCCGTACCTCCCATCCAACCCGCGAGGACCGCGACGCGCTCGCACGGGCGGCCGGAATGTGCGTTCTGCTCGCTCTCTGACCCTTATCAGGCTCATTAACGGTTTTTTTCACCCGCAGGGAGACAAAGCACATCACCATCTGGTTCCAGAACAAGCGCCAAAACGAGCGCAAAATCGCCCTGCAGGGCGGCAAGCCGCTCACGACGTCGGTGCCAGCCTCCGGCGCCGGGCCTGCCCCACGGCACCTGCTCTACAACAACACCCTCGCCTCGCCGTACCACCCCCTCCCGCACCCCCACGCGCAGCCCGCCTCCTCCGCGCACCCCTACGCGAACGCCGCCCCGAAGCGCAGCCGCACCCGCTCGCACCCGACGCCGCGCGCCGCCGCGACGGGCCCGTACCTCACGCTCACCCCGCCCGCGCACGCAACCGCCACGCCGCTGAGCGCCACGCGCTCGCACCCGTCGCTCGACCACATCGCCTCGCGCGCGGAGCTGCGCAGCCCGCTGGGCACGCCGCGGAGGGGCCGCGAGGGCCCCGCGAACCTGTGGGACAGCATGCCGTCGTCGCCGCCCGAGGACGCCGCGGAGCGGGGGCGCGAGTACGTGTACGGCGCGGAGCGCGGGCGCAAGACGCTCGAGTGGGCGTGCGCGAGCGCGGGGGCGAGGCGCGGGAAGGACGCGAGCCGGCGGCGCCGGAGCACGGGCGGGGACGCGGACATGGAGCCGAGGGACCAGGATAGTGATGCGACGGACGAGACGGCCGATGCGCATGAGGCGGTCACGCCGAGCAGCTCGTACGGGCAGATCCTGGGCAGCGCGAAGACGACGCCCACCGCGGGCGACGTAAGAGTGAAGGGCGTGGTAGAGGATGAGGACATGATGGCTGCGTACGTCCTCTGTGGGCTCGCACGCCGATGACCCCATCCGCTCGCCTGGCGACGACAAAACACCTTTCTTGGCTAATTATTTGAGCTTGCAGTTACTTACTACTTCAGCGAAGTTGTTGGTGTACATATCTGTTCTTGCGCTCCGAAAAGTACATACGTTGATTATTGCATATACATACCCGATGTGTAGCCAAGACCTAAGTTATTTATTTAACTATGCATGTATACCCCAATGCCCACTGCTTTTGAGCGTCGCATCGATGCCTTACCATATCCCTGCAGCCCGACGATCCCTCGGGTTCTAGCCTGTATGCAGTGATGCTGTCTGTTGAAACTTTTCAGCAAGGTTTTCATTTCCATCCCGTCTGATGGGTTTGACTTCCGACATGTGAAATGAAATCCGAACGGTACTGGTACGGTACCAAGATATTCTAATTAGAAGGCTCATGAATTATCCTCGGGGATGAGTGTGGAAAACCCCGACTGGACCGCGTATTATAGCGGCCTAATCACGCTCTGAATCAATCCGCGTCCTCCCCATTGGACAGCGACGGAACAAAGACAATGACATTAAGGAACCTCCATCAACCCCGCCTGACGCTATCACCGCACCCACCCCATCTCGAACAGCTTGTACCCACCCTCGTCAGCGCGCCCCACCCCCTCCATCCGCGCAAACACCTCCGTCCGCACCACCGCCAGCGCCTCGCCCACGCCGCCGGACACCCTCACAGCCTCCGCGCTCGGGAAAACCTCGTCGACCATCTCGGCCAGCCCCTCGTGCCGGCCCGTCGAGCGCAGCGCCACGATCATCCAGAACACGCCGTGGCGCGCGAGCAGCCGCTCGACGCACGGCTTCAGCCACGCCGCGTGCGCGGGGTGGTACACGACGTCCGCCGCGAGGATCGTGTCGAACGGCGCGTCGAGCGGCGCCGCGTACGCCGGGTGCTCCCAGTCGAAGGCGGCCACGTGGACGGCAGGCGCGGGCCCGGGGAAGTTCGTCGCGACGTTGCGCGCGCAGTTCGCGAGCACGTCCGCGTGGTAGTCCGTCGCGACGAGCGCCGCGCCGGGGCACAGCTTCTTCGCGACGATGCTCAGCAGCCCCGTGCCCGCGCCGAGCTCGAGCACGCGCGGCTGCCCCACGAGCCCCGCGGCGCCCGGCGCGGCGCAGAGGCGCGTGGCGAGCACGATGGAGCCCGCCCAGCTCTGCAGCCCGACGCAGGTGTGGTCGCCGACCGTGAGCGGTGCGTCGTTCAGCTCGACCTCGACGCCCGCGAAGGCGAGGCGCCGCGTGACGGCCTCCTCGGGCCTGTCCTGCCCTGCAAACGCGGCGAGGAGCGCGGTGGTCTCGTCGAGCAGCGCGCAGCGCTCGTCGTCGTCGCCGAGCCACTTGGCGGAGCGCGCGACGAGGCCCGTGAGCCACTGCACGGCGAAGGTGCGCTCGTATGCGTCGGCGCGGATGGTGGCGAGGTCGGCGTCGTCTGGGACTGGGTGGGCTGCGCGGTTCGCGCCGTCGTCTTCGTCCTCTGATTCGGAGGCGTACCCGGAGTCTGGCACGGAGTCATCGTGGATCAGATGCAACCGCGTCTTGGGCGGTGCTGCTGCAGCAGGAGGGAGCGGCCAGTACAGCAGGCGCAGGTGGTTCAGCGCTGCGAGGAGCTGTGCGGGGGAACACTGCGTGACGTGGGCGAGTGGGGGGAGAAATGTTGTTGGGTTTCCTGGGGGCATCTTTAATGTTTCAACGCTGTAAACCTGATCTAATCCGGGTATGTGAAAGCGATTCGCCCAGGTATGCTGTATATCTATCTTGAAGTCTATGCGTCTATTGAGATGTGGGCCGATCGTCCTGTATTTAAGAGGTCCAAGTCTAGTTAACCGAAGTCCTTGTTCTCTATGGTGATTGGAGCTTTATGCTCGGTCGTCTAAGGCAGCAGAGGCATTGTTGAGGAGATGTGGTGGTGAAGAGTAAAATGCAAGTATGCAAAGACTCCGGTGGACTCGAAGCGGCGGGGTTCATGCATGTCGGCCCGTGTCTCCGGCTTGCGTGGTTTGCTTCTCCCCTCTTTACATCGATACTCGATAGTCTGAACAGCCGTTCATTGATGATATCCTCCCTCGACCAACATTGAAAACTCAGAAGGCCAAGACTTTGGTGACAAAAACGAACGAAGGGATTCAAACTGATTACAAACTTCCTTCCAGATAAATAACAAAGCATTCGACACTGCATACGACCCAAAGCCTTGAAGAGGCCATAGTGAGGAAGTGGTTACACACTTGCACGTAGCGATATACATCCTCGCAGACCTGGCTCATGCAGGAACGACGGTGCTGCGCTTTGAGCTCCTCGTCGGAACCTCAACATGCTCATCAACTGTATAATGAATATTTGTGGGTAAGATAACACAATAAACAATATAGGTGATCAACGTACGTTTCCTCTTCTTCGAACGGAATTTTCTCTTTTCGCAGCTCGTCCCAGTCAGGCAATCCCAGGAGGACTGGGAGTTGATCCCATAATTGTTGGCGGCCTGCAGCGAACGTCTTTTGAGCATCTGCAATGCAGGCACCGCACATACCATCCTCCCACTCATCATCCCATCGGTTTAAACCTCGCCATTCCGGATCAAAGAAAAACGAGGAGCACAGAACATGGTTCCGCGATTTGGAGCAATAGTCCGGGGTTAAACAATCAGATGACCCGCCATTTGTAAGCCAGGAGAACGATGTTTTGGCTTGAAGATGGAGGAGGGGGAGGCTCGCCTTTAACAATGCTCTTTCATCAATCGAAGACAGGCCAGATGTGCAGTTAATGTCCATCCGAGAGATAAATCCAGAATTGTGGTGGCAGTAGAGTGCAATAGGTAGCACCGAGAGCAAATTTTGCTCACGAGCTAAATTCACAACATCAATATTGATTGTGGCGCTGCATTCGATCGTAGACCAGTCTTCGGTGTCGTCGTAATCCTTGAGAGTGTCGGGAAACTCGTAGTATAGCCTCCTAAGAGCGTTGTTGAGTATGTCGTCGATTTGGTATTTGTTTCCCATGCGAACGAAGGCAACGATAATTTCTATTGCTAAGGGCTTTCTGATAGTATTGTGTCTATGTAAAGGTGAGACATGTGAGACGGAGTAGAGAGTGCACGTACTTGCGCTGAAACAGAGCTTCCAATACGAAAGTGACATCGCTCACTGAATCAGTCAAATGAACCACTGCACATCCCTCCATCAGGTTTTCATTTGTCAGAGGCTGCGGAATGGAGAACATATCTGCAAAGACGGGCGAGCTCTCTGCCAGCAGGCCCCGGTAGACCTTGAACTGGGTTCCACCAGCTTGCAGCACGATGTTGCCATCCTCGAACCAGATCTTGGACCGCACGAGGGGAGATTCAGCAGACGGGTCGACTTCGCCTTCGCGTTTCCGTTTAGCCATGCGACCATTCTCGACTTCCATTTAGATAGGCAGAAACTGGTCAAAGTGTTGGAGGAGGGTTGCGGTGCGACGCAACCATGTTCACCGGTACAGCTTCCGAGATAGCTCCATTCTTGACTTCAACCAGGACCTCACCTGAATAAACACCTCCACCACCTCGAGATTCGTACAGTCAAATCTCTTATATTCATTTCTCCATCTTCTGCCGATATTTTCCTTTGGACGAAGTTGAATAAGCTCTCGAAGTTTCAATATCACTTGAGCTGGAACGTTGGAGCGCGACGTTCGTGCCATTCGCTGTGTCATGTCGGTGCGCATATCGTGCTCCCTCATTTTGTCAAACGTGCCAGCCTGCCGACCACTTACCCATCGAGGTCGCCAATTGGTATGCCATCCATAGACAATATGTCGCTATGTTCTAACATTGTTTTGTCAAAAAGATTAGCGGCGAAATCGCAAGGGTCTCAAATTCGGAGACGTCCAATCTCGATATCGCCCCTTTGGGGGAATGACGACTCAGACGATCTGAGAGAGACTCACGAAAAACAACTCTCCGCCTGCATCCTCGCGATCGGAGTCCGAGGCTCGACCCCTCCGAAATGTGAAGATTTCAAATTAGCCATAGGGCACATTTCCGGTATCGGTCTTCTCGGACGAGCATGAGCATCGATATCCATCTTTCTACTAAAGTGCCCAGCCAAATCAGACCGGTTCCTCGCCAGGTTGGTCACTCTCACTCCACTGCGGCCCGTGTTGGCGCTGCCGACCGAGTTCGTGGGCGCGATGTTCGAGATGGGGGTACATGCGCACCCAGAGCGGCGCGCGCGCCCGTTCGAGGTGCTTGCGTCGCATGTGGCGCAGCGCTGGCGCGCGGTCGCGCTCGGGTGCCCGCGGCTGTGGACGCAGGTGGCTATGAATAGGCGCACTTGCGCCGGCTCGCGGCACTGTATGTTAGGCGCTCGGGGGCGCTGCCACTGGACGTCGAGATCCGCTTGTTTGCGCTGGACTGGGACGAGGAGAGCTTCAAGTTCGAGTGCGAGTTCGGCACGATCTGCGACGGTGCATCGTTACTTCAATCCGTGCATTTACTCGGGATAACTCTGGCAAACTGCCTCCCGCCCCTCAACAGCCTCACCAGCCTGCAGTACCACACGCCCCTATACACAATCGTGCCCGCCACCATGCAGCGCGACTTCGCGAGCCTCACCGCGCTCACGCACCTCGTGCTGAGTGCGACGAACTTCACCGGGTGGAAAGCGACCGCGGCCCTCGCGCTGCCTGCGCTTGTCTCACTGCACCTGCGCCTCATCTGGGACTATGACGAGGTCCTCGCCGCCCCGCGCCTCGAGGCGCTCTACCTCGGCTGGGTTGACAGCCTCGAGCTCGACCGCCTGTCGGGCACGCTCCTCCGCACCGTGCCCGCGTCCGCGCCCAAGTTCCCACGCCTGCGCCGCCTCACCGTGCGCTCCCTCTAGGCGCAGGGCAACATCCGCGTGCCGATGTGGAAGGCGCTCATGGCCGCGCTCCCGGGCATCACGCACTGCACCTTCCTCAACAAGGACATCAAGAACTTCCTCCTCGCGCTCGGCGACGTGTCCCCCGGCACCGCCGCGCTGCTCGGCCGCCCGTGGCCCGCGCTCGAGGTGCTCGCGCTGCCGAACATGCTTAGCGCGTTCGAGGTGCGGCTGATGCTCGCGGTGCAGGAGCGGCGGCTCGCGGGGTGCGCGGTGGGCGTGGTGCTGCTCCCGCGGAGCCTCGCGTTGAGCGCGAAGCTGGCGAAGGCGCTGGCGGGCGTGTGTGGTGTGCGGGAGTACGACCGCGAGACCGATATGGGGTACGAGGTTGAGTGGCGCGACAACGACGATGCCGAGGCTGATGCGGCCGAAATGGAGGTGGATGATGGGGACTTGAATATCATTTGAGCGATTGGGAACAGTTTGGGGCTCTCGACGCTTCGTCTGTATATGCACGTTGTACGACAGGTTTCGCATCGGTAGCCATTCCAAGGCACGATCATCACACAGATAGTCCTTAAAGGCTGCATCAGAGACGATCTTAGACATCATGTCTGACAAAAAATCTATCATCTGCGTATATCAATCATTAATGGCTCACATTAGATTAATCGGAGCGTTTCAGCTTTCATGGTGCTCACGCGATTTGATATACCAGGGACGGTTTACACATTGCGCCTGGCTTCAGTTATAGACCGCTAGAGATGAAGATATTTTGCTATGATATGTGGTTGCTTATTTGTTCAATGCAGGACTTTCGATGCATAGATTGGACCAGCCCAAGATTTTCTCACTGCCAGATCCGAACATGAATGTGATTACATAAGCTTTTGTCCTTTCCTCGTCCTCGTCCTTGAGTACAGTCTATTGACTATTATTTAACTCCTTCGCGGCTTGAAAATAGTACTATTTGTGGATTGACTGACTACCGGGACCTGATCCAATCTTGCCTTCCAACTGTCGTTGCTGGACGATCATTAAAGCAGGTGCGAAAGGTATTGGCAGCTATACAACCATTGAGTACTTATTCACTGCTCTCCTCAGTCTCACAGTCAGAATAAGACACAAGAACAGCAAGTCTTGATGCCGGAGCCGCCCATTTCCATGCACCCCACAGAGCTGACCCACGTCAAACGCTCTGACGGCCGTGTTGAGCCCATCACCCTCCTCAATTTGCCAAACGAGCTGCTTGAAGCCATATTCTGGGCGGGTTACGAGCAGCAGCATCAATCGCTATGGCCAAAGGAAATTCCTTTTGAGATCTTGGTGTCCCACATCTCACATCATTGTCGTATCGTTGTTCACAACATCGCGCACTTTTGGACCTCCATCGACGCCGACACTGATGTTGCATGGTCCTTGGATATTGCTCTCGGGTATCTCAAGCGATCAAAAGATCTTCTTGTTGATGTGTTCGTGCGCATGCCTCTAAGATACAGACAGCCCCAAAGAATCATTATATTAACTCTGCTGGATATCCTTTGCCCTCATTGTGAACGATGGCGGACGCTCAGAATACAAAGTTCTAGCGAAGACTGCATAGAGACCTTTGTAGGTGGTTTACAAGACGGAGCAACACGTCTGCAGGCTCTTGACATTCGTCACTTCGGTCACCGCGACTCTCATACAAGATGGTATCCCCGGATCGCCTTCAGAGACGGCCTTCCAAGTTTGCGATCATTGCATCTCGTTGGCATCGACATTGTCTATCTCAACATCGAAAGTCCTCCAATTACCAGTTTACACCTCCACAGATATCCCACACATGCTCTTTATTCGCTGCGCACCAACGCGAACCGATCTTTCGCTTTCCTCACTCACATCATCCTCAGTGAGTCTAGCGTGGAGTATTGGGGTGACTCCGGAAATGGCTCTTTTTACTTCCCATCACTGAAGGCCCTCTATATGCGTCACTCCCCAGACTGTATCAGGTTCTTAGCGGAACTTGTCGCCCCGCAACTAGACACACTATACCTGGAATCAATTACCGAAGAGGAGATGGTCGATATCGCGACTGCATCCATTGATGCAGGAAGCGGAACTCCCAAATTCTCCTCAATACGCTATCTGATAGTCAGTGTATCCGGAACGACCTACCTTCCAGAAATTTCAGCCTCTGTGTGGCGGCTCTTCGAGGATAGCTACCCAGATACAACGCACGTATCAATATTGGATGACGACGTCGGAGAATTTCTGGGATCGCTAGTGGGGCAAGGCGAGTCCACCGCCCCATGGATGAAGCTGAGCACTCTATCGTTACCGAACGCACGTAAAGATTTGATTGCGGATACCGTCAATAAGCGTGCGGAGATTGGTTTTCCCATTCGCAATCTGCAGGTGTCCCAGGCGGTGTACGACGATCCAAGCAGTGTCTTTGACATGGCTAAACTAGCTGTGGGGGTCGCTGAAGATCCGATTGCGTCATTCCCGGCCATTTGCCACACCGAAGATTGGCAAGATCCAGATGAAAGCGACTCAGAAGAATCAGGCTATGACTATAGTAGTGAAGACTTGGATGACGACGAATCAGAGGACACCGACGAATCAGAGGATGATGATGATTCAGAGGACGGTGATGAATCAGACAGTGACGTTGGATCAGAGAGTGTCGAAATGTCAGAAGACGCCGAAGTATCCGAGGACGCTGGCGAGTCAAGTGAGGCTGAGGGGTCGGAGAACACTGATGGCTCCGAGGTTACAGAAACGTCACAGGATGCCGAGGAACCAGGAGACGCTGAAGCATCAGAGGGCGACGTCAATGAGTCAGATGGCGGGGAAGTCTCAGAGGACGTGGAGGAGCAGCATGTTTCGGACGGCAGTGCATAGTGAGGAAATGAGTTCCGGTAAGATAGAAGAAGCCCAATGGAAGCAAGTGTACTAGATTTACCAGGAATGTATAGTCAGGTAGAGCTCTCAAAGACACAATCAAAGGAGGGGGGTGAAAACAACAAACTTGAGCTCGACTCTATTCAGTGTCGCCCAGCGTCCGCAGCCGAGTGACACGAGTCTCCTCTCTAATAACTACAATTTTGGCATTCTATTTACACCCATTGAAAATATATCCCCACCGAACCCACTAGATAATTACATCGCTCCGCAGGCACACGGAAATTGACTGTGCATTGAGAGCCTATGGGAGGGCACTAGTATGCCATATTCCAACAAAACTATATCGAGCAGCGAGCTTCTTTGGGAGCAATGCGGGACCGTTTCTCGAATTGCCTGTGCCAACAAACATAATAGATCAGAGCAGACGAGTGCTCAAAAAGCAATCGAAGACCTGACTCATGTGGAAACGACAATCCTGCGCATTAAACTCGACGTCACTGGAGTGTAGGCGGTGCTTTTCAACTGTGGGAGAAGCATTCTGTGGTCAGACAATGCACATACAACATAATGATCGACGTACAGTCCCTCTTCGAGAGAAATTTTCTCTTTCCTCAGCTCGTCCCAGCCAGGCAATCCCAGGAGGGGAGGGAATTGATCCCAAAATTGTTGGCGGCCTGCAGCGTGTAGCTCTTGGGCTTTTGCAATGCAGACATCACACATGCTATCCTCCCACACATCCTTCCAACTGCTTAAGCCATGCCAGTTCGGAATTGGGAAGAATGAGGAGCGTATGACACGGTTTCGTGCTTGGGTGCACTCGTCCAAAGTTAGACATCCAGGTGGCGAGTCGGATGTGAGCCATGAGAACGCCGTTTCGCCTTCGAGACGGAGGAGCGGGAGGCTCGCCTTTGACAGTGTCCTCTCGTCAATCAAAGAAAGGCCATGTGTGCTGTGGATGTCCATCTCGGTGATATAGTTGGAATTGATGTAGCCGTAAAGTGCAGCAGGCAGCACCGAAAGTATATTTTGTTCGCGAGCTAGATTCACAACGTCGGTCATGACTCCGTTTCGGGAGATTATTGTAGACCAGTCATCGGTTTCGTCGTAATCGGCAAGAGTGTCGGGGAATTCGTAACATAGCCTCCTAACACCGTCCTTGAGCAAGTCGTTGATTTGATATTTGTTTCCCATCCGCACAAACGCAGCGACAGTTTCGATTGGTATTGGCTCTCGAACGGTGGCATATCTATGCAAAGGTAAGATATGCGAGACATGGAGAAGGTATACTTAACAGCACCTCCGTTGAAACAGAGCTTCCAATACGAAAGTTACATCGATCACCGAATCCGTCAGATTCACGACTGCACACCCCTCAACCAGTTCTGCCTCTGTTACCGGAGGCTGAGGGACAGAAAACAGGTCCGCAAAGACAGCCGAGCTCTCTGCCAGCAGGCCCCGGTAGACCTTGAACTGGGTTCTACCGGCTTGCAACACGATGTTGCCATCCTTGAACCAGATCTTGGACCGTACGAGGGGAGGCTCCGCAGACGGGTCGACTTCGACTTCGCGTTGCCGTTTAGCTATGCGACCATTCTCGATTTCCATTTAGATAGGCAGAAATGGGTCAAAGTGTTGGAGGAGGGTCGCGGTACGATGCAACCATGTTCAAAGGTATTGCTTCCGAGATTGCTCCAATCTTGACTTCCACCTCGAGATTCGTACAGTCGAATCTCTTATGGGCGCTTCTCCATCTTTCATCGATACGTTCCTTTGGGCAGGGTTGGGAGCATGACAGTATCTACTTTTTCATGACAAGTTGGCAAAACCAGCACTAGCTTGACCCGGGACGGTCAGCGCAACCAGCTTAGCAAGAACGGGTCCTTCGACACTTGAACGAAGGCAAGGCTCAACTTTCTGGCTCTCTGTCGCGGGTTTAATATAGCATATGCCTTCAAAGCTTCGATATCACTTGAGCTAGAACGTCGGAGCGCGGCGTTCGTGCCATTCGCTGTGGCATGTCGACGCGCATAGCTATCGTCGCTAAACCTCCATGTTCCAACATTGCCATGTCAGAAAATTAGGAGCGACTGCGATTCAGGGCCTTCCGAGCCGAATTTATTGGCTTGGGGTCTAGCACTGTCGAGCTGACTAATTCAAATGATCTTTTAGCCTGAGAGCAGTACCTGGGAAATATGACGATTTGGATATCTTTTCAGCTCTCTGGTGGTGTCGGTCTCCTCGGGCGACTGCCAGCTGAAGTCACCGACATACAGCAGTACCGAGAAGACCGATTGCAGCTGACCGACATAGTGTGGTCTCATTGGCATCAGCAATATCTCATGCCCAGGTCCTGGTATATTATAAAGAGGGCAGCTCTTCGTTCCAGTGTCCGTCATCTCCCTTTTCACCTACCCACTCATCCCCCACATTACCTCCTCTTTAAGATGAAGTCTTTTGTATTCGCCACCCTCGCCACCGCCATTATTGGCGCGTCTGGTGCACCGGCCAAGCGGGCCACCTCGGTGATAGATGGGGTGTCTGCCTCCAAATCATATCACTACGTGCTGAACCTCGCCCTGACCCTCGAGCACCTCGAAAATGCCTTCTACGCTGGCGCTTTTGCCAAGTATGATGAGATGGCCTTCACCGACGCCAGCTTACCTTCGTATGCCCGCGGCCGCTTCGCCGAGATCGGCCAACATGAAGGTCAGTCGCCAAGCCATGATTCGTTACCATTGACTTATTATCTCGCCACACAGTTGCGCACGTTGCATTCCTGTGCAAAGAACTCGGCTCAAACGCCGCCGCCGCGTGCAACTACACCTTCCCCACGCCGACCCCAAGTCGTTCGCGGCGCTCGGCATGACCCTCGAGGGCATCGGCGTGTCTGCCTACCTAGGCGCCGCCCAGTGCCTCACCAGCAAGACGTACCTCGCCGCCGCCGCGTCCATGCTCGCCACCGAGGCGCGCCACACGTCGTAGATCTCGTTTGTGGTCAACATGGTCTCGGGCTGGTCGGGCTCCTCTGACACGCCCCTCGGCCTCGGCTCCGTGTACGCGCTCGCGGCGCCGTTCATCACCGCGTTCCCGTCAAGCAATCACGCGCTCCCGGTCGAGATGTTCCCCACGCCCACATCCACAGCGACCGCCGAGCGTGGATCCACAGTGTCCATTACCTCCGACGAGGGCAACTCGTCCGGCACGCTCTGCACCGCGTTCTACACCGGTCTGAGCACCGAGTTCGCAGATCTCGAACGGCATGGTCACCATCCTCAAAGACCTCATCGGCACCGTCTATGCGGTCGTCACCACTTACGGTACCTCCTCGAGCGACGCTAATACGGTTTCTGTTGTTGCGGTGCTGGACTTCAACGTTGACAGCTACGGCAAGTTGATGGAGTCGACCTGATTATTCTGAGTTTAGAGGTTTTTCTGCTACGGACTATGATGGTAGTACTTGTTAAGGAACCACAGCCTTTCTGTCTCATGGTGGCATATACTTAACATTTCGTGCCATTTGCATAGACATGGTTAGCCTGTTGGCAGGAAGCAGCCTGAGTTAACTTGTGCTAGAAGAACCGTATGACAAGAGAGTGGCAGAAATGTGTAGCAAGTGTTCCACCACTAAAAGTTGAATTATCAGATCTTGCAGCCTATTGACACACAGTAAGAACTCCGCGCGCGGCCAATCCACGTCAGCTTGGTCGTCCAGATCTAAACCCGCTATAGTGACTTCATTGGCATTGCAGACATCTGATCAACTCGGCGCTGCTAAAAATTCGGCATTCTCGAATAATATACCGTCCTCCACCGACCCCCCCCCCTGCATCTTCAGACTTCTCGATAGACTTCGACTTGACTAATAATTAGGTACAGGCCTGTCGCACCCGCTGTCGAAGACATCCAAGTCTTCCCAATCTCCGCCGCTGCCAGTGGTCGGAAGTCCTGTGGGCGAAGTTTCAGAGACCTTGACCACTACGTTGACCCTTTGGAAGAAACCCATTTCATCGTCATACACCGCCTGGGACACTTGCACCCTGCGAATGGGATGACCAACGGCCGCGCGCCTGGTGAGGGTCTCCGCAATCAAGTCCTTCTTTGCATTTGGCACCGATAGAGTATCCAGTGCCATCCACGGGACGGTGGAATCATCTTGCTCCAATAGCGATTCTAAGAAATCGCCGGCGTCTACATCTAACATCCATACGTGAGTTATATCCGGATAACAACGTTGCAAGTCGTTCCACGGTGGCGAGGGTGACCATCGTCTGTCCAAGATACCGACAATGAGATTGCGCATCGACGGAAATTTTGGGGATCTGGTTGCTACGTCAAAGGATGCAGTGGCAATATCGGCCATAGCCATTTCATGTTCACTTAAAGCTACCAAGTACAGTGTTTCGAGTTGTGGGGCGACAAGATCTGACAGGAACTTTGCGCAGTGGGAGAATGAACGTATATTGAGGACCTTTAGCGATGGAAAGTGGAAGGGGCCATAGTCCGAGCCCTCATCCCAGTGTTTCACATCGGTTTCGTTGAGGATAAGATGAGTCAGGCAAGTGAAAGATTGGTGCTCGTTGCTGCGAAGCGTATGAAGGGCATGCGCATAATATCCGTGGAGCCGGAGAATGGTGATTGATTGGTTGACGCTGAGGTAGCCAAGGTCAATGCCAATGAGTTTAAGTGATTGCAAACTTGGAAGCCCTTCTCTGAAGGCAACCCCGGAACGCCATGTTGTATCAGAAGAGTAACCAAAGTGGCGAATGTCAAGGACTTTCAAACGAGCACATCCGTACTGAAGCCCGGAAATAAAACATTCTATGTAGTTCTGATCGCGGCCTTCCACTTTGAGCGCCCCAAATCGTCCAGAATGAGGGGAAAGGATACTCAGCAGAGTGTTTACGCGGGCTTGCTGGCCAGTGTGATCGGTGCCGGAGCGTGAAGGTAAGCGCACGTGCACATCCACGAGTAGGTTCTTGGACCGCTCGAGATAACCTGCAGTAATATTCAAGGTCCCCGGTACACAAACGTTGGCCTCGATAGAAGTCCAGAGGCGCGCGCTGTCATGAGCAATGACACGACAATGATGTGAGATGTGGGACACCAATATCTCGAACGGCATCCCCTTCGGCCACGGCAACTGATTTTGTTTTTCATCTTGGTACCCCGCTGTAAATATCTCTCCAAGCACCTCGATTGGCAAATTGAAGAGCCTAGTGGGCCGAATGCGGCCAGCAGAGTTCTCAGTGTGGGTGCACTGAGTAGAGCGCATGGCCACGAGTAGCACCGGTGGTAAGACTTATCGACCTTCAGAAGTACCTAAATTGTAAGACTGAAAAGAACATGAGTGATGACATGTTTAGTAAGGGTATCTCTCCACTTACTTCGCTTACGCGCGGCAATGAAACAAATTGGAGCACACAGATAGACCTCAACGACGTTGAATACCTAGCCACCACGTCTTGACGACTCGTGCGAGACAGAACAATGTTTAAGATGGTGGTCGCTCTCTTGCGCGTGATGGTGAGGAAGAAGAAACTAAATTACCCGATAGGGTGCAGAAACAAGTTGCTGGTGACTACTTTCTTTTCTTGGTTACTGACTACGTTCATCTATTGTCCTTTGAATAATGCCCTTGCCTGTGGTCGCCAGTCATGACATTATGGGACTCGATACTATTTACTCCTACCCTGCTCTTGCTGGCACAGGCCCAGTGGATAGAATACCCTCCTAATGGCTATGCTACAATGACACATTACACCATGCCGAGTGATTATGTCGCTTCCTGTGGATGCACGGGGGATTCATCTGGCTTTCCTACTGCCGCGATGAGGTTTGCTCTCAATTCATGCCTTCGCCCTTGTCGTTGTTGCTGAAACAACATCTTTATATCTGTAGCCAGATGGCGTACGGATCGTCCACCGCTTATGGCAAAGCATGCGGCTACTGCTTCAACCTGACTCTCCTGAATACTTTCCTGTCTGATCCGCCATTCTACCCCTTGAAGGAGAAGTCTGTCGTCATAAAACTCACAGATCTGTGCCCTTTGTCCACCAATGGATGGTGTAATGCAACGACCAGTGCTCCCAATGAGTACATTTTTGCACCATTTCCTTTGCTATATTGAATTTGATCATGCAAATGCCCAGAGGCGGCCATTATATCAACTTTGACCTAGTCTACCCGTCTGCAGCCATCCCAGATGATTTCTTCCCTTCCAATGAATCATTTTACGGTACATGATTGAGCTTTTTTAAAAAAAGATTATGAACTTATGCTGACTGATTTTGTATAGGTTATACTGTGAGTTCCTCCTCACAGAGGGATTCACTTCTGTAACTCTTCAATCAGGATTTTGGTGTCTGGAACATCAGCTATGAAACCGTATCTTGTCATAATTGGGGAGGCGCGAAGACGTCAGCCGCGCTCGGAAGTGTGGCAGCCCTCAACGACAGTGGCTGTTGCCCGTCATTCCCCACTGTTAGTACTAAGATGTGTTCTCTACTGAGTGCTCTGACTCTTGACCGGCAGGGAAATGCAAATGATACCTGTCCGTCATATTCCGATGACAATGGAAAACCGTGCGCTCTTTCTTTCGTAACTCCTTTTTGGTTGTATCTCACAATTAATGAGATGCGGAGGCATTAAATACAATCGAGTATATATAGACCCAATTAGGATATCTACTCCGACTTCATACGTTCATCATCATAACGTTGAAGTCGTGAGTTTACTTACATCCGTTTCATATTACGAATACTAACTATGTACTAGAGTTTCATTAGGTATTTATAATATGATATACGTTCATCATCATAACGTTGAAGTCAGTTTCATTAGGTTCTGAGCACCAAGACACTTCCTACCCGAAACGTCACCATCCTTCCTCCACTCTATCCTACTACGTACGATTGTCGCTCGACTTGCAGTCGCGACTCGCACTCGACTAGACGTCGTGCGATTCGTATCGTAGCCTCGAAATCTCACACCGATCCCTGCAGATCGCTGCTGATCGATTGCCCACTGCTCTCACCGATCTCGCAGATCGTCGTTGATCGAGCCTCCGATGTCGTCCTCCGACTATACTCGTCCTATTGTCTTACTTGGGCCCAACAATTACGCTGCTTGGAAGCTTCGCGTCGTCGCTAAGCTAAAAGGCAAATCGCTTTATGGCTATGCTAGTGGCAGCTCAAGCTCCCCCGATGCACCCGAAGAAGCCACCGCAACTGGAGACACAACCAAAGACAAACTCGCCTCCGACAAGTACGATAAGGACTATGCCATTTATTCCACCAAATTCGACGAGTGGTCCATCAAAGACGATCAAGCCTACTCCATCATTGTCGAGTCCCTCGAAACTTCGCAGGATATCCACCTAGTCGACTGCACCACTGCCAGTCAAGTCTGGACTGCGCTGTACAATGCACACATCGGCACCATCACTGGCGTCACTGCATATTATTTGAAGAAGAAACTGCTTGACCGCAAATACGAGTCGGGAACATCGATGCAAGACCACATCAATTCCCTCCTAGAAGACAATAACTGTCTCCGCAACGTCAATGAGCAGTTCGACGACAACTTCCTAGCACAAATAATCCTATTTTCCCTCCCAGATGTCGACCAGTGGCAAACTGTCACCGTCGCGCTTCTCGGAAACATATCTGCCGGCACTAAACTCTCAGTCTCCGACGTTACATCACGCCTAGTGCAAGAATCAGTGCGCCTAACATCCGGAGCCGCCGACAAAGCACTAGCTGCTCGCGCGCGCGCTAACCCGCCCCGATCCGAGGGATCCCGCTCGTCGCGGAAGAACGCGGGAAGTGCGGGCCGCACAGCAGATGGGAAAATCATTTGTAATTACTGCGAGAAACCGAATCACGTGGAAGCCGTGTGCCGTAAACGCATCGCAGATGAAACCACAGCCACTGCCGCCATTTCCAGCGCAGCCGCCAAAGCCCAAAGGAAAGCCGCCGCGGCTGCCGCTATTGCCGCAGCTGCCGCGGACTCCTCGGACGATTACCTCACGGATGTTCCCGCGCCGAAAAAGAAGTCCGATGGAACAACCAAATCTTTTGCCGCTAAAACCCGAGAACGCGTCATGGTCACACGTGTCACCAGCCCGGCAAATTGCGCCGGCGCGTCAGTATTTGTCGCCGCGGACCTTGCCGCCGCGCAACTCGGCGACATAAACATTGATTCCGGCGCGTCGCGAAGCATGTGCCCGCACATTGAGTGGTTTGACTCTGCCACCATCCGCAAACTTGCGCTCCCCATCGAAATAACTACCGCCAATGGCGAAGTTGTCTATGCTACACGTGAGGGTACACTTCTTGTCGACCTCAAAGCCCGCGACGGTGTTTCTGTGCGCGCTCGCTTCGAACGCACACTCATTGTAGAAACTCTTGCCACCACCTTGATCTCTGTTCGCCAACTCACTAGGAGTGAACATATTGTTATATTCTATGATGAGAAGTGCTATATACACGACTCCAAGGGCCACATCATCGCATCAGCCCACTACGACTCTTCGAACTTGTATCGACTTCGCGGGACTCCAGTCACAACGATTGCTGCCACCCTAGCTGGTACAAAATCAATTGATGTAAATGTCCTACATGAACGCCTCGGACACCTTGGCCACCAGAACATCGCTCGACTTGTCCGCGAAGGCCTTGTCACTGGAATTGGATCTGTCACAGGTACCCCCCATTTTTGCGAAGCTTGCACTGGTGGAAAGCAACATCGCTTACCATTCTCTCGCAGAATCGCTTTAAAAGTCACTCGAAAACTGGAATTAGTTCACTCAGACCTTTGTGGACCATTCCCAAGATCAATAGGCGGGGCGCAGTACTTTGTAACTTTCATAGACCACTTGACATGTAAAAAATGGGTGTACCCAATGCGTAAAAAATCGGACATGTTTGTCACATTTGAAGAATGGAAAGCTATGGCCGAAGTCGAATCCGGCGAGAAACTAGGCTCTCTATGCATCGACGGAGGGGGTGAATACTTCTCTGATGCTTTCAAGGAACATCGCCGTGTACACGGCATTCGCTTAATCGTCACCGCACCCGATAACCCTGAATCAAATGGCTTAGCAGAACAAGCTAACAGAACAATAGTCGAATCCGCACGCTCCATGCTCATTAGTGCAAAAATGTCTCGTGGCTTCTGGGCTGAAGCCGTGAGCACGGCCGCTTACATCGATGGTCTAACCCCTGCGACACGACTAAAGAATGTCAACCCAGACGAGGCATGGTCTGGGACCAAGAAGAGCATATCACGCCTTCGAAAATTTGGCTGCGCTGCGTACGCCTTTGTGGACAAGAAAAATCGAAATAAAATTGAGTCCAAAACCCACAAATGCAGACTACTTGGGTACGAACCAGGCACGAGCGTATACCGCCTATGGGACCCTATTGGGCACAAAATGATCCGCAGACGGAATGTCTTATTCGACGAATCCACTCCATTTGATGAGGCTGCACTAGAAATCGATTTAACCGGTTTCAACTACCCTGAAAATTCAGACAAAGATGTACCGATCTCTCACGTCAACCCCAAACTCTCATGGGAATCACTCAATGATGAAGAGAGTGACGATGAGACCGACACTCCACATGAGACTGCAGCTGTTGAGCCTCCCGAGGAGCCAGCTCCAGCCCTTGCCCCTGATCCTGCTCCAGTGCCACGCCGCAAATGTCGCACTGAGCTTGAGATTCTGCAAGATGACGCAGGTCCCCCTATTGACACCCCCCATGTACGCAAACCAACAAGTCGCTACAAAGCCACAGTAGTAGATTCTTCGGACGACGAGGATGACCCTGTTGTCCCAGGGTCACACGTCGATCCAGGGGGGGAGAATGCAATTGGCATGGAAGACGCAAACTATGCATATTCTTTCTACACTACCGACGGCGACTGTCAGGAAATGGGAGATGTCGCCATTGCCTTCTCATCATCAACTGATAGCGAACCGCGAACATACAAACAAGCTATGGCAAGCCCTGATGCTGATCTGTGGCGCGAGGCAATAAACCGTGAATTGAACTCCCTTAAATCCAATAAGACTTTTGGACAGGAATGCAAACTTCCTCGTGGTCGAAGAGCCTTGGGAAGCCGGTTCGTATTCAAAATCAAACGAAACCCAGACGGATCAATAGAGCGATACAAAGCTAGACTCGTCGCCAAAGGTTTTGCTCAAATCCCTGGACTTGAATACAACGAAACATTCGCACCAGTTGTCAAATGGAATACCATTCGAGTTCTCATGGCACTTGCAGCGAAATATGACCTCGACATCCACCAACTTGACTACGAAACAGCTTATCTAAATGGTCCAGTCACAGAGGAACTATATCTCCGACTACCTGAAGGAATCAATTCATCAGACTGGGAAAACGTCATGCCCATTCTTCGATCCCTCTACGGATTAAAGCAAGCAGGTCGCATCTGGAACGAGGTCCTTGATAAAGAACTCACTGATCTCGGATGGATCCGTGCTTCAGCCGACTCTTGCCTCTATGTAATGAAGAAAGGAAATTTAATGATGTTCCTCGCAGTCTATGTAGACGACTTGCTACTTCTAGGCAATGATCCAAAAGCAATCCGCCGCATGAAGAAGCTCTTAGGACGTCACTTTAAAATAAAAGATATTGGTGAAGTCAAACAGATCCTTGGTGTTGATGTCATTCGAGACCGAACAAAACGAACACTATCCCTTTCTCAGAAAAGATACATACAGGAGATAGGAGAAAGATTCGGGCAGACAGATGCCAAACCAGCCTCCACACCCCTCAGCTCATCGGTCCATCTCACAAAAGACGACTGTCCCCAAACCGATGCAGAAATCACAGACATGAAAAAGGTCCCTTATGGCGAACTTATTGGGCAACTACTATACCTTGTAGTATGCACTCGGCCTGATATAGCCTTTGCAGTCGGTGCACTTAGCAAATTCCTAGCAAACCCAGGTCGCGTCCACTGGAGAGAAGCACTCAGAGTTGTCCGATATGTATTAAAGACACAAGATTTGAAACTCACGTATGACGGAAACTTCGTGGATCCAGACTTGTCGCCAAAGGATCATCCATTCATTCATGGCTATACCGACTCAGACTGGGCAGGAAATATTGACAACCGCCGCTCCACCAGTGGATATGTCTTCAAAATGTGTGGCGCCGCTGTCAGCTGGAGAAGCAAAGCACAGAAAACTGTAGCCTTATCCTCAACAGAAGCCGAATATATGGCGGCGACTGGATCGACTCAGGAAATCCTCTGGCTCAGTAAACTCTTCAGTGACCTCGAACTCACACCGAAGAGTATGCCCATACTTCTCAGTGCGGACAACCAGGGAGCAATAGCACTTGCCAAAAATCCAGGAGATCACCCTCGCACAAAGCATATCGCAATCTACTATCATTTTACACGAGAAGTACTAGCGGCAAAGACCATGGATATACGATATTGTCCGACAGACGAGATGATAGCAGATGTACTTACAAAAGGATTGGATCGAGTTAAGCATGAATACTTCACACTCCGACTTGGTATGATATAATCGCTTGAGGGGGTGTAATGAGATGCGGAGGCATTAAATACAATCGAGTATATATAGACCCAATTAGGATATCTACTCCGACTTCATACGTTCATCATCATAACGTTGAAGTCGTGAGTTTACTTACATCCGTTTCATATTACGAATACTAACTATGTACTAGAGTTTCATTAGGTATTTATAATATGATATACGTTCATCATCATAACGTTGAAGTCAGTTTCATTAACAATTTCCCCCTTGTCTATCAGACCTGATACCATTACAAGCTCTGCAATTCTCTCTAGTATATCATTATCCGCCTTGATGGCTATCTGTATGTCAGTGCTGTTCTTTGTGTAGTGACAATTGCGTACTCTGCTTTCCACAATCTTTTGTGATGTAAGTAAACGAAATAGACACGAGGACATAACATCAAATGAAGTCGACGTGGGGCTGACAGAAACTGCCTGTGGCTCATATGCAAATGATGCCTTTTGGCTTCAAAGACTATTTCACAAGTGCATTGCAACATTGAGATGTGGTGCGCTTGATCTACGGTTGTGGATGACAAACGTCGCGAGCTTTCAGTGAATGTATGATATGTCAAGATTACAAAAATGAGTCAAATGACAACTTTCATGTGCTGTCCATATTGACATCGCCACCGCCCTCCTCAATTTCCTCGAAGACCAGGAAGCCTTGCTGCTCCTTCAGCCATTGTACACTCCGCTTCTCATCCATGAAATAGGTATAGGCCCGGCGCAGGTCTTCCACGGCCACCTGCTCAGCTTTGCGTTTGCGTGCAATCACTTGCGCGCAAGAGATGAGATTAAGGGCATATCTCAGGGTCGTGGAGAGAGCCATCGATGTAAGGACTTCTTGAGCGTCGGCAGCGAGAGTGACATCTTCCTCTTGACATCTGGAATCGCTGTTTCAGTTCGAGTGCAAGATACTATCAGAGAAGGGTGGGTGACCTGATTTGGATAATTTGTCGAATGTCCTCTTCCAGGTAGGGTTTTGTGCTGACGATGAGCACGCGATCCAACAAGTCTACTGGTAAGCCGTGAGGGCTTCTAAACTTCGTGCCGCGTATACGAGACATGCCACGGTTAGAAGCCATGATTACCAGCGGTGAGAGATCGTTCTCCAACGCGCGATTCAAAAAGGAGAAGCACTCGATGTCAAGCATGTGGACTTCATCAATGAAGAGGACCTGAGAAAAAAGGTTTCAGCAACGGACGAGGTTGACGAGTTGAGAGATCAGTCTTACTCCAGGGATGATCTCCGCTTTGCCTTCTTCTCGCCATTCCGCTACTTTTGTATTGATCTGATTTCGCAGTTCGGGTTTGATCTCGCCAGTATCACCGGCAAAGAGCGCAAGAAAGCCTTGTGTCCTGCTATTTATTACGTCTATTTCGTGAAGAGAGACAGTGTGCACTATCTCTTTGCGCTTTTGGATTTCCCCCTCGGGGCATTGGACAAACTTCGTCTACAGTCTTGTGTCAGTAAAGGACATGGTCAAATTTAAACGTGTACGGACATCTGCCCCCATCGCGTCGTAGTCTCTTGAACGCGCAAAAGAACGTCCAAGTTTTGATATTTTGCCAGAGGTCTTATCGATAGTTACAACATCGCCAGCTAAGATCTTCTCCTTTGATAATGAATCTATCATTTTGGTGCCAAGGTCGTAGATAGTCTCCATATCGGTGGTCTTAATGGTAAGTTTTCCCGTTTTCGTTGCCTAGGCGTAGAGCATTGTCAAAAAGGAGAAAGAAAAATCGGCTTAAGCACATACACCGGTCAGACTGCGGTCTATTTGGATCTCTACGACCTCGCCCTCAATTATTTCAGTCTCTTCTTTGATACGGACACCGATACTTCGTCGGAACGCCTGGGTGAGAGCTTCCGTTTTCGACATTGACAAGGAGAACACTTCACTCGCGGCGATCATCGTGAATGGTACGTCTGGCCCTAGTGTCTGCGCCATCCCTTGCACTTAGAGTCAGTTCAATCAATGCGTAACTCTTGCTGAAGCTTACCTAAAGCAATGGCTGTTTTCCCTGTGGAGGGTGGCCCAGCAAAGAGCATAGCGCGTCCTGCTATCTTTCCTTCTTGCACCATTTTGAGAATCATGCCTGCAGCCTTTCTAGCTTTAGCCTGGCCCACCATCCCCTGCGAGTTCGCCCGGGGTTCTAGACGGTCATCGAGTCCCAGACCGTGGATGTGTGAGTGTGCGCCTGTTACGATCATTTAGATCACTTTCAAGCCTGGAGCATCACAGATAGCGTACCTATCCGCTCCATTTTCGTTATGTCGCGGAGCTCAGACGTGCCCGTTGTTATTTGAGTAGCCTGCGCGAGTGTAAGTCAGCATGTTTGGATTGTCGAGCGCGCCTATGGCATACCATGGTGGAAAGTCAAGAAGGATTCAAAGGCCCCAAAGCCACCGAGTTTTCTCCTTACATTCAAGCACCAACGTCCATGTTTCGGTGCGGGACGAGTCTACTACGGACGGTACAACACGCTACGTCCAGCAGTACGCGTACTTTACTTCTTGGACGCACATATGCTACAGAAGCTACACAGTCAACAATACATTCTGGCCGACTCAACGCCTCGGGTGACGCCTCGTCACTCTTCAAAACCTACAAGCCCGTAACTCCTGGTCTGCGCCATCTTCGCCGTCCGCGAAACGACCACGTATACGAGGGAAAGCCTCTGCGCGACCTCACTGTCGCTCGTAGGAAGAATGGTGGAAGGAACAACCGGGGACGCATTACAGTGCGGCACATTGGAGGCGGGCACAAGCAGCGTATACGACTCGTCGACTTCTTGCGCCTTGCGCCCGGCGTGCAAGATGTCGTGCGCATAGAATTTGACCCCGGCCGCTCAGCACATATCGCGTTGCTGCAGAGCAGGGACCCGAATGCTGGCGCGAAGAAGTTCACATACATTCTCGCGCCTGAAGGCCTTCGTGCCGGCGACACGGTGCAGAGCTTCAGGGCGGGTATTCCAGCCGACTTGGCGCCTGAATATGCAGAATTGGCGCAGGAGGCACAAGCACCCGCTGAATACGGTGATCAACCAGCCCCTGCATCGACCGCCATTTCCACCGACATGTCCCTCGCCATGGGTCTTTTGCGGTCGCTTACCATCAAGCCAGGGAATGTGCTGCCTATCAAACTCATTCCTCCTGGTACGCAAATACACAACATCTCCCTCAAGCCTGAAGGTCGCGGCATCCTTGTCCGCTCTGCAGGCTCCTTCGGGACCATCGTAGCACATGCGGAAGGCGACCGATATGCCCAAGTCCGGTTACAGAGTGGGGAAATACGGAAGGTGCTCCAAGACTGTGTTGCCACGATTGGACAGGTCAGCAATCCCTTGTGGCAGGATCGCAGCCTTGGCAAGGCTGGTAGAAGTCGTTGGTTGGGACGCAGGCCCAAAGTCCGCGGTGTTGCGATGAACGCGTACGTGTCATTGCCCTTGTAGACCTTACTATTATCTCATTCGCCTTTACAGCGTCGACCACCCCCACGGAGGTGGACGTGGTAAATCAAAGTCCAACAAGCACCCTGTGTCTATCTGGGGCTGGCAGACCAAAGGAAAGCGGACACGCAAGTCTGGTCCTAAGGGCCCTAAGAACAGCAACAAGATGGTTATCCAGGAAAGACCTCGCGGGAAGGAGAAGAGGGGAGACCGCTCATAATACTTGATAGAGCCTCTTAATGAATTTAGACCCATAATCTCTCGTATGGATGTTTGAAGATGGATGAGTCTGTGCGCTGTTCGACTTGCTTTGCTTTCCCGGTTTCTCGACATGAATGTATTAAAGATCATGTATTGCAGTACTCAAATGCGGTGGCATCCTGACTCAACCGAACCGGGATTGAGCCAGCTGCTGTAGCATGGCCATCGTAGCCTGATCTTTCTCTTTGATGGCACTCACTCGCTCGCGTACTGCAGCAGTCTTGTCTTCCTTCCCCGCATTTCTCTTCTCTTCGAATCGCTTTCGAGCAGCATCCCGTTGCGCGATTCTATAAGATGCAGGTCAATATGATAGTTCATTTGCTCAAGAAAGATATGCATACCGTTCCCTGAAACTGTCTCCACCTCCGAGCAATGTCTTCTCGTCCGCTTGTAATCCGTCGTCACCCCGTTCTCTAAAGTCTCTATCACCCTCCCTCTTCGCTCTCTTCTTTTCGAGCATTCCTTCCCTCCCAACCTCCTTTGGTCCAACCATTTCCTCTACCCTCTCTTTTGCCTCCAATTTGTCCCGCCTTCGCTTGTAAGCTCTGTCAGAAGCTTCATATTCAGAGGCTGCTTCGCGAGACAGGGTGAGATCAGAGGAAGATGGTAGTGTCGGCCCCAGAATACGACTTGAGGAAGCTCGGGGCGACGAAGAGCCCCGCACGTATGTTGCAGCCCCGACAGCCTCACGAGCTTCTCTTAGAGCATCCTTATCGACTCTAGATCGGTTTGAAGCGAACCCCCATTTATAGGCTGTTTGTGCTGCGGCTGCCTCTTTGGAAGGGTCTATGCCAGAGTAGAGTTCTACGCAATTGGGTCAATATTGCCAGCAACACAAGGACCTGGGCAACTCACTGGGTGTCTTGCCTCTATTCCATGCCTGTCATCACACTTTGAGAACGTCAATGTCAGAAATTTGACGTAGACTGACCTTGACAAACTTGCGAAAATAGCTGCTGAGCATGAGCATCTAACGCAGTTATAATCTGTATAGCTCACCTGCGGGCCTTGTCTCCGGAGAGTTCGTCAAAATACTAAACCGATCGAAGAATTCAATATAACCCTCGCAGGTGTATATGCTGCGACGTACTTTGCCTTTCTCGTCTCTAAGCCAAACGCGAAACTCTGCGCTTTTCTGGAAATAATCTGACGCCGAAATAAGTTCAACGCCTTCGGGTAGTTGGGTACGCCTGTCAGGGGACCGAGAGCGGTCTCGAGAGTGGTCTCGAGAATAGGAGCGAGATCGAGATCGTGGCATATGTGCGGCTTGGGTGTTGCGGTGATGCTGGAACGAGTTGGACGTCACAATAGCAGCGTTGCTTAGCTCATGATCAGGGGCTATTACGTATACGCAACAGGTTCAAACAGGTTCAAACGCCCAATGATTGGATGGAATTCGTCTCTTGCTTTGGACCACCTTGAAATTCAAGTCAATACTCGGTGTTTTGTTCCCGATGCATTAAATTTAACTCAGCAAGTACAGACCGCGGGCCCATGATTGATGCTGTCCGCACTGTATGCCGCTTCTGCTTTGAACTTTCCTCTGCTGAACCGCCGGTACTGCAGCACTGACAGATCTGACGGACGACCTCTCAATCATGTGTGGCCCAAGATGGATGTTTTCCACTGGATTCTGGTATCCTCTTACAGGCATGAGGTAAGTATTCAGCTAACAGAAGCCCATTAAGTCAACATCCAATGTACCCTAATGCAAAGCCGAACGATATGTCATCTCAGGCTCAAGAGGAAAGCCATGCTATACAGCACAGCAGGCACTCGTATCGAGCATTGCGATGCCTATTTCACAGATGTTAATTCGGGGCGCCATTCCCCCGTTGTCGGGCCTGCCATAATCTCTTCTCGGCAATTGACATGCTTTCACGCCCAGTCTGAACGCTCTTACGTTCCGTTATTAAAACCTTTGACATGTAGAATTGGGATTTACTCATTTCGTTTCATACCTTCTATCATCTTGGTTGTCGGGATGGGAAGAGCTATTGCTTGGCGCTATTAACCCAATTTCAGCAGTCTTAAAACAATAGATATAACCTCGGTCTTGAGTTCATTGACAACCACCCCGACAATATACATGTTACCTTGCTTTAGCTAGGTCTGGCCATGGAAATTATGACGTGACTCGCCACAAACCTGCCACCCGTGGGAAACTTATGTAAGCTGTCTTTCGTTTGTAGAAGCGGTTTTCCCTGGCGAAATCTGAAAGTGAAATCATGAACTGCTCGCCACAAACCTGCCAGCCGTGGGAATCTTATGTACGTGGTTGCCACATACCTGCCGGCAGCAATTGTCCAAGTTGTTCGTGTCTGTCTTCTCTGGATGGACGAAACCCGAGTTTGTGGAGTTCTGTAAATCATGACAGCGTAACGGTAATGTCACATTTTACTATTTAATGTGGGCGGACGGTACGGTTTACTGTGAGTTAGGTGAATGTTTGCATTTTACGTGATATGCGTACTCGAACCGCATAATGCTTGCACATGTCTGCCACATGTATCTTGAGGTTGCATTGATGTGGGTTCGTGTTTGTGCTTTGATGGTGGGCTTCACATATGTATTCGCGTGTGCACCCGAGGCTTCCGTCTACGTGCACTACTGGATGCCTGGTAGCGTGTGATAAGCTTCAGTAGTTGTAATGTTGACGGGACGGTTTACATCATGATATCTGTTTCTTTTGATTGTGCCATCCACGTCCGTATCTCTGCCACGATCCTGGCCATAGTTGCGCTCGCGCTACTTCCTTCCGTTGACGGTATGATAGCTGCGTCGTCGAAGTGGACGCCTTGTGGATATCCGGTACTGCCGTCGGATAGTATAGCAAATCTGAGGTTGTCTGGTAATTGGTAATGCTCTTTATGGATGTCGATGCCCTCTAGCCAATGGACAGGGTTCAAAATGTATGATTGTTCAAGCATTTGGGTGTGGGGTAAGCCATCCATGTTAGGTTTTGCTCTGCTTTGTTGTTTGTACTCGCGAGCAGCCTTTCGATGGAGGACACACCGTTTGAAGTGTGCAATCTCGACGCTTTCACAGCTCGGCCATGTGCATTGTCCGTTGGTTCGGTTGCTCTGCGTTTGAAGAGATACGTTATATTGGTTGTTCAAGGAGGGTGTTGGTGTATGTTGAGACATAGGCCTGCTACCAGGCTGTCCGTCGTAGTTTGACGACCCTTGTGACGCCGTTGACATGTTTCCCGAAGTTGTGGGCCCTGACTGATTGACAGGTTACATTAATTTCTGTCGCTATTGCAGACCCGATCGTGATTGATATCTACCTCGTCGGTGTTCTTCCGTTGATGCACAGCAAAAGTTGCTTCCATGTAGATGTTTACTATCAGACAGCTGGTGACGATCAAGGTTATGTTGGTGGGGTGTCACAGGTAAGCTAATGGAGATTGTTAGGGGCTCTAATCACGTGGTGTACATTCGCGCATACAGGCACAATCGGATCTGATCTACGGCTTGCTCCTACTACTCTCTATGTCTTTGGCCGTTATCAAACAACAACTACTCGGCTTCAAGGACCGCAACGATCTTGCTATGGCTGATCGTTGGCGATTTGCACATGCATTTCATGACTTTTCTCCCATCGTGGCGAGGTATGTTGTTCTGTGTGCGTGCTACGAAAATTGTGTCTGTTGTAACTAATTGACGGTATAGGCTTTTTATTGACGAATCCTTGAACAATATTCGTGATTCCATGTTGAGGCCACCATTCAAGTTTACAGCTCATCAGGAGGCAGGCTCGACAATTGAATTCCAAGTAGTAGAGATCTGTGACACAGGTCGTGTCGGAGTGGGCAGTGAGCAGTCCACCATACGCGCACGGCTTTGAGTATGGGATCAATCTGAGCTAATTCACTTGTTCTTTGATATTGATGTATATTACTTATATCGATATTTAGTAGAATGCAAGTATGTCGTTTTGTTACAGGTCTTCCAATGAACACGGTTACATTCTGGCGATGTAAGAACCCGTAATCCGTATGACGCGAAACCAAAATATCGTCATTAATCACGTGTATCGAGATTCAGTCTGGGAACTTTTTGGGTGATTGATTGATATTGTCATTGTGCTTGCTGTCTGCTACATGTACGTGGTATCTTATTCGGTTTGTGCAGCTCAACTGACATAGACCGAAGTTCTATTGATCCTTTCTTGTCAACGGTACACCTGCTTTATCTAAAACCAGTCACGTACGTTAATCCCGACAATCGCGCTTGTCTATTGACTCTCAACTGGTACCAGCGATGCCCGATTCAGCTGGGTTTTTTTGGCGGGATGATCATCTCTATGTGTCCCCAAATGTCAAAGCGGCCCCTAACGCTACTCTTCTTGCGATGCAGTCGCCATTCTCTGAGCCACCTTCTCCCGCGGAATCGTTGATGTTACGCGTTTCCAGTAACAAATACCCATTTCTTGGATTCACGATGACAAGTGTGCACTACTCACATGTCCTTCTTACTCGACTAAATCACACTTTTCGCTCACTTCCTATTGTGTATCGGAGAGGGGAATGGTTTCTGGAGGAAAACGTGGTGCGGCAATGGGAGGATTTGGAGTGCTCTCTCATCGACATCTCCAACTTTCTTTTCAATCACTTCCAGATAATGCTTCCTGCGGATGTCGCATTCTTTCCATTCCCTTCTTCTTATGGATTCGCGCGAGGCAGGCCACACGAACACCAAATGAGAAGGGGGGCGATGAAAGCTCGCGCTGCGTTTGGGCCTTTGATGGCTTTGTGCTCTTACTTAATCGCGTTGACTCCTCTGTCCACTGCGGAGCACCCACCTTGGGCTGCGAGTCTAATGGATAGGGACGGTCTCATTAGAATTCCCCCAGCCTGGGTTGATGATTTCCGCAGTTCCCCTGTCGCCGACTTTAGCGTCAATAACCCTCGAGTGGGTACTGTGATGACACCCGACTGCCAATTCATGGAGTATCTTCCGAACTTTGTTCGCGCCAATGTTCCTGTTTGGATTCTATGGACTCGTTCCGCATGGTATTCTGACGTACCCACTGTCGATCGATATCGGCCGAACATCCTCGATGTGCGGGAAGCCTATCGGAAAACGGGGTCGACCCAGAAAGAGTCCTGTGTTGTAAGTAGTCGCATTAACGTGGGTCCTCTGGAGGAACCCCCTGATGTGGAGCCAATGTCTGGACAGTTCAAGGGCGAGTCTCCGGAAGAATTTTTCTCCAGACGACAACAAACAAGTTACTCAAGGTTGGCTCATGAGAGCCACTCAGCCCGGCAGTCCCGTTTGCGACGCGAGGCAGACGCCTTTTACCACCCAGTGCCACTGCATGACGGAGCAAAAGTTTTTATTTGGGAGAAAGCAGGTTCCTTTTGGATCTGACGGTCTGTGGGCAGACAGCATGTGCCACTTTTGTGGTCAGGAATCCCCAATGCTCAACGTCGCTACGATGGATTGAGCGATGAGTGGGATGTCTATAAGCCATGGGATGTTTCGACTGCAGTCGATGACAATTTCGATAATATTCCTGACAATGAATGCTCTCCAACGGATGTCATTGTATCAGCGCCATCTGGTTCCTCCATCACTGGCAACGTTTCCCTTCGCAATACCGCTGGTTACGCTCGCGATTTGGGAGATGCTTATAGCCACCTACAGCGCACAAATGATCACGTTGCAGTCGAAAACTTAGATGTCCTGCTCCGTTTTCGGTTCGGCTACAACAGTTGCGGGTATGCGCCTGATCCTTCCCTCAAACGTAACAAGGTCGCAGCGGACTGGGCTGGTGCTCGGAAAGTCTTGAATGATGTGCATTCTGATTTGGAATGCGTTGAAGACCAAGAAAAGGTGGTCGATTTTGTGACCTATGTACTCTCTCAGAAAGTACCCCCCACATTGTGGGATTTTGATCCCTCTAGTCACCATCCTATCAATCCTGTTGGACAGTACGTCCGCGTGGTGCGCCTTACGAACAGATGTTCAGTGATTTACGAGGTCGTCCCCAACAACTTCACTGGTTGCAGTGGCAACCTGAACTGGCGACTTGTAGTTGATAATGCCCTGACTGCGTTGGAGTGCATTCGTCGGTCCACTACTGGCATCACCAAAACGGATTTTGTTAACTTTTTTCTGGCGAGTGGACGTCAGTTTAACACCCAATCTTTCGTTTATTCTCCTCCACCTCCGCGTCTTCCGCCAGCTCGCACCCAGTACTCCCAAGGTGGTCTCGGAGCTCGGCACGACAATTACGAATCATGTCTTGCTGATTACATCGCTTATGAACGGAAACGTGATGCGTTTCTTTTATGCGATAGGGCACGCGCGGCTGTCATGAAGGGTGGTATTATCTGGCGACTCACTGTCCATGCTATTGACCGAAATTTGGTTCTCGATGGACCAGTCGATATCACAAGCGGGTTATATTCGCGTATGGATGGTGAACAGTACGGTAGTTGGGATGATGAGCTTACAGACGACGAGTTGCATCTCATAACAGGCGTCTATAAGATATTTACTGGTACCTGATTCCCGTTCTTCATGATTATATTGACACAGCTTAACTTTTTTGGTGGGGTGTAGGTTACGGAGATCAACAGAAAGATGCGTCTTGGTGGCCTAAGCACAACACATGGAAAGGCTGTACGCTCGATGTTGGATATTGGAGCTTGGCCTGTGAACTTTGGTTTCAACATCGCCTTCAAGAAATAAGGGACAACAAAGCAAAATTGAAGACCGCCGCTCAGTGGCGTGAAGCCCTGAAGATGAATAAGGCTTCTCGTCGATGTGCAGATTACATGCTCAGCCAAGCTGATGCTGTTTTCAGACGGGCTGTTGAGGTGCAACCTCTTCATATTCAAAAGGAGTAATCAATACAATGCATCACGGACGCTGGGTAAACTAGGCGAAATTGTAATATCCTGCATCAAATTTTTCTTTTGTCTCCTCTGCCACACAAATAAGGTGCTGATCTTCGAGCCGCAAGTATTCAGATGGATGCTTGGTGAATATCATTTCGTTGAAATTGCGCAGTATGCGGATTTTACTGCGCCCGCGGCCCCTGGAAAGGGCAACATACGCAGAGAAAGAGTCTACTGGGAATTTTTTCGTCGGTGCTATGTCGATTATGGCATATTCTAGAGTTTGGCCCTGTGCTTTATGATCAGTAAATGCATACGCAGCTACCATGGCGTGTTGCCGTCTCTTTATGGAGGTTTTTTGATTCCCTTGGTGTTTGACTGTGAAGGATTTGTCGCATGGAAAAGTGGGGACGAACCCCTCCGGGAAACCAGGGAATTTCGACACGCTTCCTTGTAGTGGTTTGAACAGTATCATTGCTGGTGGATATTTCAGCTTGACGACTCCGGTTTTTTCATTACGCGCAAGTGAAGGCTCTCTGGGGTCCAGAGTAATGCCTTCAACGGTTCCTCTCGATCCATTTGCCAAGTCTGCTTCTGTAGCTGTGTTAAATGTGACCATCGCTTTCATACCGACGGCTAATTCCAGTCTGTGTGGTACGCCGCCGGCAAATTTCTCCCTCAGTTTCGACACCGCTTCCTGCTGCCACAGGTCGCATGGCTTTGATTCATTGCCTACGGTGTCTTCAGCCGGCGCATCGTACAGTGTGTGACCTGTGCGTTCGCAATGTTTTCGCAGAGCTGCTTTGTTCCATGCAGCTCGTACGGAATTTCTCGGAGTGACTAAAACGGCATCGGACCAGGGCTCTTCATCGAAGTCTAATTGGTCGTCCTCGTTTTCATTGAGCATAAGGCTTTTCAGCTCGGAAATGTCCTCTTTCGTGCATTCTCCCTCTGTAAAAGGCGGTTAGTTGAGTAATTGGTCATTATGGAACACAAATTTACCTCGAAGCCTTTGTAATAGGTCTTTCCATACTTCATCTTGTATCCGGTTTTGTACCGTCAGATTTATGACAGTGTCGAACTGTTCGAACAGTGCTCGACCCACCGTCGATGTCGTTCGTGTCGCAGATGGTGGGCAGTACAGTGCTGACAGCGGTCTCCCAACAGGAGGAAATTGGTGGAAGTCTCCCATGATAAGAATATTGAGCCCTCCGAATGGTAGTACTGAAGTCGCAGAGCCGTCGCCAGCCAAGACGAATCCTATCACCTGGGACAACAGTGTGAATAGGTCGTGGGTACACATGCCAATCTCATCAATTGCGAGCCATTGGAGGTGCCGAATGTTTCTGACTCTGATATCTCTAGATTTTTTGGAGCATTCATTGGCCCACACGTCGCTTTGGGGGGTTTCCCTTGTTGGGAGCGCAGCGAAAGAGTGAAGAGTCTTACCGCCTATCAAGCTGGCCGCTACACCTGACAGAGCGGTCTTTCCGAGGAGCTCGGGTTTCCCGAGTTCGTTGAATGACTCTGTTAATGCGTCCAAAAATCTTGATTTGCCTGTACCCGCTGAACCCATGACATGCATCAATGTTTGCCGTGGTTTCCCTCCTGCTATGTGGTTTTTCAGGTGATTGATGATGATATCGTGAGCCATGCTCTGCTCCTTATTGAGTGTTTTGCGCAATGTACATTTGGGACTTGAGGGTTGCATAGCTTCCACTCCTGGAAGTGTCTCCACGGGCGCTGTACCAATAACAACCTTTCGGAGTGGTGATGTTTCATCCCCCGGGCCAGGCCTATGAATCTTTGTCCATGCTTTCACCATTTTTGCCAAGTTAGGGTATGTTTCCATCTCGTTCATGGAGGCACGTAGGCAACCTCGACGCCGTGCAGTAGGCGTCCTTGTGAGTTCTTGAAAGACGCCGCGATCATATGCAATGTTCATAGCAACTTCTGCATAGAGCGCCTCATCTTGGCCGAATTCTCCCCGTTCGATGTTATTGTCGATCTGGTCCTGGGTGGGTGACTCTGTCTGCAGGTCGATCTGCGCGCGAATTGGTTGATCTTCTATGATGTCATCATCCGCATCGTAAACCTGTTGGTTACCGTGACTGCGATCTGGGGCATCACGTTTCTTCTGAGCGCTATCTGAGCACTCGTAAGGGTACTGCAAGTTATCCATAATGTCGGTGATGCGCGGTTCTGCATTTTCGACGAAGACTTTGAAGGCTTCCTTGAGAACGTTGGGCGACGCAAATGTTTTTATGTCTCTCCACGGTGCCAGCAGTGCTAACACACAAGCCTTGTAGAGGGAATCGGTGTCCTTGTTGTTTCTGTTGGGCATATACTCTCCAACAAAGTGCGGCATCATCTCCGAGGATGCTGTCCTTATGATCCGACAGCTGCCTTCGTGATCAGTACCTGGTAGATATTGAACACGTCTGCTTGGGGGTCTCCCCACTGTACTATTGGGGTTATCGGGGTTTCTGCCAGATACCAGTTCCTTGCCTTCATATGTGCACAGTAGGAAGTCGAGCAGCGACTTGTCGTCAAGTTCGTGACCGCGGTCCATGTAGTCCTTCAGTTCATTTTGTATGATCAATCCACCGTTACCAGGTATCAGTGTGACTATGTCATCGTCACTCCCGTCTACAGAGATACGAGCGACAACAAGAGGATCTGACCTGCAATAGTTTAGGGTTGTCTTTGTAACGCGCAATAATAAATCAACTTACTGTGTGCCTCTCATTTGCACCTTCCGTATCAGTCTGAGCAAGTCGCGCAAATATATTTGCACAAATTTGTGGGAGAGAAATCTGTCACCCCAGCCCATAAGGTAGCTTATCACCTCTGGTGCAGAAAATTCTTGCTCGCGGGAGAGTGTGTTCGCACATCGAGATAGCAGTTGTTTATTGAGGAGATGTATGTCGTCGATGCGCCGTGCTTCTCTCCTGTGGAACGCGATCTTTTTCGCCAGGAGTGCGGATACATTTGATGATCTCGACTGGTTTTTGGCGACGTACATCGAAATGTAAAATGAAATGTCTTGAGTATCTGCACCATTCGTGATGAGCTTGATATCTTGGTTTGCTCTGATGCACTGCATTATCGCGGGATGCCAGCTATTTAGGTACTCGCAGTATCGTCTGGGTCCCCAACTTCCGTCCTCGTCAACGTATGATACAGGGGATAAGTCCCATGGCGCCTTGCGCTTACAAACCATACGATCGCCTCTGCTCACCAGACATGTGAGAATTTCGCAGTGATGTAGCTGCACTGCGCGAGCGAGCGTTGACTCCGCTTGGCTAGCTTTTCTTTTATAGTCCGGTTCTCTAGGATCCACTGGTCTGCTGTATGACACTGCCTGTGTGCGGGGCATTTGTTTGAGTTGCTTGGTGCTCGCGCCGCCAAGGTCCGCATGGATGTTGGCATCAATGAAAGCCGCCATCTTCTGCCGAAAGCTAACGCTCTGTAGCGCTGATTTCATCTTAGTGGCTGTTGGTGCATCCACTAACCAGGCTATTATGTGTAGGTGCAATGTTCCTCTACCTTGCGCCTCCACAGTGCCGATATATGCTGCCATTCGTCCAAATATTCCTTCCTGTCTGTGTACCTGGCCCGATGAACCTGCAGTCGGGCTGATACCGAATAACTCCTCGAGAATAACTCCGATAACGAGATGGAAGAACTTCGCAGCAGCGTAGGGATCCTCAGTCATGTTCTGCGTTCTGGCGGTGCTATCAGGTCCAGCCGTGGCTTCAAATTTGTCTAAGTCAATTTCTTCCCCTGCGAGAACCTGCGCAATGGGATCACCAGTGTCAGATGGATTGAATGTCATCCAAAGTGACGGTGGTCCGGTCATAGTCGTGACGCCCTTTATTTGTCCCCTTACGCTCATTCTAGACTCGTCGGTGCCAGGTACCTTTGCTCGCAACGCTGACAGATGTCCTCGCAGCGCTTTGATGGTCGGGTTGGAGAACGGTGCTTTTCTGCTCTCCTCCTGTGCGGCCTGCATGAGATCTTTCGGTTTTACAGCGCGAAATGCAGCTTGGTTTTGTATGAAGTCCTTGCGAGTGACTTGAAGAGATGCCGCAAAGCTTACTGCGCGTTTTTGCAGTACACCAAATGCTTGAAAGATAAAGGAATTGTCTTTCCGAAAACCCTTGTGTGGTTGTTGTAACAAGCAGCGCACATGCGCTTGATACGAAACATCAATGGGCCGTTTGGTTTCTATGCCTCCAGTGCCTCTTGGCCACAACCATGGGTATGCTCCCATCATGTGGTTGGGATTGTCTGGTGTGCCGATACTGAGCATGCCTTCTTCGTCTCTGCGGGGGTACTCGTTGACAAACGCGCTTCCTCTCCGGATGGCAAACCCAGACAGCACGTCCTTTTCTCCAGTATTCGCAAGTGCATGCGCAAGTAGTTCATTGTCACCTATGTATGTCGCCCCAACATCAACAACTCCCAGCGATTGTAGTGGAATCACAGCTGGATCTGCGCGAGAACTGATACTTAATCATGTATCACACTCAATGGAATGTACCCTTACCGTAGTCTACGCCGTATTCAAGTTCTTCATCGTCGTCATCGTATCCGATTGGACGCACTCCTGTGCTAGTGCTAAATTGAATGGACATCTAATTTCTATTGGCGACTTACCTCCAGCACCTGAAACCATTTGCTCAGCAGTTGCTCCAGTTATGAACTCTGGCGAGTCAAAATCTTCATCATCCGGTACATAGCCATTGTGTTCGGAACTGAGGCTGTCCACATCATCAGAGTATCGAGTCGCACTAGAAATTTCGGTCGGAATTCCATTCTCGTTCAGCTCTTCTAGCCGGTCCTGAGATATGATGTACGAGCTGTAATTTGGGTTGTTTCGTATCAGCCACTGGAGTGCTGCTTGGACGCGATTCCTGCGCACACGGAGAAAGCCAGGCAGCGAACTCTCGGGAATGTTTTTGGGTCCGACAAGGGTGACCCCTATGGTCGACGCCAATAATCTGGTAGGGTGCGGCAAGCTCCTGCCTTTCACCATATCTGCAATTTGTTGCAAATCTAACCTGTATGTCGAAACATTGCCTCGCAATCCCCTATTAAGCGGTTTGCCGCCTTTTTTTTCGGATATAATTTCACTATCCATGCGACAGGGAAGGTCAGTGCTATGAGCACCTTTTCCGGAAGGGTCAGAACAGCAAGCTCAAATGGGATATCCCCAATCCACATTCCATTGGCGAGGGCAAGTTGAGGTAACTTGGCGCGTTTCAAGTCCTTCAAGCAGTCGTGACAGACTGATCCCTTTGGTTGAGCAGGGAGGCCACTCACCGCTTCATTGTGCAGCAGCATACCCTGTATGAGCACGTGATCGCGGTGAGGTTCGTGTGGCACCAGTAACTTCAGTGGCGCTAAATCGCTGACCATGGTCGGTGTTGTCTGGACTTTTTCGACAACTCTTGCACAGACCATGCATGTTGCCATGATAAATACCGCGTTTGATGTGCGGTCTATAAATCGAGTGATGCATTTCTCTATAACATCTTCGCTTTGAACCTTCATAAATTCTGGGCGTGGATCCCCGGTTTCCATCAACACATCGGCCTGTTCATCAACACCACCGGATGGATGGTCACTATCAATTCGTGCGTCATGCATTTCCACGTCTTGGTTTGCGCGCTCTTGAGGAGCAGGAAGCTCATGTTGATTCATGCTCCGCTCCTGATCCAAGTCCATGTTCGCGGCTATATTCAAAGTGTTAGAACCGTTCAAAGGATTTCGCACACCTTGCAAACTATGTTTCGTACCTGTATTAACCTGTACAACAGCTGGATTTCTCATTCTAGCATCTCGCGGTAGTTGCTCGTTCGCCCGGAGGATTTTTGAATGGCTTGATTTGCCCTCTGCAGCGTTCCGAATCCTTCGTTGAATCTCTACATCGAGTCCAGCTACTGTGTTCAAGAGGTGTGTACGATTTCGCTTGTCACGCCGGCCAAATGGAACGGAACCCCCTGCTTCTATTATTTGCTTTATGTTGAGATTACGGAGTGCGTGTTTGATTGAAGTGCCATCTGGAAACATAGACGCAGGATTTTCCATGTGGTTCGGGTTGTAAATGAGTTACATTATGGGACAATCCTTGGTGGATCGCCATTATACTGGTGATGTCCACGTGTAGTTTCATGGGTTAGCACTTGATGCTTGTTATTATGAACCTTGAAGTTAGTTGGGTAATATTTCAGGGTCAGCATGTCGTCATTGAGCTCTATACTGTCTACTCACGGTCCAACCCAATACAGCTCCAAAAGCGGTGCGGATCGTATAACTTGGGTCCATCTTGTATCTGCATTTGTTTATATCCGTTTGGACCGAGCACTCGGCTTTACACTCCGTTGAGTTGCAGGCGCAGTTCCATCTGGATCTGGGTAGATAAGAACAGTCACGCACAGAATGGAGTTAAACCTTCAGTACCATCTGCATATAGGACTCTCCCTCTACGACTGTCTAATCATTCCCTCTTTTCTTTCCCTCCCTAACCCCTCGCCACTATGACGACCAAGCAGCTTGAATTTGACACCAAGAAATACTTATCTGACAAACTCATGACCCTCGTTAACTATGTTAACAGGCCAGGATTCGTCCAGAATGTGGGATGGGACCGAGAAGATATGTCCGACGTACTGGTCGAGAGGCAAACCAAACGCCTGGCGGTGTTGGTCCTCGTCGGGAAGATCAGCACGAGCAAGATGTGGTGCGGACCGATAGGCAACTTTGCCTCCGAAATCACCTATGGCGACTTCGACAAAGCGAAATTCCAGTTTACGGTCACTTGTCCCGAGGACCCGATACTCGCACAGGAGTACGAAAAGGCAATCAAAGTCCTGCGTCTCCTGCAGCGAGATGCTGCAAAGACCGACAAGCACATGCATTTACTTGTTAATGACGGGAGCGATATCCGACTTAATCAAGCGCTGTTTGAGAAAAGAGAACAGGTGCGTTCTCTGCTTCATTGTCTTTGCCAATACCGTCTGACATTTGGTAGGCATTGACGGATGTTCCCACCTTCTCTCCGAAGGGTGATTACCCCGTTAAGGACCCTTCTCTTCTTGAGCCCCTATACTCAACCACCCCTCCCCCCGACGCATTCGACTCTGACGGTTCGGCCGGTACAATCGAGTCGACTAACGCGATGAATGGTATGTGTGCTTGATGAACCTTTTTTTGCATTTTAAATTTTAATTCGCAGAAGACGTCCATGGGCAACTCGACGAAACAACCCGCAGTTACGCCAAGTACATTCCCGCTGGTACTCAGAAGAAGTATTACGATTTGATGAAGCATTACGCGGTCACCCCAATGCGGTTGTTCAAATCGACCGGAGAATACGTCACACCAGACAAAGCTGAAGCCTTGATGCAGGGTGCGACAGCTGAGTTCCACTTCTCGTTAAAACACTTCACTATCCGAAACAAAGTTCCCCCATTCGACACGTTCTCCGGTTGGTTGGAGCAGATCATTTGGTTGAGACCTGGTGTACGGAGAGCCGTAGGCGGTGACTATGGGAAGCGCAAGAACCCGTACGATGGTCCCACTCAAGGGCCTCTCATCAACAAGGCGTTCAAGTCGGTTGCCGGTGCTTCTGCTGGGAGCTCATCTGCAAACCGCGTCCAGAACCGTACGTCGAAAGTGCGTCCAATACTCATGATTTTCTTCGATATATGAGCTAACTTTGCGCACTGAAGGTGACCACGAATTCGACGGAGACGTCGGAACCTTCTATGACACCTCCAGTTGCCATCACTGTTGTCGAAGTAGACTCTACTTCCCTATCGACGCCGCTGGCCACCACGCTGACTGTAGATTTGGGGAACAAAGCTCCAGTCGACACTCAGCCAACACTGTTGACACAAGTTTCGCCACTTCCATCTGCGTCTTCGGCGACGCCCATCGCCACCGCTACAAACTTGAACATGGATGTTGAGCCTCTCACCGCCAAATCCAGTGTCAGGGTACCGGCGATTGAGGTGGTAGATCCGGCTCTGGGCGGCTCTGATAGCACTGTGCCACAAGCAACTGCTGTCGTTGGCCCCTCGGCATCTCCTGCTACCAACAACCAACTCCCAGTTGGCACCGATGGTAATCCATCGTCTCCTGGAGTTTTGCTGGGGATGTCGATGAAGGAACCCGCCCGTATCGGGTCTGTAATGGGTCCTTCGACTCCTGGCCCCTCTGCGCAGTCTGTTGAACCGTCTGTCGAAACTGAACATTTGACCGCAGCCATGGTTAGTTGGATACTATCACTGTTGGCATTGGATGGTTACTGACGAAGTATCTTCTCTTTTCAGAAAGGAAAGCAGTCGGTCGTTGAACGGAAGGTTTGCGTCTAGCTCTCTCAATATTGCCTTCGTGAATTCACCTATTCCTCCTGATTTACAGTTGCGCACTCCCA
Source organism: Athelia sp. TMB (assembly GCA_014898675.1). Classification (NCBI taxonomy): domain Eukaryota; kingdom Fungi; phylum Basidiomycota; class Agaricomycetes; order Atheliales; family Atheliaceae; genus Athelia; species Athelia sp. TMB. The sequence goes on along the minus strand of JACXVL010000128.1, from coordinate 94,878 downwards.
GGGCCTCAAAGTAGGCGACTCATGTAGACCATCAAAATGTTTGATTTGTACTTGTAAAGTTCCACATCGTTGTTTTTTCGTGACTTGCACATGTATTCTGTGGTAAATTTATGTCACTTCCAAGTTCATTGAATATTGTTTGAGCCGTTTGTCACTGCCAAGTACACATACCGTATAGGAGCCAGATAATGAGCCGGAGTTACACCCTACCCGCTCCATTGCATTTAGATTCTACTTTGGAATGGTATGTCCCTATTGCACAGTTAATAATGGTCTGATCCCAACTATTGTTGGTTATTCTCTCTTACAGATGGCAGTTTACCTGTACCAGCGTACAACGACATGCGTTAACAAAACGTGACTCGCGCCATTTCTTTGTTGGTCCAACACCATGTTACAAGCCATATACGGAGAACAATCTTCAATAGCACAAGTGAAATAACCCCTGCTTCGTGCTTGTGACCTCGTAGTTCTTACCACGGTCAGTGAAGTACTTTCAATACTCGAAATTGCTGCTCGTCCCCAATAGATCGTGGAACCTGCCGGGCGAGTTTATATCGATGACTGCATTTCTGGATATTGATGACTTACCATTGGGTAGCACGAATCGCGTGATTTGTGACAACAATGTTGTCGATGCTGGCGTACCGACATCCGACTTTGCGCATGAAAATAGCATCGGTGTGCGTAACCCCATGCTTGTCCTTGTGCCGTGTATAAAATATGTCAAATGTGGTCTCCAGGTTCATATGCCCGTGAGGCACCATTGGTTTGACTATATGCAACTTCCGGCAAATATGAAAGGGCTTTTGCAGCACGTTCTTGAGCGAGGGTACAACTACACCCTCGTTGACATGATGCAAATCGCAGTGTACGCTGACTGGGACTGGAAGAGGCTGTTCGGGGGTCCTCATCCTGTAACATCTGACAATGATTCGCTGTTGCATGGTGAGTTTGATTTATTGAACTCGTAAAATGACGACTAACTGTGACTATTTCATGGTCGGGGCAAATCATTGGTACTCCGTAAGTGCAAGTATTTTCTACAGCAAGTATGGCGAAGCACCTTATCGCATAGCATTAGAAGTGTGCTATTACATCCTCCAAATGGGAAGTACCTTACCTGTCGATTGCCAGTACCACCTGCACTTGATCTCCCTCCAACATGTTGCTGGGATAAATGCCCCACCTCCGTTTGATGACCAATACTACGCTGTCTATCTTTTTGCAACTCTCCTCGGGGTGCGACACGTACACATCAAATGTATTACCTCCAACTGTGACTGTTCGCATGGAGATCGCGACAGGTTTCTGGAAAATAGTTTGTAAATGGGGTATCTGAAAGTATATCGACGCTGCTGGGTGTTCGGTATCCACTTGTATGGGCATGAGCAGGCCGCTATTAGCTGACTTCAATGCATAAACTATGTAGAACTGTGTTGTTCGGATTTCAGATACTCGCTCGGTGTCAGATGGTTATAAACTCACCCGGCTATTGATCATCCTGGAAGTCGGAAGCCGTCGTTATTGCAAAGTTAAAGAACTGACATTAATTATTGGCTGTCCACCCCATGATATACGCGCTGTCGAATGTGACATCCATAACAAGCCAAATTGCCCATCTCTGATGGGATCTGGTGGTCGTCTTTTGGTCTGGCGACCCCTATGTTGTGGCGGTCATAGCATTCAGGTTTTTCTTTTTTTTTTCCTTCTGGTTCCCGTCGGTTGCTGCTTCCTAACACCGTAACGAGATCGTTATCGCACTCGTTCCATACATTAACCCTGCATTTCAGTTATCTGCACTGCCAGGTCAAGTAGTGGAGTTCTCCAATCCGGCCGCGATAACTCCGAAACACCCAATTAACCTTTATGGATTGATGACGTGTTCTGTTCTCTCTGTGAAATGTCTTGCCTCGTAATTAGATTACGCCTTTGAGACGCAGAGAAATATCATAACACTCACTCTGTTGCACATGTGAAGGGCGCGTTCCTGTTATATGTACACTGCTCCCGCTAGGCTGGGCCCGGTCCTTCCTGTGGCCCGCAATCGATTGAGATCCACAGGGTGGTCCGTCTCGATAGACGCAATGGCAATTGAATATCTGATTTCTCATGACTATGCAGGCTCCAATACATTCGCTGACAGCCATGGCGTGGACTTTCATGACGGCGTCGTGTACGCAGTAACGTGTGAACAGCACATGCCCTGAAAAACCTAATCCCAAGTTCTGATTGCAATTCCAGAGCAGCTGTTCTGCGCATAGATCCTCGAGCATCTATTGCCCTTAACACATACAACTTGTGGCAATGATCGATGTTCCATGACGGCAACTCGGCAGAGGCGTTAACTAAAATTGATACTGAAAGCATCGCGTAAGAGCATGACCGAATTTAAGATCACGTATGCTTACCTGTTGCTAATTGAATTTAATTCAACGTCTTTACGATGTCGATTCCTTCTCGCTACATGCTATACGTCTTCAATCATACACCCGACGCTTTCTTCAATGCTACTCTCCCAATTGATGTAGTGTCCGTTGGAAAGACCTGTTCGACCGCATATATTGCAGCGAGGGCTTGGTCCATCCGCGCTTACGACCTCAACAGGCACTTGCGCCAATTTTTCCACAAGCCCCAGCAATTCCGAACCATGCAAGCCAGAACGGGAACGGTTATATCTGGCTCTAATGCACTTCAATTTCTGGACAGAACTGTCTACCTCGATGCGCATGGAGAAGCCACCAATATGGACGTGTATGTCAATCCTGGTTATGGCTACGTGGTGGGCCGTCACCTCATCGACATCCAAGGGTACATTCTGCAACGCAGACATGGTTCTCGGCGGGCCGACACCGAATGGCTATATTGCCAAAGATCGGTGCATGGTACTCTGTTGTTCAAGAAGGCAGTCCAAAACGGGGTGGTGCGCAAAGTTCAAGTCTTCATTACAGCCCATAGCGTTTGCCACGCGGTCTTGAACTTCCACTCCAGTGAGTTCTCCGTGTTGTGATTGTCGAGGGCCACGATTTAAACAGATATGTAGCATGTGTTCAGAATGTGATCACGTTCGATAGTGCAGTCAGCTTTTATGCAGCTGCCACTTTCAAGCACCGGGTCAACCATGAATTTGTTTGGAATAGTATGGATTACCCCAATACGACCTCCGCCGCCCTGGCCAAGTACAACACTCGTGGATTCAACACGGTCATTGATGATGAGATGCAATCGATATCCATGCCAGATCGGGAGCGATATATCGGCGATAAACACTGTTGGTCGTTGACGTTCGACATAACAGGCCTTTTGCAAGACCCACAATCCGCCCCTCCTATAGCTGTTGAGCAGTGCGACCCAGTCTATCATAGCGCGTGGCTTGTAGCTCGAGCGTTGGCTGGGTGTCGATCGACGCTCAAACACTCCCTCCTATCGGTACCTCTCTTCCAGTACCAAGGGGGGTTAAGCAACGATGGTATAGCCGCATCTGTTCACCGTTTTTGTATTGGCATCAGCCCTCGCGTAGCTGCGGGAGAAAACATGTCATACGACACAGAGATACGGTGTGTAGTACTGAGATTGAATTGGAAGCATGTGAGGAATGTGCTCATATCACTTTAGGTGGAATCCCTTGTTTTTGAATGTTAATCGGAATCAGGACATCATGATTCAGTCCACAGCTGTAGAGGACTTTGCTGAGGGGAGCGTGACTGGAGTACGCCGTAGACGGTGAGAGATGATGATGGCAGCCATGGCAATCTGCTTGCGGTGAGCGTCGAGCTTGCGAAGTATGACCTCCTTTTTCTGATATACGGGTAGGTGATCGACGGTACCGAACATGCGGAGGGGACAGGGCCACAAGCGAGCATGATGTAGAAGATTGCATTGCATGTCTCTTGTCTGTAACTTTTCTCGTGTTCCCAGCGCCCTACTTCCAAACATAAATGCGACACTTGGGTTCTGCCCACTTCTCGTCGAAACGATTGCATATATTGCCATACGTGCAACCAATCTCGGTATACGGCGATAGAACTCGCTCCTTCCAAGTCCTCTTCGAACCTGAGCCCGCGATCCAGGATAGTTGTCGTCCAGTGCAGTCGCTGGGGAAAGTCCTTGGCGACTGCGATACCGATCGAAACACAACGTGTTACTCAACCCATCTCCACAGTTCTCCTGGTCCCATAACTGGGTTCCAAAACAGCCCCAACCCCTTCGATACGAGAGCCCTATGATAGATGCTCGTCAGTAAAAATTAAGAATCACATACGCTTCGACAGTCAGCCTGTCTCTGAAAAGTAGCAGGAAATTGGTACAGGAAACAAGTTGCATATCATCCGCGACTGGCACTAGCATCTCAAGATTGAAATCATAGGCCTCCTGCTGGATAACAGAGGCTTCTCGTTCGCACTGGAGAGGGGAGAAAGCAGTGTGGGAAAGCGCTATAGGCGGACGCCTGACATAGCAGGGGCGAACACGTGTGCACGTGTCACTTCAGTCGGCACCATTTTAGCCTTGACTCTCACTGTGTATACTCTGGTTCAATCTGATTCTTGTGTCTCTATAACTGCTATGTAGGATACAATTTGACTGCTGCTGCTCCTCCGTTGATCTGTCACACCAGTCAAACATTATGTCTTCGATTTTGCAAGATAACAATTGCAATTCAAGAACAGTTAAGCTTAAGAAAGGATCCTCCTTCCCTGAATTTTCAAAGTGCTTCCATTGCGAAAGTGGAAGGCCTTTGAAATGTGTCTTCAAAGGTAAAATGACTCTAAATATTCGATTCCCAGACTGCTAATAGAGGCATAGGCATCCGCGTGTTCGGGCCCACACCTGAAGAGACATCCTTCAGATTTGGCCTTGACATGAAGCCTTTATACAAAGACTTTTTCAACAAACCATACACTGCAGATCTCATTGAACCTCAGTTGGTCAGTTACAATCGTCCTGATTGCCTATCTTCTTCTCATCAGACATCACAAGGCTGCTTGTGCTAGGGTCCTTTTACCGGTTATGCGCGATGAAGCGTTGCATCAAACCAAACTTAATGTACTCTTCAAATCCAGAGAACTCTCTCAGCGGGTGACATGTGGTGCGATAACATCAGCGTCATTTCTTATAAGTGGATCTCTAATTTTGCATGAATCGTCAAAATAGACTTATGTGCCTCTGAACTTTTCGCCTGTGGGTGGTACTGCACTATGTGCGGACATGAAGAGTGCAGCGATTGCGTGCGAGAGGTACTACTCTCTTATATATTTCTTCGCTACCTGCCAACTAAATGTCCGTGTCTTTCAGGCGGCCCGTGATACTCGATGTGGACATTGCCACAGGGAGAGTTTGGTACCTTTATCCCGCTTTGGCAAAGCCGAGTTAGCAGAGGCAATTGCGGAATCTGAACGATTCATTGAGCTCTTGACAACCAGGTGAGCTATCCGTCCTCAAAGTGTGATCATTCATAATTAACTTCCAGCAGACACGCCAATATACCAACGCCGTCACCAACTTCAGAAGCGCCTCGCTTCCACTACAAGTCCATCAACTACCTACTTTTCCGTCACTTCTGGCAGGGTGGCATCCCAATCATCATATATGATTTGCCTACCACAAATATTAACCCGCAATACTTCATGAAGAACTTCGGCGATATCAAAGTTTTGATGGAAGATTGCGAAGCCAATGAACCTAGCAAGAAAATCGGACTTCGAGACTTCATTACAAACTTTGGGCGCTCACACAGTGCCAGCGCCGTCTGGAAGGTGAAGGTACGCGCATCCGGTTAGCCCTGCCCACCATTGCATCTCAATCAATGGCTGTGTCTCGCAGGACTTGCCGCCGAATGCAACATTCAGTGACACTTTTCGAGACTTGTGGATGACTTTCATGGACATACTGCCCCTCCCTGATATTTCTCGCTTTAATGGTGTGATGAACCTCGCATCTCATTACCCTACAAAGTGTATTGGACCCGATCTAGGCACGTGCAGATTTCATAGGCTTTGAAAGCCATTTTGACATGTCGCACCAGGACCGAAGGCATATGTTGCCCAGGGCACTTTTCAAGACGATGCACATTCCGGTTCTACTGTCCTACATATGGACCTGACAAGCGCTGTAAATATCAATACATGGGGTGTCCACCACGCCACAGGCCTTCAGGGATTCGCGCTCTGGCATATCTTTCCGCCCTCATCCGCGAGCACACTTCGCCGATTTTTGACTGAGAAGACCGCATATAAAGGCCTTGGTGATATCATTCACTCCCAAACCGTTTGTGTTTCACCTGCTATGCTAAAAGAACTCGCTTCAAGGTATGGCATTACGCCATATACAATCAAGCAATTTCCAGGGGACGCAATATTCATTCCCGCTGGGTCCCCTCATCAAGTACGCTTCATACCCTGAATCTGAAATTTGTAGATGGTGCTGACACGAAACAGGTCAGCAACGCGTGTGACGCTATAAAGATTGCACTTGATTTTGTTGACGTGGATAGCCTGGATCGAACAGTGCAATTGGCTCGCGAGTTCCGCCAACACCGTCTGGCTACTGGCCAAGGAGATGACGTCTTGCAGGTTAAGACCTTATTGTGGCACGCTTGGAACTCCCTCTGTGAGCAAGCTGATAAGCTGAAAGTCGATGGAAGTACCAGGACCAGTCGAGCCCGCAGGAAACGTAAACAAAAGGACAGAGACACGTCATCCGGAATTCGCAAGAAGAATGTGAACGGAGTGCAGTGTGCATGTCCCGTCTGCAGCCAGGTTATTAGCAGATCCAATCTGATCCATCACGTGTAAGTACTATCGCATACCATTGTGTACTTCGCTGATGTTTTACAAGTATGTGCAAACATAATAACACAGTCAATGTCACAGGCCTAATGAAGTTTAGCAAGAAAATCAGCAGTACCAGCAAGATGAGCGCCGCAGACGCAGTGGCATACATAAACAATAATCTCATAATAGAGGATGGTGAAATAGTTACCTGATTTTACACGTATCTGCCTCAATATAATATGCTCAACGATCCTCACATTTCACGGCACGGCATCAGCAAACGACGCCAACCAACTTGCAGCCTGGGCAAGCGCTGTGGCGAGCCCAAATTCATCCGCGCCACAATCAGAGATCCCGTAGCATATCTGGGGCCTTGCGATGCTTGCTGATGACTTTGATCGTACAGTAATTCGGCCTGAACCAAACGTCCGGTTGACCCAACACCTGTAGCTGGGACATTAATGTATCAATCATTGCCATTGCAACCGAAGCAATCTTGCATGAATGGCTCTTATTCACAAGCAGAGTAATGCAAGAGCTTCCAATAAGCCACCCCCTATGGCTCACAGCGCCGACGGTGGGCTGCTCGCTATTGGCGGGTGCGGCGGCGGGATGGCGGGCTCATCCTCTTACATAATATTCGAGAAAACCTTTGCCGCTGCGCGCGTTGATGGGCGCGCGGCGGGAGCGGGGCGGGGATTTTTTTGACCAAATAGTGCATTAAAAGCCACATTATACAAATTATGGTAGTAGATTATCAGAATCTAATGGTCCATTATTAAAATCTAATGCCTCGCCAGCGTTCGAGCCAGCTTCGTCATCACTACCCAATACCGCCCCAAGTCGGACATATTGGTCGACGTCCTCCCAAGCGGATGCACAAACGTCGCGTAATGCGACGCGAATGGCCGCCTGACGAAAAGCATACGCCGCAAACCCCTCCGACTCCTCGGTTGTGAGACCTTCACGTGCCACGGATTGTTCCTCCCACCAGTTTGCGTGCCAACTGTGATACAGCTGGATACGTGTCATCTCCTCCAACAAAAGGAACACTTCCTCACTCCACCTGTGTGCGCGTGCGCGTGCCTTACACCATTGAATACGTAGTTCTGGTTTCATGGTTAGTGGCATGTATAGTTTACATGAGTAAGCGACTCACCGTCCTGTGCGTCTTGTGCTAAATCTTGATGCCCACCGATCCCAGCACTGGTCCATATCCACGAGAGGGTCCTCGTACCTTCCGACTCCCCGTCGAGACCTGCCGCCATCTGGCGGACATCTTCTTCCTTCAGAATTGGGAACTCGCGGGCCCAGCCACTCTCCTTCAGTCTATGTCCCAGAGAGGAGATGGCGACTCGAGCAGCACGGTAGCAGGCCGCGCTCTCCTCGACTTTGGCTCGTATGCGGGAGATGGTATCACTGGAGCGTGTGTTCCCGGCCTGACCCCGTGAAAACCGTGATTTGAAGCCAAATAAGTGTGCTTGGACCCGTAGATTCTGCCTAAGGGTGTAAATAGCGTCCCGAGCTTGTGCTCGACGAAGGCGCCACTCGTATTGCGCGAACTTCATGTCAATCTTGACGTTGCGCGGGAGAGCCGAAGGGAGAAGCAGCGCAATGGAGTGCGCGGGGATTTCGGGAGCACCGTTCGGTTCTGTGGCCAGGTCTCTTGCACGTATGATGGCGGTAGCAGACATGTAAACCTCCTGCACTTTGATCCACGTGTTGATCTTCCGGCGAAGGGTATTCTCGCGTAGTTGAACTTTAGTTCGCTGGACGGAGGTGGAGTTTTCACCGAGCTGACTGGCGGCGATCTGTAGATTACGTCTGTTTGAGTCGAATGGTCAGTATCAAGCGGGACTCGATCAGGACATAGACTTACTGTTGGATCTGGAAGTCCATGCCGACCGTGATGCAGACGGCGGGAGAGATAGTGTGATGCATTGTTTCGGCCTCACCGGCAAGAAGCTTGGCGCTCTCCTCTCGGGCCAGTGCAAGCCTTATGTCACGCTCGGTGACAACTAGCATACAAAGAATTAGTTAGAGAAAGGTCTATGTAGAATAAGAAACATACTTTCGGCAACCGAAACAAATGGATTGGGCTTGGAGTTGTCCTTTTCCCATGCCTCGATGGCCACCGTCCACTCAGCTATGAACTCTGGCCGTAGGTTGAACGAGAGGTCTTGAAATATTTCCACCTGCTCGGCGCGCTCAGGGACAGCTGTTTTAATCTTGCGTAGGAAGGTTGGCGCTGAAACAAAGAACATCAGTAACGTGAGCTTCTGCGATGCGACTGAGTAAACTGACCCATAGCCACAATCTTTTTGTGGTTCCAATCACCGAAATGATCGTCAAGAGTGTCTCGACGAGAGCCAGGACCCATCTCCTGTGTACTTCCAGCCGCGGCGTTGATATCCGCCCATCCACGTTCCGGCGCTTCACCGTCGGTGCGACCCACAAAACGTGTGAAGTTAAACGAGAAGGCTGTCTGACAGCGTTCTATATGTGCTGGCAGATGGAACTTTGGCACCAGATAAGTCCACTGCACCTGATCCATGGAAAAAAGATACTCGTCGGGGTAGAGGGACATCCGGGTGAGCAAATGAATACTCCACTGACAACAAATATCATACGAGATATTCATAATCAGCAGGAGAGAGCCGAGCAGACTGGTTAGGAAAAGGTAGTCCATATTAGCCTGTCTGTAGATATCGTTAGTATGATAGAACTCGATACGAACGTGGAAACAATCATACCTCTCGCCTGCTTGAAGATCACCAACAGCATGCGGCCGTTTCATGTTATGTCGTGCACAGTCCACTGTACCTGCTCCGGTAGCGGCAAGGCCGGCCTCATATTTGTTGGCGCTCTTGACAGCATCATGGTTCACGCAATCGCTGGTCTTGAGAAGTTGTATACATTAGTGGGAATCGTCACATCAGCTAACATATTATGTATACCGTCTCCACCTGGTCTCCGTACTGCGCAAGATGGGCTTTGTAGCGGGCCTCCTCTACAAAGTACGCGCGACCTCGATTAAGGCTAGGATCAGCAGCGTCACTGCTGACGTCCTTCCTTTTCAACCGGAAGTTGGCGTCAATTGCAAGGAATAGCGCGTACAGCCATCTAAATGGATACATTTAGACTTTTCACGCGCGGAGTGAGAAATGACAATCACCCACTTGGTGTCAGTTGCCTCGGCCCAATTTTCAGGCAGGTTCCTACCAGGTTGTGGACAAGCGGGGCATACGACAGCGCAGTCACCCTGCTGAGCGCTTTCAGGCCCAGGACCCTCAGGCTGATGACCACGTCCCGCCCGTTTCAATAGCTTAATGTGTCTCCACTCACGTATTATACGCATGAGGGCCGGGTAGGAATCCTGCCAGTCAGAAACAATATTAGCAAATGAATGGTGTGCTCTTGGCAAAAGAAAAACCTACAGGAGGGAGAGCGGTGCCGGTATTGTCCGTGAGACGCGCCAACGTGTTGTACATGGAAAAGCCTGAGGCCTTGGACTCAAACGTCAGGATTTGGAAGTGTTCAAGCAAACGGAAGGTTGCGGCGGTGCGAGGAGCAGATGTCGTGGCGGGGTACCAAGAAACGCGAAGGAGCTGCACAGGACGTGTTTGTGCGGTCTCACACCCGCAATAATCCAGATGTATTTGATGTATGCCTGAAATGTCAACGACAGTGAAAGTGTTGTCGTAGGATGATTCCGGGTTGGAACAAGAATCGCCGACGCTGTGGCCAAGCTGCACTCGCATGCCCAACGACTTCAACGAGACGCGCTCAAAAAAAACACCGTTCCACTTCTAACGATAACCTGTATATTAGCGATAGTTGTGTAGAGTAAATATGCCAACTTACTTGGAGGCGGTGAAGGGGATTTCGCGAGTGAAGAAGTAAGGTGCATCGATGGCAGTACAACTCCCCGCTAAAACAATCCCGACAACGGTATTCGGCAAGGGTCTCCTCTGGGCAGAACGGGCAAATCTTTTGGTCGATATAGTCTCCACGACCCTCGAGACGCAGGATCTCCTTGAGGAATAGATCAATGTCCGGAATCCAATTTAACAGTGGTGTGTCCTAATAATGAGGGTTAGTTGAAATGCCGCTGGCCAAACTACCAGGAAACTCGCCGATTTCGTTCTGTCGCGCTTGGCATCCGGCAGGTCACAGTCCATCAAGTCCAGCACATGCTGATACTCTGGGTCCATGAATGGGTGCGACTGAAAGTTTGGTAGGGGCTCGGTTATCCATTGAGTGTCGGGTGGTGGTGAGGGAGAGGGGACCTTAGATGGCGAAGCAGGTGTAGCCATGTATGCATTGCGAGAGCCATGACCGTGACTTTGGCCTTGAGAGTTGAAATGTGTATGTCTGTGTTGCGTGGTAGGGGGTTCGACGGGTATAGAGGGAGTTGTGGCTACGTCGTCGTCTTCGTCGGAAGGGTAGTTGGTAGGGTAAAACTGGAAAGCCTTGTGGCCCTTGGCACGTTGCATTGAGCGCACAGTAACGTGTTATGTAACTTGCGTGGCTACAGCGTATAAATACAGTGAGGCTATACCTTTCCAGATTGGACGATCAATTTACATCACTGAATGACATTTCTTTCTCACAGCCTTTGCAACAAATTGACGATAATTTAGCCCATGGGCTTATGTTTATTCAAAATTTCGAAACCTTACTCGAAGAATATCTACAACCGCACATTTAAAGGTACGGTATACGAGCATAATCTCTTACCCCGGCATAATCTCCCCTACCAACAGAGGTCATCCGTACAGGCATGGATTCTCCTACTAACAGAGGTCATCCGTACAGGCGTGGATTCCCGGACGAGCATTGCCTCGTCCAGACGTCTCACAAGAGCACATTAGCACGAATGCACCCTCTTGTCCGTCTACTGATGGGGCGCAACAGACAGATATACATTAGCATTCGAAGAGGCGGCATGGCAAAGGACTCACTGCAGGGGAAAATGGTGAGAGAATGGTGCCATTGGTGAACATAAGCTATCCCTACACATGAATTGATCATTGTTGGTTACACCACGCAAAAGGAGAAAATACGCACATGTCACGACAGCACCATAGTCCCGAGCTAACCTCGGAGTCCGCAGCAGCAGCAGGTCAAACAAGGGACGCGAGCGCTGTGCCGCTCGACGAGAAAATTGCAAGTGCTGTAATGAAAGTGGTCAGTGGTCGTGTTGATACTGATGAGCAGAAAACTTACAATATTGAGGGAGTTTAGAGAAAGGGCATAGGCAATGTCCTGCTGGAGGGTATGATGAAAGGCATTGAAGAGAAGTGAAGTACGAAGCAAGAGCTCGAAGCAAGAAGGGGTTGAGTGTTAAGAGAAAGACGTGTCGCTCTGGCGGCAGCGACTAAATACCAAAGCAGCTTTCACACGCTCCGCATTTGGGTCTGTGGCTGTTGGACTCGTTGCGGCACAGTGACGCGATGATCGTTCAGCACATCACTCCGCGCGCTGGCCTCATCCTTCGTACACTCTCACTTGTAATCAATGCATTCTTATCACATCTATATACTACCTATTATAAGTGCACCATGCAACGAGTGACATGGCAGGTCTTCGCGCTAAGTTACAATACTATGCTGTTATATGTCCTGATCCACCTACCCGCCCTCTGTTTCCAATATACTGGATTGCAGCACGCAAACTAAGCTGATGCGTTCACTTAATTTGCGCCGGATTGATATGTGATGACGCTGAAGTATCAGAACCAATGGTTCCAACTGAAATCCAGATCGTCTGTGTAGCTTAAAGCTGCACTCTACCAACCCATCACGCACAGCTCGGTCTCTTCCTCGATGAAGCGACATGTGGTGCGCACATGAGACATTGTGGCTCATGAAAGTGATAATAAAGCACGATTTCCTGTGAATCGGCGTGATCGGCGGTGGGCGTCTGAATCACATATCCGGGGTCCCAGTCATTCTGACCACTCATATCCTTGCCATTCTCATATGCACGATTTACAAAAGTTGCTCTTTCATCAAATAATCAAGATCACATGAATAGACTGTTGAAATCTCGAATAACAGACTGAAAAACGTAGGTATTTAAATTGGTTCAAACTAGCAACTGTGCAGTGCCGTTCGAGATTGCGTAGTCAAAGGCTGATCGTGCATCTGCTTCTGAAGCATACCACTCAGCGCACGAATCCTCGAGACGATCTACTAGGGGAAGTGTATCGCGCCTAATGACGAGAGAAGGGGGAGGAATACATTAGCGATAATGAGAGAAGGGCGTGATACGACATGGTACGCACCAGCCCTGCATCACACATAATTCCCTCCCTCGCGTAACCGCAAACCAACGATACTTGACCTCCACATATTCGGGCTTGATTTTCGATGCAGGCGGCGTAGACATATGCAGTGGCATACAGTACTGCGGACCCGATCGAGCAGGAGTGGCCGGTATATCGTCTACACTCGACGGTGACGGTGATCGAGGTGGAGTGCACGGGCACTCAGGAGATTGTGATCGAGGAAGAGATGCTAAAGAGGGAAGGGGAGTATGTATTTGTTGATGAGGGCCGCTGCCAACGCTCTCGAGTACCCCGAGGTCAGGCTGGTAAAGGTTCGCAGACGCTACTCTGATCGCGTAAGGGGCACATTGACTGGGGGGGCCATCCATCTTGTAGCGGTTGCGGACCTCGGTCAAATGCCATCTACAACAATTCGGATAGGGAGAAAATGGTATACGGCCACCGGGAGCTGGAGCGATGTCCGAATCGCTCTCATCGTCTATGGGTAGAGTGTGCAGAGCGGAGAGACTTGTAATGGCAACCGTTGTAGGTTGTCTAGCTGAAGATGGTGCGTCTTTTGATACTTCTTGCTGCGTCATGAAGGCCAAACAGAGAGTGGAGTGTAGGATCACATTGCAACAGAGAGGCTTAAGTAGTCTATGACAGTCAAGTAAACGAGGCACAGGTGCGGTGAGCATAAGGCAAGATTAAACGAGGAGTCTCGGGTGCATTGATCGTATGTGTCCACATTGGGAAACTTTGCACTTTCACAGCCGCACAGCACCAGCTTTCAGCAGTCACTTTGACAGCGCATCTTCCCGTATTCGTCTCAATGTGAGTATCTCAGCCTCGTTTTGTTTCACGTACAAGTACTGACAGAATACTCTAATTAGATGGCACCGGTTGAGAAAATACAGGGCGCCGAAAAGGCCTTCCTCGAGTCGAAGTTTTCTGACTATCTGGCAGCAGCCGCCAACAAGTCCTATCCAGCTTTCTGGCCCCCTTTCTTCCTCGTATACTTTTCCACATTTCCCGCACCAGTCTTCCCGATGCCAGATTTGGACGACGAATCCGACGAGCCCAATGCGTCCGGGGACGACCACGACGCTGATGGAACTGTCGCACCGGTGGCAACAACCAGCGAAGACGGCAAAGTCACCCGGGCGCAAGACCCCACCGAAGCCGCTCTCAAATGGCAGAAAACCCTTGCGTTGCTTCGTGGCATGACAGTGGAAAAGCGACAGAAATGGTGTAAAGGTCGCGGGATTGCAAAGAAGAAGCAGGTTAGTGAGCAGTCGCCTTCTATTATTGTGCAAGCTGACAGGCTCTCACAGCAAGTAACAACTTGGTTCCGATGGCGTCAAAGCAAGCTCACGCACAATACTGGTGCACGTGTCAGCACAAGCCTCGTGTCGCTCCTATCTCTCTCCACCAAGGGAGGCCGACTCCTTACTGCCGTGGAGAAGTATTTCAAGCTGTATTTTCCACAACGCGTGCGGATTTTTGTAGATGCAGAACTTCTACAGTTTGGGGATTACCCAACCGCTTCGGAAAAGCTCACGACAATCAAACGCGTGACCTTAGAGATGTGGGAAGAGGAAGATGAGGTGACACGAAACATTGTCTTTGACGCTATGGCACGCGACAAGGCCAAGCGGGACGCAAACCTGCTCCAATTAAAACACGACGAGGACGGTGACAACAGGACGCCCTTGCAATACCAGAGGTATGTTGCTTCTCCTTTACAAGATCAGAGCACCCAGACTTACGATTTCATTTCAGTGCCATCGACTTGCTGCCGGCGGTCCTCAAGCAGGTGTTCGACGAACTCCACCGAACAACTGGGTGGTCCTTCTCTGTTATCATGGGCGGGCCTCTACCTGAAGAAGATGGAAAGAACATGTCTGCAACGTACGTGGTCTTTTATACATCATTTACGCATTCCACTAATTTCAATGACAGACACCATGTCGGAAATTCCGCTGCTGGCAATGATTGGGGTCGAGCGTATCCAGATTTCGATACAAAGATTATCGGGCCATATCAAGAATTCCTCAGACACATTTATCGTGCGTAGATCTTCTCATTATCAATTTCACAATGCTGATATATATCTATAGCTGCCGACATTAGGCGCCAACGAGCGTTGCAACCGGAGCCAGAGCAATCCGCAAAAGAGTTGTCGTCGCCGCCCGATATGCTGCCATTCCATGAGGGTGACGGCCATGGCGAAGACCAAGCGGGCAATGACTTCATAATGGATCTTTTCGATAACCCGGACCCTATGCCGCAGCCAAGCACATCCACGATGGCGCCTATGGTTATTCCCACCAATGCTGCCCTGGCCCCAGCACGTTCTCGCAGCCCGTTCAACCAAATTCAACTTCCACATGTGGCCACAGCCGTGACACCGAGGCGTGTATTTCAAGCTATTGATGGGGCTGCATCACCGGCTGCTACCATTGTGTCACCGGCTGCTACCATTGCATCACCGGCTGCTGTCGCGCCCTCGACGCCTGCTGCTGCGCCCTCGCCGCCTACTGCTGCGCCCTCGCCGCCTGCTGCCGCGCCCTCGCCGCCTGCTGCCGCGCCCTCGCCGCCTGCTGTCGTGCCCTCACCGCCTGCTACCGCGCCCATACCACCTGTTGCCGTGCCCACGCCACCTGCTGCCACGCCCACACCGCCAGCTCTTGCTGCTGTGCCACCCAAACTTGCAGGTTCGGTCTTGGTCAGTAGCACGACGACTGTGATTCAGGGTCAAAGCACAGCCGCGCAGGAACGCTACGCACAGCTACAGGTCCAATCCAAGGCTCGCAAAGCACGAATGGCTGAGCTCCATGCAATGGACACAAGAGAAGACGCGGAACACGCAAAAGCACGTGATGCTGACGTGCGGGAAATTCTCGCCCTGCCCCGTACCACACCAGCGGAAGAGCAACTTCACTTCGCTAAGGAGAAGAAAAGGTTGGTTGAGCTGTCGAAAGCCAACTTGCTGGAGTTTACAACAGGGACAGAAACCGACTCGCCTCATGTAAAGGAGGACGCACTGGCTAGATTGATCTTAGCACGAGCCACCGCCAAGAACAAACCCACCCGTCCACGCCCGCCGCCCAAGGCTATTTCCGGTCCGCTCCCAAATTCCACAGACGGTGCTTTGCAAGATATGCCCACTTCAACAGACGACGAGGACGTCCCAATGGCATCTGCAGACAGTCCGGAGGATAGAGTGGCGTCTGCGGTCAGAACCCGAGAGGCGGCGGCAGCACTAGAAGCAGATCAGGCAGTAGTGGCAAGAGAGGTGCAAGCAAGAGAAGCGGCAGCGGCGAGAGTAGCCCAAGAAGTGCTCGAGCAGGCGGTGTTGGCTGCAGCGTCCGCGCAACAGGCGGCGGCGGCGTTGGCCGCAGCATCAGCACAACAGGTGGCGGCCGCAGAAGCAACAGACAAGGCACGTGATGCGGCGAAGGCTGGAGAACTGACGCAGCAGTCCACCACCGCCAAGAAGCTGACAGCCGCTCAAAGGGCTGCCAAGAATCGCAAAGACAAGGCGGCGGCGAAGGCAGCAGAGAAGGTCCGAGCAGAGGAGGCGGCCGAGCAAGCGCGCGTCGAGAAAGAGGCGGCGTACAAGAACGCCATGGCGAAGACCAACTCCAGCCATCTTCTCGCAAATCCGTTCTCGATTCCCTCCAAGGCTGCTCCATGGCTCCGCCCGTTGATCGATCATCTATCCCAAGGAGAGCTAGGCGATGAGTGGAGTGCATGCATTCATGCATATGTGGCGTTACTGAAAGATATGAACTGCGTCGACATGGTGAGTCACATTTTGGTTCTCAGTTTGTTAGTCACGCTAATCGCCAACTCAGTCCGCGTGCCTATCAACCGATCAGCGGCCCCTGGAAATCGGAGCGTGGATCAATCGCGCACGCAAACTCGACAAGCCTCCCAAAATCGCCAAGTCGTATCTCGCAGGATGGATGCGGTGGTGGTGCGCGCTTCAACCAGCCTGGAGGCGTGGCTCCGGTGTCCTCCCTCCGTCCCTGTATTTCTGTGAGGTCGGAGAATGGGGGCCTCTTCGTAACTGCGGAAAAAACGGCCTGTACCTTGTGATGCTATCAGCAGCCTGGTACGGCCACGCATTTGGAAGGGAGTCTGATTGGGTAACCGCAGTTATAGATATCCGGCGCGCACTTGAAGGGATGGTTGAGGGTGGTGGAAAGCGCGCTTCCTCGCCATCGCCGTCAGCTGAGGCTCCACGCAAACGGTACGCTCCCTCCCATTCATGATTGTATCAAGAACCTTATACTGCTGCTGTAGTGCACGCTTGCCATAGAAATTGCCGCTCCGACTCCTTTAAAATACCTTTATATCACTATTCTACTATATAATTGAGATGTCTCGGAAATATCATCATTTCATGCTTTACTTCAACAATTGAGACTCGCCATTGAAAGTACAAATTTGAGAAAATTAATCAACTTAATATTTGGCAGTGAGAAATCAGACTAAGACTTGTGATTTTTGTCTTGTTGAAAAATAAATAAATGGGCGGCGAGCTCGACATGAGCAACATCGAGCACGTCGTGGATAGCAGCGAGCGCGAGCTGAAAGATACTGCCCATGACAGTGACAGCTGTGCTGAACGAGGGTGGGAAGATTTTGCCGGCGGTGTGGCAACCCCGATAACCCCGAACAGCGAGCAGCGCCCGCCGCGCGATTTCCAGGCGACGAGCAGGCCCCGGAGGAGGCCGAAAATATGCATTGTGATGTCTTGCATTACATTTGTTGCAAGTAACAAGGATTCATGCAATATTACTCTGATTGTCATCTGAGGGATGTGATGTATTATTATTACATATAGACCTGGACCCAATAGATCCTACTTTTTGGTTGCCGACAATCTGTGTATCAATATTCTTTCGCCCAGGTACACGACGACGTCGCGATTGGGCCCGATGCCACTGTTAAGTGAACTTTTACGTGTTATCTGATCTAATCACTTACCCGTATGGCAATATCTCCTGAGCGACTACGGCCGGGTCAACCACAGCGCTCATTTTGCACTTGGACCTTCCTTTACAAGACATACTTTTTGGTGAAATTTCATTTCCGGTGCAAATATTGCTGAACACTGTTATTAGCTGGCCAGGTCTTGGCAACAACATACTACGGCCATTGCGCAGGACATACTGCAAGACTACTCTCAATTTGTCCGTTCGGTTGGATGAATGCACATGCATACACTGTTGCGCGATTTGATGTGCCTTGCTTTTCCACTGTAGGTGCTCCTACTTGAGCGCAACTTGCGAGCCAAGTGTCAGGCGCCGGCAACACTTCAACCGAGCCCGTCATGGTACTGTGTAAAGACGGGAAACTATAGCACCGAAATGATCACGGCGCACGTCGTTCGAAGCTACTGCCGAACTTGAACTAAATACTGCGTTAAATTGGCCTCGATCAACTCCACTCTTTTTCCAAACATAGACCCCACCTGGCTTCTGCACAATGCTGACCTCTCATCTATTGGCCTTTCTCAATACCCTGTTCTGGCTTGTCGAAGGCTGCAACGGTGTACACACGCCTACGGAATGTCATGAACTAGTGACCTCCATCGGGTTGATTGAGCCATCACAAAAATCAATGCAAGCTGAACGCTATGTCGCGCTTGCCACTTGTATTGTGAGTCCAACGCGCTCGAGGTTCGGCCTCTCACTTATTCGCCATCTTGGACGTCAAGCTGTGCGTCTGGGACTGGCTCCTTGCCCTGTCCGATGAATACGAGATGGTGAAGTGGACTCTATCGCGGAATGCGTGTAACTGGCGACGACCACTAGCTTTGGGAATATATTTTTTTTGTCGGTGAGTGTTCTTAAGGATTTCAGGTGTATCAGCTTTCACTTAGACATTTTGGACAGTGCGAATAGTCTATCATACGCACTCGTTGCAGTTATTTTGAAAGGTATCCTCTCTTACAAGAACCCACTCAGTTAATTTCGACCAAATGCTCAAAATTTGCTAGTGGTCCCATTTGTCTCTTGCTCACAAATTGGGCACGCCACTGCGATACTGTACGCAATCACCGCCCCCACCACAGCTCTTATATTCTTGTTTCGTGCATGTGCAGTCTACCATAACAGCAAACTCGCGGTGACTCTGTTCACACTATCCTGGTTTACTCTCGCCTGTTGTTACACGTACGACGCCATACTCGCTATCCCAGACGCTGTGCATATCGATGTCAACGATCGATGTGGAATCATGCTGCACGGCCACATTGGCGGCTCTTCGTACACTGCAATTGCGTTGTACGACACTCTAATATTTATAGCCATATCCTGGCGGCTTTCTCTCCACTCAGAGACGGGCAATACTTGGAAAGCTCGGCTGATGTCTGTTGTCAGTGGTCACGGATTATATAAATGGTCAAAGGCGTTGCTCAAAGACGAGCAATTGTACTATTTGTGAGCTTATTCTACGGTACATGATATATTTGAGCTTACAGAACAATCCCTACACAGCGCTACAGTCGGTATTAGCACCACTTTTGCCATTTTACTCAACATGTCACTTTCAAGATGGACAGCCATTCTCAACTCCTTCGCTATCGCCTTTCCCGCTCTCTTGGCTTGCCATGTGTTCCGAGAGCTAAAATTGAAGGGCATGAGGTCTCTGACTCCAACAGACGACCAGCAATTGACCAACCCAGTTTGGAACTCCGTCTTTAATTTAGATGGAGCTACGAGCACCAGCACCATTCAGAATTTGGCCGCTCATAACAACTCCTACGAAATGGCACCGATCGCTCTTTGATATTACCCAGGCCTTGAATCGCGTTTAAAGGCATCGATACGAACAACTTTCTTACTCATAGCTCGAGATATATCACATTCGAAGTTAATACCGTGATAGAGCATCCCCAGCACCCTCCCCACCATACAATCCTCCTTAGTATATGAAATTTCTGTTCGTCCCAGACAAAAGTACTCAAATATTTGAAAATCAGGGGGAGCGGGGAACCGATAACATAAAATTAACCCGAAATGGTTGAAGAATCCTTGGGTTCCGTCTTCAACCCCGAGTTCATTTGTGCGTCGGCATTTCATCGCTGTCTAACTAATTGTGAACTGACTCTAAAAACTCCTATAATTCCAGTAGAGCCCATCACAGCGAGTTAAACTTCATACCGTAATTTACAATGCAGGTATGATATTTGTTTCGACTCTGTGCCTTGGGTTGCTTTCGCGCTCCGTCCCCGCTATATCCGGCGCCCATTTGTATGTATAATTGTTATTTTCAAGGAGTTGACCCTGCGCAGCTTTTGGCAAGCGATATAAACTGAAAGTTAATTTTCAACCGTCTGTCAGCGCCACTGCGGCCCATTTCGTGTAAAGGCCAGGTCGCAATACTGCATTTTCCACTCTCTTCATTCTTCCACCGTTATAAGATGTCTGTTTTATGGCCTCCCAACGGCTCTTACCTGCTATCTTGCGCGGAAATACCACAAGTGGAGACGCTCTGCTTGCGAATCATGTCCCACTCTCCAATCGTAGTGGCCATCGGATACCTCTCGTCCAGTGGATCAGTGACCATCGCGCAAACTCGCTTCCACGGTCCCATCGCAGAAGCTATGACATTATCTGTGCAAGACATTTCTTTTGGCTGCTACCACTACACAGTACGCTCTCATTTGCCTAGTTATTATCATTTCTCATAACCCCTAGGGAGCAGAAGGTGGCGACGTACTGCTTGTTTGTGACCAGAATGAATGGGTTTATAGCGAGTTCGATGCTGGATTCCTTGAGCTGTGCATGACCTTTCGCGCCCACGAAGGAACATTGGTGAAGTTGAAGGTATCAGTCGGTGGAGTAGGAGATGAAGGGTGTGACGAAAATGACGATGGTAACGGGCTCAGCGACGCACAGCGAGACCAAAGGGCCGAACGCGCATTATCCACTTGGGACATGATGTACAGCCGCTATCGTGAGTACTTTATACCTTCAAACGGGACTGTAGCTGAGGCTGATGTGTCATGCCTGCAAGACTACTGTGGTTGCGAGGGTGCCTTTGGCTGCGACGACGACGGGAATGTATTGCACTTCAAAGAGAATTGCCCTGTGCGTGGTTGGTAATGCACAGCGCACACCACCTCTCACACCGCTTTGTGTCCAAGATTTATGCGTCGCTTTTGCATGTTTTTGAAAATGAAATCTATATCATCATTTCAGTGGCAGGCAAAACATAATTTGTGAGGGCACTACAGGCTCAAATTCCATGCAGCGGACGCTCCCTGGCCAGTCATCCGGTTCCTGTACATTGCGACTATGTCACTGAACAAATCCAGTCGAACCAAATAAGATAACCTACAGAGCTAAAATCAATAACGAGAGCTGCCCAATTGGACTATCTTGAGAAACGGCAAGTTGGCGTGACGAACAGGTATAAGGGACATGCCCAGTATCTGCTAATCCGATGCCAGGTGACCCCACGAGTGCGGAAGGGGAGACGATCCTTCAATTTGGGCGTCTCTAGGGTAAAACCCTAGGGACTGAACGGTATACCCTGCGCATACATTCGTTCATCAAATTTCAAGA
This sequence comes from Athelia sp. TMB, assembly GCA_014898675.1. NCBI lineage: Eukaryota > Fungi > Basidiomycota > Agaricomycetes > Atheliales > Atheliaceae > Athelia > Athelia sp. TMB. The sequence goes on along the minus strand of JACXVL010000128.1, from coordinate 73,252 downwards.
GATACAACAAATCCACGATCCTAAGCTTTCACCGTAGGACCTGGACCTGTCATATTTCAGATGAATATGGCAACCTACGGCTGTGAGGAACACTTTGCTGCAGGCACAGGCGGACATAGCGGTCCACAGCACAAAATCAGTCACAGATATTAAGTTCAGCTCAAAGCCCTTTAACTGCAGTGACGAACCTAAAGTCCCTAAAGACTTAAATAAAGACTTTATAGCTTCCTCTTCCAGAACTTGCTCGATTGAAAGGATTGCTGCTATGCGATCGCGACTGAGGAGTCGAAAAGGTTACACATCAAAACCCTATAATTGCCGGGTGATTACGTGTGAATATCCTCCGGCTTTTTGCTCATCACCGCCTCTTGCGCAACCCTTCACCTGCTACGGTTTTGAAATCATGATGACCACAACCTATGTGCAATTTGCACCTCGAGAGCTGAGCACATGACTATATACACGCCCGATTTTACTGACGACAGCTAAAACAGTGTTCGGACTTCTATTGGCCACCCAGTCGTCAGGGAATTTCCCAAACGATTCTCCTCGCATAACCTGGCCATCGCGAATCGATCATGTCCGGATACGAAGACTGAATCCACGACACCATCAGAAAGGCCCGATCAGCCCTAGAAGCCCCAGACATACCCCCACCTGGACCCGACCATATCCGCACGTCGAGTAGGTGCGTGAAGTTTTGTCCAAGGGTCATTCAACGCCACGAGAAGATCTGGATATAGGCACTGAGCCCGCCGTTAAGGTGCTATCTTGTAAGTCTACTATATTATTGGAGTTATCAACATGATTGTGGAGTGATCGGATTAAACATCCGCGAGCCGTCGAGCAAGTCGGCCATACTGGGCTTTCTTCGTTCTTAAGATCTCATGTGCTATCTTCCTCACGATAATCAGATGAAACTTGACTTACAACCTTGCAACGACAGAGACGCACAAGCTTAACTTTTGTCCAAAACGATCACGCCAGCCTCATGTCACCGGTCGCTCCCACTTTCAACCACCGCTCAACACTCGGAATATCAAATCTATATCAGATACCCGGTTTCGCCGTTGCCATACGTCTACGGCTTAAGGAACCACACCCGCTCTTGCCTCAAACGTTTGCAATGGGCACGTTACCCGTGCGGCCCTATCTCTGTATTTCTCCACTTCATACCAGCCCACTCGCACGCTACCTTAAAAAAGTACTTTTTACCATCTATAACAACTTTGTGAACTTTCAGTGTGAGACCAAGAGTTCGGCGCCATATCACATATAACAGGCACATGCCTTACACGCTTCAACTAACTACTCCCCAATATCAAACTACAATGCTGCTGCGCCTGACCCGAATGGAAGAAAAGCTAGACACCATACTGGCTTCCATTACACAATCGGCCCCACCATCCACCCTCCAAACAATGAATCCTTCCCGAAAGCGCATGCGCGTACTCACCAGCGAAGACGAGGAAGGAGATGATTGCGACGACAGTACTACAGATGCTGAAGACGATTCGGACGGTATACATCCGAAGAGTAAGTGACCCCTATGTCCCGGATTTTAGGCCTGACTTGCACTACCAGATATCATAACAAACCGTCACAGAGAAGTAAAGGTCAACACCAAAACTAAATCGGGAATTTCAAGGTTGCTGGGTCAGTATTAAATACCAGTTCGAGCCGCTTATATTGATAATAATGATTGCACAGACTCCAGGAAGAGAAAAAAAACCGAGTCATCTACGACTGGCATGGTACCATCTGACGATGAAAACCAGTCTGTCAAATCTACCGATAATAAAACGGACACAGGAAACAACAGAGTCTGCGTGGAACCTGAACGAAGGAGTACCAACCCATACAAAGGCTCTCAAGCCACCGATTTGAGCGATGACGATAACAGCTTGAGCTCCTTCATAGTAAATGATGACTAGTATGCATACGATCAGAAAATCATTCACCCACTTCCAGTCGTCAGTGCTCGGTAGTTGACTCCACAGCGGGCTCGATAATCTTCCCTAAACAATCAATGCAAATGACCCTTTGCCATCGAGCGCTTTTGCGACGTGTACCTATCTGGGCCATAAGGGTGCAATATAACTTACTTTGGGATATCAGACGCATTATGGAAAAAATTAGCGGGAAAGTGCACCTGACCATCTGCGCAAAATACTATCAAATGAACCTTCAACATCTGCCAATATTGGCCCCCTGAAAACTGTCCCCACTACATACCATGACCGACGTCAAGAACAAGAGCTCGAATGTTGCATTTCATGCCTACCCTGATGGTAAGTTGCACGAGCTTACAGATCTATCCTACATTATTGAGATGTTTCTGCACGTACAGAGCCATTACTTGACAAGACCCACAACAGACTAGTTCTCTTTCCAATTCGTTACCCCGACATATGGCATTTCTACAAGCTCGCTCAGTCTTCAAGCTGGACTGCTGAAGAGATAGACCTCTCAGTGGATATCAAGGAGTGGAATACCAAGCTCACGGTCGACGAACGCCATTTCATCTCCAGCATTCTTGCCTTTTTTGCGGCTTCGGACGCCATAGTCAACGAGAATCTGGTCGAGCGATTTTCCTCTGAAGTTCAGGTTGCCGAAGCGCGCTGCTTCTACGGCTTCCAGATAATGATTGAGAACATCCACACCGAGACTTATTCGCTCTTGATCGACACACTCATAAAAAATGGGGCTGAAAAAACCAAGCTGCTCAACGCGATCGAAACAATACCCTGCGTGCGCCGGAAAGCAGACTGGGCCATGAAGTGGATCTCAGACCCACAGGCCACTTTCGCGGAACGCCTAGTTGCGTTCGCCGCCGTAGAAGGAATTTTTTTTTCAGGCGCTTTCGCGAGTATATTTTGGCTCAAGAAACGAGGCCTCATGCCTGGCTTGACATTTTCCAATGAATTAATCAGCAGAGACGAGGGCCTGCACACTGAATTTGCGTGTCTATTGTTCAGCCACATCGTTCACAAACCTCAGCAAGAAATCGTGGCGGACATCATACGCAGTGCAGTCCTCATAGAACACGAATTTCTCACTGGTGAGCGCAGTCCACGAAAATGTTGCCTGTTCTTACAATTCATAGATGCTCTCCCGGTTTCATTGCTAGGGATGAACGTCACATCCATGTGTCAGTATATTGAGTTTGTTGCCGATCGCCTACTCGTATCCTTGGGTAACCAAAAGATCTTTCACGCCTCAAACCCATTCGATTTCATGGAAATGATCTCTCTCACCGGAAAAACCAACTTTTTCGAGAAACGCGTCTCTGAATACTCCAAAGCCAACATCAATACTTCCGCGAATATCCCAACCTCCGGCGGTCCTGTCCACTCCCAACTATTGTGCGTATATGTATCAACATCAATGCACATTTAATACAACTCAAATTGATCTCGACTCTCTAGCACACTCGATGCCGAATTTTGAATGTTGTCATCAAATGTTCACTTGACACGCTTTCTTCCACTTTTGTGACTCTTACATGTATTCCCTCTCACTACCGCTACCGTGTGTATTTGACAAGATTCTCATCCATACCATTACTTTCAGTATACACACCATCAATGCGACTGCGACAATTGCGCCTTCCAATGGCTAATTGCAGAAACCTCGACGCACCATGGTCACCGCCACTGTTTCACTGTTTGATATAGAAGATCCACTGCACTGCCAATGCACTAGATATTTACTGATAAGCTCACGCACAGGTTACAACGACTACGTCATTGAACCATTCTTGACTCACAGACTAACAATATACCCTCCTTTCGTTCAAATCACGCTCAGCCACTGTTTACGGCACGCACTGCAAGAACCCGCATCTCGGGTCCTAACCTTATCTGGACTTCTTGGACATAGCCGTTGATCACATGAAGACCAGGCCCATAACGGTATCAAAGTACGCCACCCCTACACTGTAAACCTTGTTCGACCACATTCGACCGGATCTCAAATGCTTCGGCTTACGGGAGAGAGTTATGACGCTACACAGATCCTCCGAAGACACGACTATGATGCCACGTTCTGTCTGCGTCCAAGAGCAAATTACTGACACATTCGTTGTACGCAATTCCATTTTACAATGCCAATGTTTACTAACATTGTCCTTTGACAGCGTGCTTGACTCGCACGATTACGGCCTTCACAAGCACAGGGTAATGACGCGGCCATAACCCCACACGACTCGTAGCACCCTTACGCGTGAACCCTGACATTAGCACAAATCCCTGACTCACGGGGTTATGCTATAGCGGCGTCTACAGCCGTCCTCCAATGAAAAATCCCAAAGAATCAGCATCACGCTGTACTTTGCATTCACTGGACCTAAACAAAACTTGAGCCGAAAGCTACCGTCAACATTGGAAGTCCACTAGCCTCGGGCTTGCAAGCGCAAATGCTTACAATAACCTCCATACTCCGCAGATCAGAACAACCGCCAGTCAGTTCCAAATCGTAATTATCTTAATTTGGGCATGCAATCCAGCACCGCACGACTAGGTTCAAGATACTGTTGCGGAACCTGGTAAGTACATCTATCTCGTGCTATCATCAAATGTGCCTGTGATTGATGACGATCGCGTTATATCTCAAAAGCCTGGAGGCGGAGCAGCCAACGTTGACTCCGATAGTCATCAGAACTACCCCTTTCACTGCAGATGGAAGTTAACGTCGAAACAGAAAATCTACTGCCGACGACCGGCAAACTGTCCGACAAGACGCCACTTAAACCTGGTATGCTCTTCTATTACCTGGAAAACGGATGCTTTCTAATCAATCGAAACATCATGCACCACAAGCGTCTGCAGCCATACGCCACTAAACTGCGGTACTCTCCGCCGCTTACACAATATTCATAGTCAAAGGAGTATCCCAATTTATGCAGGAATATTTCACCCTCTCAATGCCAACAATCTATGGCCTCAGGACGGCAAGGCGATATCGACTCAAAAACATATTCAAGGACCATGCCATCTATGACAATCTTTTCTGCTTTCTCGGACCAGAAGACTTAGCTGCCATAGCTTGCACTGCAACGATCGGACGCAACACTGTCCAACATTTCCATTTGATAGCATTTAACATCGATAAACATCTCCTCCCATATCTCCCCTATCCAAGCAGCTTCAGAAGCCTCCAACAACGGACGGGAACCCTGATTGCAGGTTCTCACGCGCTACGGTTTTTCCTCAGGATTTCTGACGCAGATACCGACCTCAACATATACGTTAACCGCGGGCATGGCCTGGAGATCTGCCTACATCTCTTAGAGATCCAAGGTTACACATTCGAGCCTTGGGGTGAAGAATCTGAAGGCAGCCCGCAACATTTTCCAGCCAATGAAAACGACGGCCGCTCGTGGGATGAAGATGGGACCGTCATCCGCGTAGAAGACGAGCCTATGTACTCCAAACGCGCCGTGCACGCCATTTTTTCCTTCGGGAAACAGTGCGCCGATGGCCGCTACGACACTATCACAGTAACAGTAGCCGCCCATAGCGCTTTCCACGTCATCTTGAACATGCACTCAAGTAAGTGTCCTTCCTCGCAAATACACTGCCATGCTTACATTTTCCAAACAAGCTTGCATAATGAACATAATCACGTCCCACTTCGCGATATCCTTGTATCCGAAAGCCACATTCTTGAGTCACGCAACGATTCCACTGAACTATGGCACAACAACTCCACCTGAGTTGCTCGAAACCGAGAGAGACAAATACTCAGACCGCGGTTTCAACTACTACCATTCACTGAGCATTAACGATACCATTACTTTGTGCGACAGTGGATCGGTCAGAACAGTCGGAGACAGTTTATGCTGGACCATACAACTTAGCACACGGACATTGGAAGCCCCATCTCACTTTACACGATCTTCCGCGAGCGGCCCACAGGATTTCATACGCGCCAACTCATGGCGGATGGTAGCCGCTGGTAACTGGACGATGATGCAGTACAGCATAGTCTCTCTGTCATCATACAGATACAGTTATGTTACTGTCCAACCGCAAGACGCTCGCGCGATGGTGTCGTTCCATCTACAAAGACTATTTCTCCGCGCTAACAACACGTCGCTTCCACTTGTGGATACATGGCGGTGAGTTTCATCAATACCGCGCCTGAAACTTACATCTAACAGATCACAGCTGGGATTCGGCGCTAATCGCTATACTCAATGGTGAACTGCAGGATATTGGAAGTGCATCGACCACGACATGGGGCAGGATCGGCCGCCTCCTTTTCCCCTCACAACACATCGATTCCGCATCTTCGCAGTCGACATCACTAGACTATCCAGCGCTCATGGAGTCTAGGACTGGAGCCCCGTGGGATGACGGCATAGTAGTATTCTCTGATGACATACCGCCAGAACGTTTACTGTTGATGTTGCGGGCTGGCGAGTATCGATGGAACGCAAATGCGTACGCCGGCCTACACAACATAGACTTCGACGTAGCTAGCTGGCCATATAACGATTAGCCTGTATACTCTATCATAACGAGTCTTTCTCAATGTCCATTTTTCATTCTGGTTTTCAAATTCTTCACTGCACGTATGCTAACAACAACAGACAGCTTAACTTCGCCACAACCACCTTCAAAATGGGACGGCCCGCCTGGCCTGGCCCCAATACGGCCCGCCCACAAAGTTTCAATAAGCTTAGGGCCGGTCTCAAAATACTGCAGAGCCTGGACAGCTTAACTTCGCCACACCCACCGAAGGTTCAAAACGGGACAGCCCGCCTGGCCCGGCCCCAATACGGCCCGCCCACAAGGTTTCATTAACTTTAGGGCCGGTCTCAAAATACTACTGATCTTGTAAAACCGGGCTTCAACGTAACACTGTTTCCCATTTTGGCACCGCCAATACTACGCCACCAGTCAGTCATTCACTATGTCGATGCAGTCCACAAAGTACTTGCAGCACAATCAAAGGCTGCATTCAAAGCATATGGAAGCTTTTATATTCAAGACATGCTGCAACACCAACAACGCAGACGACCTGATAATGTACATTACAAGGGTTCCACGGTTCGACCCCGACCGATATCTTCTTTCAGGCTTCAACGTGACAAAAACTTAGCTATTAAAGTATCAGCGCTCAGCTTGCACCGCATTCACGAATGCAACCTATAACCTCTGTTTTGTGTGACACCCTTCATCTTGGCATTACTGACATCTTCGTCCTCATCTACTCGCCCACCAAGCCTTGGATGTCTTATTTCAACATTAAAAGACCAAACTCCCGGTTGGCACCAAGTGGAACTAGAACACCTGTTATACCATGAAATTTGCACCCAGCAAAATTTACACCGAAGGACCATGAACTCCACCTAATTTAGAAGTCCGGCCACAAACTTCCAATAAACCCCCACTTCCCTCTTCCCCCATGGCAGCCAAACAAAACATTTCCTCTGAGCAATTCAACACTGGGAACTGGGATGATATCACTGACGAAGATTCCACATATATCGCCGACTGCCAAGGCCGGAAGGTACACTGCGCCCCGCAGCCCCCGCCTCTCGCACTCATCAGCTCTCACTAACCACACTGCAGGTCAACACAATCAACCAGGTCTACATGCTCCCTGTCGATGCAAAGGAAGTTAATGTGATTCTTTATTTCTCAATACCACATGAACGCTTGACCGATATATTTTAAAGCTCTCCAATTACCACCACAAAATAATCAACCGATTATTTGGGGGCGCAAACTACATCGGTCCCTTCAAGACAGCTCTTGCCACTGCGCCCAGACAAAGAAGATCGAGAATACTTGACATGGGCACAGGAGGCGGTCAGTGGTGAGTTTCATCTCTGCTTCAAAACGAGAAATACGAAAACATCAACACACGCGTTCCGAAGGGCTCTTGATATCGCCCACGAGTTCAAAGATGCGGATGTTGTGGGCGTAGACTTGGCTCCGATTCATCCTCGGTGAGCAGACAATACCTGCACTGAACTCGACGCACTACTGAATATCAGAAATCTTCTCGGATAACAGAGATGGTCCGATTAACTGTTCGTGAGTATTTAACCGTGACTCGACACTATCTTACACCGACAATCATGAATAGCTTTCAAGTTTGCGATCTTAACCAGACCAACCTCCCTTATGCGGACAAGTATTTCGACATAATCCACGCCAGGGTAAGTGAAGTACAAATTTCAACTCCTACGGACACTGATACCTGGCTCTGTTGTCAGTCCATGTACTACGGGGTGAGTTACTCGCGTCACTATTGTCTGAGCTCATACAAACGAACATGCCCAGATCCAAGATTACGAACATTTTCTCGAAGTAGCTCGCATCTTGGTACGCACCGTCCCTACCACTCTCGCATGTTTAACTCTCACACATTCCCTTAAGCGTCCTGGCGGTCTTCTAATCATAATTGAACCGGACGTTGTGCCTCTCATCAACGGCCAACTTGCAACCGAAATTCGTCGCGGCATAGACCCAGTATACGCACAAGGGTGGATATCTCTGTGGAATGTATTCGAAAAATGCCTGCAACTACAAGGAATCAACACATCAATCCCACCCAGACTACGAAACCTAATCCGAGGTACCAAATCATTTTCTAAAATCACAGGACAGCACGCCGACGTCCCGATAAGTTTTTGGCAAACAGGTGCGCCTTCGCCGTTACACTTCCCACCCCCTCGTTCTCGTACTCGCGATATAACACATGCCATTTGCACACAGGCGAAGAAACACTGTCCATAGCACAGCTCGCATGGCTGGAGCACGACTTACTCCTACCGGGTATGATACCCATGTTAATGAATGTCGGTCGTATGTCACAACCTGGAGCAACCGATCTCGTTCAAAAAGCCCAAGACGATCTCTACTATCAGGAATGCCTACTCTCTACACGAATATACGTCACACATTCCAAGAGAAGATAATCTTCCAACCAACCGGAAAACGTGAGTACCCATATATAACTAGCCACACGTGATAAAAAAGTTGACCTCCCACTCCCTTTCGAAGACCAAGTTCTGTATCGAGACTGACTGTACTATTACCTTTTCCCATCTGATTATACTTCGCCTTGTCCAAATAGAGTACCCGAGGAGCAATATTTCGCAATCCCATATCTCATATATTCGTCTTACCAATACAGTGAAATATACACGATTCAAATATGCACTGAACCACCGAGAACCACATTCTCAGTATCATACAAAACAAAACGTACTCCTAACTTTCTTCCTGACCTGAATACCTCGACAATGCGCGCTCTCAAAGCCTGCACAAGCTCATGTCCGCGAAGCCTGCCGAGCTTCAAACAACACACGTACACAGAGCCATTGGGCGCATTCTTGACTTTGTAAATAGAGACCCACCGCTTGCGGCCCTACCCTGAGAGTTCAGGACTCCGGAAGCTCCCCCTAAGCGCTGTCCGAATTTTTGCGGATTTGAGGCTCAAAATTGGCCAGATCTTTGTCCGGAATTTGTGGATTTGAGGCCCCAGGAAGGCACATGATTGTCCGGCAATTGCGGATTTGAGGCCGCAGGCCCGGTGAAATTTTGGTACATTAGAGGTGCTGACGGACACTTATGACGGCTCTCAAAAGCCTTTAGGCTGCCCGAGCGCTCAAGACTGTTCAATTACAAAATGTATGTTGTATTTGCACCAAATTTGCACTTATAATTAGTCCTAGCGAGAACAGACGGCGATATGACGACAACATGAGACGGGCCGCAAAACGGAGCCCAGGTTGCAGCTCAGGTTGATGCGGGCATGTCGTATTTCAACTTAACCAGACAGCAACAGGAACTTGGAACTCGTTCAACAAAGCTTCAGTTAATAAAGTTCTCGCGACCGTCGCGCGACTCACAATTCGGCTGCCTGTCAGTGTTCGAAAGTCGGGACTCGGAGAGGGCACCAAAGAGCGGTCCGCCTAGGCGAGAGGGCCTAAGTAGAGGTATGCAATGAATTTTTGAGTCATATTACCATCTCATTTCGTCTGTATAACCCTCCGATATGAGCCACAATAGAACCGCGCCAGCGGCGAAATTTTTGGGGGATTTTGAACAATCACGTGACCTTCTTTGTCCGATTTTGCGGATTTGAGGCTCTAAACATTGCGGATTTGAGGCCCAGATTTGGGAAATTTTCGGACAGGGCTTGGGGGGAGCTTCCGGAGTCCTGAGAGTTCCTCGTCCACTTTGAGACCACGTGACTTGATCGAACACCAAGCTAGTGTCGCCGTCGAGCTGGATAACTCGCGACCTGGGCTTGGCTCGCCTCGCTGACTACGCAAACTCGTGGCGACAAGCTGCGCCGAGCTTTCCTCGAGCCCCCTCGCGAGCTCAGGGCTATTGCCTCATCTTGTACAACAGCTACTCGCAAGCTCTGCTAGTTGTTGTATCCTTACCAACCAAGCTTTTCGATGGTCTGCGCCACCAATTACCGAACTCGTGTGCCAGGTCATTGTCACTGCGCCGAGCTGACATCGAGTTTCAGCTCGAGCTCCGCTCGGCTCGGCTTCCGCCAACGCCACACCAAACTTGCATTCGTCACACAATGCGTTGACAAAGTACAGTTAGATCAAACTGCCGTAACTATGATATAAAAAAGGGGGGGAGAGAATAAAAACACTCAAAACACAACTTAATGTTAACGGTAAGCAAGGTTTGGTAGCGACCACTACGTTCATGTGAAGGAAGAGAGAAATGCAACGATGCTGACATGACAAATTGCTGACACAGCGACGCGTCAGTTCGGAGTCAATATTACGAGTCCTAATTAGGAATCGTTTGTTCTTTTCCCCGCTTTTGCATGGCCGCCAATTCTGAAATTAAGTGCTCGTCTCATACCCTAACCCTACTTTTTCTATTTTGCAGCTTTGCTTACTTTGACTCTCAAAAGTTTTTTTCATCATGTGACTATATTCAGTGCGTCACTTTCTGTCCAAATAATTTATTGCCCATATCTATTGCACCACAAAAGTTGTTTCGCCCCTGGTTAGATCCTTCCTTCGTCCCGTCATCTGCACTTTTCATGGACTTCCTATGCATAGATTAACCGACAATATAATCAGAGGTTTGTTCATTCTCGTTCCTGGATTCCTTCACTCAAATTCTGCCAGTTTTCGACTTTGTGTTCCCAGAATTGGTAAACTGATGTTAATTTTATTTACATGTTGACGGCATTGACGACGTACATATCTAGACTCGTTCACAGTCCGTCGAATCCTTGAAGGTCACTGCGGGGACACCACCAGTGAGCACTTTTGTTGTGATTGGCTCGCAAACTGTAACCGTTTATTTCTGATCATCAGTCGCGCGAGCTCGTCGCTCTTGAACATGTTGAGGTGGTGCCTTCGGCGACACCATCTTCGCGCGCTAGAGTGGCTCCTCCAGGTCGACAATCAAAATGTTCTATCATGCCCACTCATTGTGTGTACAATGGCGGTCGTTGTGGAAATGAATTGACCGTCGCTGAACGCGAAGATGGCCTGGTACGATGCCTCGCCTGTAGGCTCAAGGCCCGAGCTGTGTCACGAAGGTATCGCGAGGCCGAGAAGAATCGTGATTTCTCTCAGCGAGCCGCCGATCGCAAGCGTCGAAGATATTGTGATAAACAGGGTTAATCATCCGCCTCAACCGATAGCCATGACTTGCGCGCCCGGCAGACTCAGATATATGACCAGCTGATGCATGGTGGTGTATTGCGTTTTATGAGTTGCAACTCTATGTGTTGCGGCGCCTTGTTTATCCAATTTTTAGCTGCGTAAAACCTTTGGCTTGTTCATAAAAATTATGTCTGCATCTGAATCTCGCTACGTGCGCCCATAAACGTCGAGCCAACTACAAACGTCACTCCAATGTCTGCCTGATTGTAAGAGCTTGCCGTTTTTGTTCGTGATACCAGGTCGCTAACTCTGTAGATAGACAGAAATATTCTTTGCCCAAAGCCCTTTTCCAGGTCGCCGCCGAGTGGAAATACCTTGATTTATTAAATACATTCGTTAGCTCGAGTTATGAACACAAAAGCGACACTGAAAAACAACAGTGCCTCGTTCGTTACACGTACCGCACGCTACTCGCGCGGTGCCCTGTTCTGCTTTGCTGCAGATTGCGACAATGCTTTAGCTTTCACTTCTCTGCGCCGTCTTGACACACGAACTCTGAGGCGGAAATCGTTAAAATTCACAACTATCTGTCCTCCTTCTCGGGAGGAACCCATGATCTTCCGTGCTTTGAAAAGGCCGTATTTCCGGTGCAGACTAATTCCCCAGTCGGGCTCTCCGTAATCACAGCTGCGTATACGCGAGCGTCTGCTCGGTTTGCGAGTGTCCGTCGGATCGCGGCGCCCGTATGAACCGTGAATAGATGGTGCATCGTCACATGCAATTTAGTACCCTAGAGAGCTCCTGCTCTCGCCCAGGCACACAAGTCGCTTCGTTGTCACGCCCCTGTCTTAACAATCAGGAGACCACAATTTCAAATAGGCATTCCCAAAGCTTATGGATGAAGAACTCGCCACGCACGCAGTGGAGCCCGACAGCCAGACCATGCCCTTCTTAATCAACAGCTATGCCTCATTCCATCCATATTAATGGTATGCCAACTGAAATTCTCGCGGAAATCCTTGTCCGATGGGGAGCGACTCGGGTAATGGCGCTGGTCTGTAAAGACTGGTTTGTCATAGTCCGCAGGGCCCTGTTTAATCAGTCTTCAATTCACATCACGCATCGCGAGGGAGGTCTATCTTTCTTACGTGCGGCCGTCAATCCGACAGTACCATCGCTACCGGGCAGCGCCTTGGTAGCAGTCATTGTCAAGATCGACTTCCAGCTTCCCCCGGAAAATCCCGGACCACGTTGGCAGGCGCTCTGGCGACTGTTTGTTATAGCATTGCCGATGATGGTTCGTCTGGAGGAAGCGACACTATATTACCGCCACAAGGGGCGTACGATGGAGGTCATTCTCCCGCTCATTGCGCGGTTATCGGCCACTGTGCAGACATTGCGTCTGGTACCCGTGCGAGAAGAATATTACGACGTGGTGCGTGCTTTTGTTTTACCCTGATTAGTAGCACTGACCACCGTATGCAGTCTTGTAGTGTCGGCAATGCGCGGATGGATCCGAGAGATCACCGAGCGGCATGGCTGCCGTGGAACCACCCAAACTGGCCATCGCAGTTGGCGTCTCTGGGGCCTGTAAATCATCTCATCATAGTCACCAATATGCCAGTCGTGTGGCCGCCAGTACCTGCTGAGGAAAACCGAGTGATATCCGTGTGGACGGCGAACCTTTCCTCAACAAGATCAAACCTCCGAACGGTTCGTATTCAGTACCTCGATTCGCGAATACGCTACCCAAGGCCTTGTTTTACTTACGATCACAGACGATATATGGCAATGCTGCAGGCCGAGGTGATATCGGGTTCTCTCTGACATGAGGACATTGCCGCTGTGTTGCAGAGGGATGGTATATTATCTGAGGATGAATTGTCTTGGTGCTACGAGGGAGGCAGGTGGTGCAGCGAAGCGGAAATGTGGCGCAAATGTTACGAGCAGGAGGAAGATAGCTCTGAGGACTGAAACCAGGCAATAAATTGTACCGGTCTTATACTCCCTTAGTTTTCAATCCTTACGTTCAAAGTGAGCAGCTTTATGCACTGATCGAAGTTCCTGTGCTATCCGCGTAGCTCGAGATCCGCGTGTCATACCCGGACTCCCCACTTGCGTGGACGGTGTGCTAAATGGCCGGAGTTTAGATTACGTACTGTTTATTGTAAAGTATACATGAAATTCGCATGTTACGCTACTTCTTCACCGAACTTGGACCACCATGCCTTCTTCACTGCTGCTATTGTGGTCTCTACGTCCACTGAATACGGCTTGTCGTGTAAGCCACGGGAAACGGGTGAGCCGTCGCCTCTGTAAATGGGCCTCAAAGCGATACTCTGGACCACCGTGCTAGTCACCAGGGCCTGCAAACCCTTGACCTGGAACACCATAAGGATCGATGGCGCGACGTGTTCTCCGTTCCACTTCGAACATTGACTGTTGCGTATTTTTAGCAGTCTTCCAGAGTCGATTCCCAGCGCCGGATCCGTAATTAGAATGGGAGTTATGAAATCCCACTCGATGGAAACATCGCGCTCGTTGATGGGAATTTTGACTCCCTTTTTGAAGGCTATCTCGCGAAGGTCGTCTATGGTGTTCTCTTGTCCTATTAGCTCATTAAGTCCCATCAACTCGGCCCCAGCTCGTCCTAGGGGCACTCCGAATAGTGCGGTGATTCGGTGCGCTGCTGTCTTGGCTTCTCTAAGCGTCCAGCCCGTATCGCTTATCAGTTCGTCGTCGGCTGTCTGGAAAGGTACGCAAAATGCTTTGTGGGCATGGCCAAGATTCCCTGAGGCATTGTGAGCTCTACAGGATTTTAATTAGTGAGACGCCGTCAACCCAGCATTGTCGCTCACGCAAAAGCTTGCCAGCTTGCACTGCGTGCACACATGACAGCGGGGTGTAACTTGTGCCAGGCAGTTGACGCACAATTTCTGATATTGGGGTTTCGTCAGGCGTAAGAATCATTATTGGAACTCTACATCGCTTACGATTGTCATGTCAATGTCATTCAACGGCTATGAGGATGTTGTCAGCTTGTCGCGGCCGCCAGAATCTTAGCAACCACTTATCAGTTTCCACCGTTCAAACGCATTGTACCTGTCGCAGCTGATCGGTTAGTGACGCGATGCAAATTCGAAGAAATCTGTGCCTGCAATGTACATCGCTTCAACCTTGTGACTTGGTAAGATGACCCAACGGCCAAATCGTCATCATTTCAACAGGTTCCGACCCCTGAATTCTCGAAACTGCTGATATGCCTCGGTTCAGGTCTCAGTTATAACAATTGGTCGCAGCTTGATACATCATGCACGCCAACCGACTGGCACTATTGCTAAACATAACCTGTCACGTTCCGTGATATTGTCAGGAGATACTTGATTGAGTTCCATTATTGTTCGTATATGCTCCTGCGATCAAGTCAGCAGATGTAAGGTTTGCTTCTATCTTGAGCTCGTCGTACCTGCCTATGTTGAGCGTTCGCGCAATCATCCGCTCGTTGCGGAAGTGCGTGCAATGTTTTGATTCGGGCCACACGGTGATCGGATCCTCCCCCCCTGGTGCTCGATATTTGCTGGGTTTGGTTATGCCGAGGTTGAATACGAGGTCGAAAGTGTGACTGAAGGTTGAATCGAAAGTCATGAAGCCCCATGAACCTGTGTCGTCGATAGCGAAAGCTATCTGTAGAGGTACGGATTTTTGGCCCGTCCTGGTGCTCCATTGTTGAGGGAATTTCAGCAGTATATATGCGGTCATCAGCGCTGAAAAGGGCGGACCTGACTGCGCATGGAAAAATACACAGTATTCTGCGTGTTTGTCGCGTTTTTCCAAAAGTTTCAGCGTCTTCCAGACAAACAGCACAGGGGATACGAGCATGAGGCAGATAGTGGACATGACCAAGTTGTTCTCGTATATGTCCGAAGACGGCTTCGGAGTACTGAATTAGCCTATGGCCCACAGTTACACTGTATAAACCGTGCTGATACTCACCAAGATGATCCGTACCAGGTCGGGGACGCAGCTCATGGAGTCGCTTTCGTTGCCCAGATTGTCACGAATATATCTCATAGCGCGGCGCGATGTCTGTGTGTCTATAAACGCCGTAGGAAGGTCTTGAGTGATGAATCTGCTAGGTTCTGTGTGAGAGCGCGGTTGTCAGATTAACAGAAAACAGGCCTCGTTTCCATGCTAACAAATTATGAAGCTTACTTGCGACCACCATCCTTCTGCTCGGCATGTACACGACTATCGCTTGCTCTGGAGGAACAATTGTAGCGTCGATGGTGGGAGGCATGCTTGAGTGTGCAAGACCAGAGGTTTAACCATTTGCTGCGCGATCGACCCTTGTTTGACTGCTGTCGCATGATTGACATAAAAAGATAATCAACTTTGCGACTTTTTAGAAACAAAATATAAAACTGTAGTCATAGATATCTCTGCCCTCTGCGTACAGGACCTAGTTAATCGCCCATTTGATTTCGTCAGTTTTGCCAACCTTTGCGAACCGAGACAGAATATTGGATGTCGCGCTGCTGCTTAACCTGTGATCAATGAGCACAGGGAAGTTTGGCAGGAACGATCCGGAGGATACAGTGGAGTCCGTATCCTCACTTTCTTCCACCCTGCGTACGGCGGCATGGTACCGAACCCCCCGTTTCTGATCCGAACTTCCGTCGTAGTAACGAAGAGCGGTGTTTCCCTGTTTTATCGAATTTATGGCCCCGTCCCACCTGATGCGTCTCAGATCATACTGATCGAAATAGATTGTTTCGAAGCTCACCATGTCTGGTGTAAAATATTTTCGCCTCGAGCGATCAACTCGTTGGGCCACTGTCCTTCATAGAAACATCGCATAGCTGCCGCGTCCTCGACCTCGCAAACAGTGTATGCATACCGAAATATGGGGAGATCCATGCAGCAGAATTTTATTTGCGTCTGGAATCCGGAACCAACCAGCTTCCAGGAATTTTCGTACAAGAGATTCCGGGTAATTGGTGGAGACGTGGGCGAGAGCGACTGAGGAGGACAGAGAGCAGCGACGGTGAGAGGTACGGTCCAACAGTCTACATCGCCAACTCGTCTTGTTTTGCCGATCATGAAGGCATCCTTTTCTACCTCGGAGGACCATCTAATTTTGGTAGTATATCCCCGGTAGTTGTAGCGATACAGGGCGATGTCGGCATCCACGCTCCCGTGGAGGGCATTCCACGGGAGCTCGTGGCTTTTACGGTAATTGAACGTCGCGCGTGGGTACAGAGAAATTGCCACATCGTGCGAGATAAAGTTCATCGCAGCCGCTACGAACAGGTCAGATGCTTTCTTGTTAGAAGATGCATGTCGCTCACTGGAGTGTGCGTTGAGAATGGCGTGAAACACGCTCCGACTGGTTGCCATGAGCAAAATCTCAATAATAGAACCTTCGTCATTGACGCGGGTGAATCACCAGACTTTTGTCACCGCTGACGTCGAGTAGCGCGTCTCGGTCCTCGGGTTCTTCGATGTCCGCCGAACTGGAAGCTCCTCGTCCCCATGCACGAAGTCATAGGAGTCTTCAATCCCAATCGGCATGTAGGTGAAATTTTGCACGTCGATGAGGTGTCGCCCGACCTCATAAGCGCAGCCTGGATTAGCGAATAGGTTGATGTTATCTTCCGTATGCCTCTGGCGGTTGAAAAATGCGACCGCGGTCGATTCCCCTATGATAGTTCCAGTCCTGGCTTGAAGCGCCCTGAACGACGCGACTTCCAAAAGAAAGAAAGCCAGGAAGGAGTCGACGTTGTACGCTGTGATCTTGAATCTTGCCACCTCGGTGTACATTTCGCGACATGTGCGCGCCATACGAGCTACTGTGATGTGAGCAGCGTTTTCAAGTACCAACCCTACAAATTCAGGACAAGCGTTGCAGTCTAGAAAACATCTAGCCATAGCCGTCGTGTTCTCGAAAGGCCTTGAAAATTAACTGGTCTCGCAGCAAGCGCTATGCAAGTAACGAGGATTATGACAAAGAGGAAGTGATCTCCGAAATATTATACCTGTCCAGAACTGCAAAATTATGGCAAGGAAAGCTACGCCGGGTTCGAGTAATCCATTCTCACTGAGACCTGATCCAAATGAACCTATGTCCTCACACACGATTTTCGGAGTTAGACAGACCATATTAGCATATATCATGTGAGCGTTTATCTTGCACCGGATGGCACTCCGAGACGCGAAGGCTGGTTTAGGGCATACGCCCCACTCATGTCGTGTGATTAATCACTGGCCATGTCGGTCAGGCGGTATCGTATGTCGGCGCCTGCATCATTAGGCTGTTTAACATTTCACCGCAAGTGGCTATATCATCCATCTCCGCCAATTCATTGATAGTTTCAGCACAGCGTCGTCGCATTTGGTTTTCGGATATGCAGGGTACCGCTGTTCAGGGAACACACCCTAATTGGAGCTTGGTCCTTCATCCAGGTTGCGACGATGTCAAGAAGCAGATTTTGAAATTGAAAAAACCGCGGTGATAAACACAAGTGCCTGTACCTCCCGAAGGCGGTTCTAGGTAGGTCCTGTTCCTAAAGGAAGATATTGTCTGGTGACTCATTCGACCAATCATTAATATGTCACCGGGACGGTTCAGGTTGTGAAAGACAATTAGTACAGTGGTTTCAGAAGTGTTACTCGTGATACAACGGCTACCTTCCACGCCCAGAATTTGGATCTCCTGAAAGATCTTCCACATCCATGAACTTAACGCGCTTGTTGATGTCATCCATGAGCGAATCAGCTGTTTCGTCCTCGTCGTAACCAACCCTGCGTCTCAATCGGCCTGGATAGGACCGTGATGTAACTGGCGAATCGGGAGACTGGGCCTTCTTCCACCCGGCTATGTGTGCTGCCTGTGCAGCATCAGTAATATACTCGATCTCGGAGGATGCACCTCACCTTGCTGAACGACTCATCAAGCATAGTCAGTGCTCTTAGCACCAGTTTCATCGAGTTTTGACCGCTCCTGGTTGGCAGAACCACGAAAGAACACTGAGCTTCCACTATGTCGCCCGGTTTGAATTGATTCGAACTTGTAGGCGTGTAACTGTCAGGTTCTCGTGAAAAATGTCGCTCCCGAGAAGTATATGGAAGTTACCAGTCCGTTCCCGATTGGTCCTTGATAAGCTTGAAGTAGCGGACTACGTTGTCGTCAGTATGCACGTAATCCTTCCCAGCCAAGTTGGATAGCGAGCCGAATGGGTCGATTGATTGGTCTACTGGCATGGATTCATGTTGGTTCGCTTCTCGTTGCCTGGTGAAAAGTCTGTTGCCGATATTCACTTGTATTTGACCTTCAGATGTTGCGGGGAGCCAAGGAGACATCACCGGAATATGTCTGCTGAGAAATTCAGCTATATTGAATATTCCGTTGACAGCGCTATTGAATTTGGCGGAGCCACATCCAATGAGAGTGATGGACTGTTCCAGGAAGCGAGCTGAGTCAGAGTTGCGTCTGCAAGAGGTGAGTCGAGTCTATATCAAGCATTGAAAATTCAACGCACCCCATTGACTTTCGTTTTGGGGGCAAAATGATTTTGAACAATACGCCTTGAATACGAAGTACTGCTTCCTCAGGACCGTTGGATGAACTCTTGCCAGTCACGAGTCTCATGCTCTTAGGGTCTTCCAAGTCCACCGTGGTCATGTCGCGAACATCCTATGTCGAGTTTAGATTTGATCAGAATACAAAGATGCCGGCCGCACCTTCACGTAGTACGCAAGTTGTTTACATGCATTGTCGCCTTTGAGCCTTTCCGCACTCATGATTTCCAATGCGGCCCCTATATGTGTCATCACCAAAGGTGCGTGACCGAACAGTTCCTGACTAGGTGGTCTTACCTGCCTTCTGAATATCGTAGAACTCCTGCGACAGCACTTCCATTTTACGAGGTTATCGTACAGCGGATTAAAGAAAGAAGTAGCAGAGGTCGGTCTGATTAGCCTAGCCAAGAGATACATTGGCGCATTTGAGCGGCGGAGATATGTAGGGTCGACCAGAATGTCTGCTTTCATCTGAGACTGTGCAATTGTGATTCTTGATGTGATTATGGTTGACCATGGTCGTACCTTAATGATGATATTATGGAGGGCCACTTGACTTGCTGTGCGTGACAGGTTGTAAGCTGACCGACAAATTTCTTCGACCCCACTGGTACGAGTCATGCGATTTGTCTTCAATCGTATATTGATCAGGCGGTCGTGTCCTGGCGCCGCACTCGGTAGAAAGTTTCTCCTTTACTGTGTAAGGGTTCGGTGGACTCTGAACCTCTGTGAATGCACTGCCAACGGACCATGATTTGAATTTGAACTCACCGTGTCCTCACCGCCGTAGAGTATAAGAAAGCATAACCGGACACCTTGCTCGTCAAGTCAGGCTGAGAGACTATCATGTGTCGATTCTGATTTAGGATCTGCCGTGCGCGTTTGAAACACGCGAATTCCGGTGTATCATGAAGGCCGTTTTGTGTAGTCCCTGTTTGATTCGATCTGTCCTGGTGACATGAGACCACCCGACTGTTTTCGCGACTTCTGAGATAATCCGTGGATGGCTAGAACATGGTGGCGGTTCTAGAAACCCGCTTGTTCCAATCCGAGAGGTGCACATGGCATCTTAAACCTATGTTTGTGCAAAATTGACGAATGTTGTGACTCGGACGATTGGCTGTGGCGCTATGATGGCCATTATGAGTGCGTCCCACAATATCTGGCAATGTGCCCCTGTTAATGATGTTATAAAAGAGACGAAAATTGCTCACAGCGGATTATCAGAACCTTTCCCCCGCACTTGTCAACTACATCTTTTCGCCCATCGTCCTTTCCTTATCAGTCTACCAATGAACACCAGGCAGCGCGGTGCTCGAATGTCGTGAGTCTACATGTCGCATGTCACGGCGGATGCTGACTGCTCGACAGGATGGGACATGTTGCTCCGAAGAAGAAGATTCCGGCATCCTTACCTCCTGCGACGACTGGCACGGATGAAGCGGCTGTAAACAAGGAGCCTTCGACAAGGTGAGCATGCATGAACTTTCGCTGCTGTGGGCCGTTCTAACATTGAACCGACGTAGAAATAAGAGAGCACAGCCATCAGCCTCGCTGTCGGAGCCTGCGATCGATGGGTAAGCTTGATAGTCCTTACCGTGCTGGCAGAAGCGAAGTATTGGTGCTCACTGGTGCATTGACAGACCTTCGAAAAGCCGCGTCAAACCATCAGAGTGCTCAGCTCAAACTACTTCAAATGATGCCGCCGTTAAGTAATATTCTCACGTGAGAGACATTGGGTACGGACTCATTACTTTGCTTTCGCAGAGCTCAAGACTCCGACGAAAATAAGATCGTCTTCACTGACGATGAAGAGTAAGTCGTGTCGCAGCTTCGGAGTATGTCTCGCTCATAATTCCCAGCGCCGGCGAGAGCCCTATCACCTTGGCTTCAAACAATGCTTCGAGCAAAGCGGACGATCTGGCAGTAGCCGACGACGGCGGAGAGCAGACCTTCGAAGTCGTAGGTGAAATCGATCCGGATCGAGAAGAGTCGGTGAATCTTTGATCAACTGAGAACTGTAACTGACATGCTCCCATACGAAAGCTTGGTTCGGTACGAGTCGGACTTCATTGATGATACCGCTCAAGAGGGTGAGGAGTATGGAGAGGCAAGCGATAGGTATGTCTTTTGTTGAAAAGTGTCAGTTATCAGCTGAGTTGTTGTAGGGGGGAGCACCTGGACGACGCGGAAGAAGACGCATACGTTGAAGCCCGAGACCAAGGGGTCGGTACTGTTGGCACTGCTAGGCCTATCGACGTGGAGCAGCGCCTTGCCAAAATGGAGGCGGGGCGGCAGGCTTATATTCGCGCCAAGTACGTTCTTACTCGCATGGCCGTACTCTACTGATGAGAAAAGCAGAAAGGATTCGGTGGAATTGGTGGCTCGTACCAACCCGGGGGACGGTACCAAGCGTCTGTACGGAGAGGATACTTACATACACGACAACATCATCGGAAGCACCGCATCCTCAGTCAAGTTTCAGACTCCTTCCACATCCGCGAAAGGCGTCATCGGCGGGGTCAAAGGAAGCGGTGTGTGTAGGGTCAAACCTGGCGCGGCCTCGGCCACGGACCGAGACCCTGTAACTCCCATCAAGAACGATCGAGGCAAGGCCAAAGCAAATGCATTGAGCAAGCCCGACGATTTAAAGTTTCTGTCTGATACCGAACCGAGGGGGTAAGTAGTATGTCGGCCACTCCGGTCAATATGCTAATCGTCCTTTAGGCAATCTGGTCCCACCAACTGTGAAGTTCTCAACGTGGATGACATGGATGCAATCATCAATTACGATGACCTGCCCCCCCTCTTGTGCGCTTTCATCTTTATACCATTGCTAAGTGCTTAACTTTCCACAGTGCTGGCAAGTTTCTTGAATCATGGAGCACATTGCCCGGACCGGGTTTGGCTGTGGTGTCCGCCTGGCACGAGGAAATTCCCGATATTAGCATGTCGTGAGTGTGAAATCTTGTGGCGAGGTCCGATTTTCACGCAGTTTCTTAGGCAAGTAAGGAACTGCATTGAGTTCGAGCGGTTTGAGCATATGTACAACCCGTCACGTATGACACCCTCCGATATGGGTCTGGCCCCTTTTCCTGGCAACTCCTACATCGTTCCAGGCGGAACTACACAACCGGCGACCCTGACCACTCTCGTTTTGGTTACCTCTTGCAACATCCATTCGATGAAGTCGGTATTCGGTGAAGACAGACGCATGATATCCGGGATACCTCATATAACCGAAGGTCCAAGAATGGAGTCGGCGATCTTGATGACGTATCATTTGGATAAAGCTCACGCTCAAATTTCGCAACAGTCAATAACTTTTTCAACCGCCCGTACCATGGGCAGCGGTGAGTGCTATGCTTCCAGTATGGATTTTGACTGATGGATTGCCAGCATTGTCCTCTCCCGTCAAGAACCCATCCAAAATGTTTAGGCGGCCAGCGGGTGCTTCCGCCTCTAATGTATCTCCTTTCGCCAAGTCACTCGCGAATATTCAAGGATCAGGATATGGTACGTTATTTTTGTTTAGCATTCGACGCTGGTGATGCTCAAGTAAGCCAGTACCTGTTCTCGACGCTCGACGCACCCGGTTTAGCTTGCGCGACAAGCTCGACCGTCTTGATACTATCCTGCCACCGTTCAACGCCAAAGTTCCGGAGGGCTCGTGTGCGTGGGTTGGCTATACGGTGAACAAGTACACTACCATCAAAGGAAACCATCTCAACTTCAATTTGCTATGGGTGGTCGTGCTTGGAACCCCCGAGTAGGCTAACACATTCTGCTTCCTCTACCCACCTTTATATTTACGCTTATGAACACCGCTTATTTCTCCCTTATGATGCCCTCTAACTGTATCCCCCTGATTGCCCTTCTTTCACTTTGTGTATTCCTTCAAAGACTCCTACGATCTTTGTTTGATTTTCGGCTTCCCATACGTTCAACACGTACAGGCCAGAATTGTACTTTTTCTTATGTGATCTTCTGGCAAAATTCAATAAAATCCATTTAACTGGACTTTCGCTTGCACTTCATTGGCAAAGTAACCTTCGATAGGTTTGATGCCTCTTAAGTTCCGTTCGAGCGACTGGGTCCGTCACTGCTGGCTTCCGTTCATCTGTTCTCGAAATTTGGTATGTGGTGTTACCTGTTTGCGCCTGGATTGTAAGTAACCGATGATGGCTCTACTGCGCGCTCATGAGGGGGCCACTACAGTTTATGTCGCTGCTTGTTGCGAGTGCTTTTTGGTGATTGTCTCTGGAAAAATCTTGCATCGCCGCCACTATCCGCGGCGGGAAAAACCCTCGTAGGTGCCCTCCCGAAGGACCTACGCTCACAGTAAACTAGTACTGCTGACCTGAACCAGATTCAGTTGCAGATGCCTACTGACCGTAGACTGAGAACTGGTATCCGATTGTCGGCACGGCTCGGGCCAGGGCCAGTGGCAGTTTTGGTCGGATGTCGACTGAGCAATCGGAAACAGGGGTCAATCGTCTTACGGATAATCAGCATAATGCAGAGGCACAAACGGGGCAGTTACGCATTAGGCGCAGGCAATCGGCGGAGCCAGGAAACTCGCGGCATAGTTTACGAACAATCGAATGCCCTGTGTATTCTGTCATACCCGTGATTTAAATCGTTTGCAAGTTTGACAAGAATGTTGAAAACATTAAACAATGACTACTGTACATGCGTTTTTGGCTAGCGGAAGATTTCGTAGTTCAAGCTTTCGGGTTCCTGATAAGCCCGACCAAGTGATCATACCTTACCATTCGTAAGTTTAGAACGTTGAAAATGAGTGATGTATTTAAGCTCACCACTTAATCGTCCTATCCGTGATGCGATACGCTCCGCAACCACCGTATTCCAAGCTCTCAATCAGGCCCTGGCGACGTAGCAGAGTTTGCCATACCTCGCGCTTGTCTGTTGGCAAGGTATATTTATACTTGAGGAGGGGTGAAGACAAGATGGTATACGCTGGCGTCAGCTTATCCCCCGTCGCTCGCATTGACCATCCATTCTGCAAGATGGGGTCAAAGGTTGAAGTTAGGTTGCGCGAAGATGTAAAGGGATAAGAGATGATGTTGCGCGTGTCGAGCGGGACCATCTAGCAAGACGAATCGCCAACC
The DNA here is from genome assembly GCA_014898675.1 of Athelia sp. TMB. NCBI lineage: Eukaryota > Fungi > Basidiomycota > Agaricomycetes > Atheliales > Atheliaceae > Athelia > Athelia sp. TMB. The sequence goes on along the minus strand of JACXVL010000128.1, from coordinate 48,931 downwards.
TGTCTCTGGACATTCACCGAGAAGGCTGCTTTCGAAGAAGTCCTCGACGACCACGATTTGGAATCCTTCCCTCTTGTCGTGTATTTCTGCACCACATTGCTAGCCAGTTTCTCCGCTTCGGCCATCTGCTCTGCTGATCCCGTAAACGGAATCAGTGCGCAGCGCTGGTTGGTCTCCAGTTCAAAAGTTGCCACTGGATACAACGAGACGGCGAAGTTCCATGAGATGAAATTCATAACACACGCTAAGTCCTATTAATATCCACGAATTTAATATGGAACCGATAACTCACTCGAATGAAAGCGCAATATCGTTTCAAATGGGCTTGTTATTGTCAGGATGAGGTGAATGTGTAGCTTCGATCCGTCAGTGTTCGTTTTGTTAAAACCCATGACGTCGAAAATCACCCCACCCAGGTATGACTGCTCGAGTGCATCTGCTTCGTCCATTTTGAATATATCTGTGTCATTGGTTGTGGCAGAGTTGGGAAGCAGACCGATTCCTCCAGAATACGAATACCCCTCTTCACGCATTAGATAAACTCCGACTGATTGTCCTTGCCCAGGGTGCACGTAAATGTCCAAATCTGAACCTTCGTAGTAGCTCCGTTCCAAAAACTGGAGTGCGTTGGACCCAGAAATCAGTGTTCCTGTTCGTGATTGAAGGTTTCTAAAACTGATGGGTTTGGTAAAGAAGAGGCTAAGATGGTCGTCGATGGAAAAGGCTCTCGTTTGCCATATTTGGACTTCGCAGTAGGCAGCCTGGCATGTACGACCAAACCTGATTAAGGTCCTCGGCGAGCATGCTGCGAAGAATATAGGAAATTCTGCAATGAATAGCCGGGCTGTTGTTGGTTGCGTGTGGTCAGGGAGGGTCCAGATGTTGCGACACGGTGAAGACATCATGGCCGATAGTAAGTTCAGGACCCAAGATTAAGGATTCGTCGACTATGTGTATGTGAGACATGCCTTAACAGCTGGTATTCGACTGCGGCGGGGGTTTGTGCTTGAATTGTCTGACCCGCCTATGATCGCGCCACAGAGATCCTATCGGGACATTCTAGATGCTGTCTTCTTTAAATGGGAAACCCCTGAGCTCGGTGATCGAAGGTACTATTGCTGGCATTTCGAAGTCTACTCGAAACGACGACTTCGCCGCTGCTGGGCTCCGACCCCTCAAATCTGCATCCTTATAGTGCTTTAAATCGCGCATTTCGGCTTATCGGAGTTTTCTACGGTCTATATTCTAGCGGTGAGAGGGGCTGTCAACGACGGTGGCCGTAATGACAGGGCACACTGTCGCGCCCTGCGAGCCTCAACCTTCACCTCCCCTTGCTTCAAAGGGAGTTGATATTCGCAGTTGCTGAGATCATAGTCGATCCCTTTCACACGTAACTTGATACCGTCACTGCCATACTAATACCGTCTATATAACAATCCAACATCTCAAGGTCTGTTGGAACCGGCGATAGGTACCCAAGACCGGACATTGCCAATGAGCTGTCTTCTGACAATGAAAAGCCCTGACAGCATACATCCGAAGTGACGCAAGCTGTGATCATGACTATGTATGTCATGACTCTTGGTAGCATAGGACATGAGGGAGTTGTGATCGCCTTATCCGAGTATGGTGCCCCGCTGTGGTTGACCCTGTGACATCTCGTAGCGAATGTTCCTGTCAGCAGACAAATGACGATCAGGGGGGAGAAGGGGAGCACCCCTGGGCCCGTGTTATTTTTTTGCAGACGTATGAATATGTGGAAACGCTCTCAGTGGACCTAGTATGCTAAATAATTATATGAACAGCAATTGCTAGTAACCCTTAATGGATAAATGACACCTGTAGGTGTCCTTGTAATTAATTATCACCCATGTTGTAGCTGTCCAGTTAATATATTATTCATTGCTACAGCTGCTCATCGTAATTAATTATTCACTACTAGTGCTACTGGCCCAGTGGGGCATGAGCCGGGTTGGCTGCTGGTCCTGGCTGCTTATATATGGCCCCAGGGGGTCTTCCAAAAGCGGTCATGGGTGACTAAAATTGATGGCAGGGACTGATTATCTGATGGCTGGACCAGGGGCTGTCCAAAAGCGGTCAGGTTGGTTGAAATTGATGCCTGGCCCATTTGGGCACCTGGTGGCTGACCAGGGGGTTGTCCCAAAGCGGTCAGGGTGGCTGAAAATGTTGGCTGGCCCATTTGGGCTGCTGGTGGCTGGCCAGGGGGCTGTCCCAAAGCGGTCATGGGTGGCTGAAATTGATGGCTGGCCCAATTGGGCTGCTGGTGGCTGCAAATTGGGATTTCCACTGCTCCTCAATTGGGCTTGGGGGTGATACCCTGTATGGATAGCCCCTGCTCTAGGGTATCCTTATTTGGTATTCCCATACCTGGGGGCGCCCTGGTTGCTGCGCTACGGCCCAATTAGTCCGTTATCGGGCTTCTAAAAAAATATTTTTTGGCTCGGAATGGGATGTATCCTACCTCACCAGAAGCGGAATTTTCCGTAGAATCCGAATCTGGAATCCGTTTTTGAATTGGGTGGCTGTGGCACGTGCTATGGGCGATTCCAGTGGCCCGTAAAATATTTTCCCGCCCAAAATGTTACATATCCTACCCCACCAGAAGCGGATTTTCGAGGAGAATCCGAATCTGCAATCCGCGGGGCAGTAGCATGCCTGTGGGGGGAGATATGGCCAATCCGGTGATTTCACCAAATCGGAAAAATGAAATTTGATGCTATCCATATGTTTGGGGTGTCATCTTGGAGCATTTTTCATGGCGAGTCCGAATCTGGTGTCCGATCTCCATAGCAACGGCTGGATCAAGAGATATCAGCTACTGATCAAATAGGTGAAAAACCACTGATAGGCCTGTATCTCTGTCAATATCCCATGGAATATGCTGCCGTAGGGCTCAAATTCAAGGTATTTACGTGCCCTACCAAGATCAAAACAGCCTCCGCCACGCGCTCATGTGTGGCACATGTCCCCAGCGGGGTACCTCAAATATGTAAATATCAGCCACCCAGTCACATGGCACTCATGTACCTGTGTTTTGAGTGACCCATTTCAC
>JACXVL010000128.1:0-43571 GCA_014898675.1 Athelia sp. TMB | reverse complement strand
AACTGGACAGCTACAACATGGGTGATAATTAATTACAAGGACACCTACAGGTGTCATTTATCCATTAAGGGTTACTAGCAATTGCTGTTCATATAATTATTTAGCATACTAGGTCCACTGACGCTCTGCCACCCGCCCGTCCATCTGATTCTCACTCCCACTCTATGCCATCCGCAAATTCCCCTGAGAAACGCTGGTCTATGGAGGCGCTAGACCAACCCCACACGGCATCGTTCTTTTACAAAGAATATCCTGTGATCACAGCTTTCTTTCCGGTTTGTTCTCCGGGAACACTGGCGAAATTTGGCCGCACATGTCAGCTGGCCTACAGCAGCGTGCAGGAGTGGAAGGCTCGAGCATACTCGATCAACCACCACCTCAGTGGATTTTTTCCTCATCCTATCAAATTCAGGATGATGCAAGCCCGTACGGGAACCATTATTTCTGGATCCAGTGCCTTTCAGTTCTTCGAGCGAATGTGGTACGAGGATGCCGATATGGATCTGTATGCGCATCCGGGATTTGGGCGCGAGGCAGGACACCATCTTATGGCTATTCAGGGTTACCAGTATATGGGAGGAAGCCGGCGAAGGATATCTCCGTCTCAAATCAACGATCCGGAAGAATTCGCTATCGATGAACTGGAAGCACGAGAGAGCTCATATGCTGCTATAGCAGTTCACGATGTATTGGAATTTCGCAGGATCGACGGCGACGGCAGAATGCGGGACATACAGCTCGTCATAACTATCAATAGTTGTTTCGAAACAATCATGCGATTCCACTCCAGTGAGAGTGTCTTACAATTCATAATACGATAATTACTGATAACAATGTAGCCTGCGTGATGAACATCATTGCTTGGGACTGTGCCATCTCTCTATTTCCGAGCGCCACTTTCGAACTCGAAACCAACCAAAGATGCACCTTGCTTCCCTTCGGGTTTTGCCCTGAACGTACAGCCGAAGCGGAGCAAGACACGTCGGAGGCGGTCATCAAATACAGTAACAGAGGAAAGAACACCTTGTCGTGGATGCAGAGAGCTCATTCCAAACACGCTTTCTTCGAGCGTGCTGTCCGCTACGTCGGAGACTGTCATTGTTGGGTAATCCCCCTCGACACTCGAGGACTGGTGGCTTTGACACCCGCGGTCCTATGCATTCCAGCTGTCGACTCGACTCCGATCAGTAGGAAGGGATGGAGCATGGTGGCTGACGGAGATCGCCTCAGTCCCTTTGTTTCTGACATGGCAAGCCCAAACCAGAGGTACAAATTCACTGACGGTTCTGAAGAGCACTTGGAAGTATGGGGAACCGTCTTACAATTCGCGATCGGTACGGGCGACGCACGCTTTGCAGAATCGGGATTGCTCATTGACAGGATCAGGGAAGCTGTGATTTTTGGGAGGTTGTCTACGTGCGTAATGTTAGCTCCTAACCTGACCTGCTTTTATTGACGCAGGTATATGTGAAAGTATACTCGACAACTTGTATTGAATTAGTATCTAAAATCTATCTGGACTGCCACACTTTGAATAACAATGTGATTAGATATGTTCGCACGGCGGCACGGACTATGGTGCCTGCCTTATTGATCACTGTTCGGTGTTCGGATGGTCACCCAGTAATGCAGATTCCTGATGCGGCCGGAACCCGAGCGATCAGGCACTCCAGAACACTGCCATCGCTCGCAAGTAGTATTGCCAATTTGGAAGTACAATGGTATGATGATTATGCCCCTGGCTGATCGTAATTACGAACCTGGTGACCTTGTCGTATTGATAACAAACCTACAGTTTGCTAATGTGGGATCCCATAAAGCTCCCACTTATAGTCATACCCGTAGCGATTGATCATAACCCTCCAACTGCTATCACAAACCATCCGCTCTACACTGTCCAAAGAGATGAGAGCACCACTTAGTTCCGCTGTCATTTGGATTTGGGTCGTATCCTTCTTGCTTAACTTCGGAAAGCCCAACGAATTAAGCCTGCATCGATCTTGTCGCGATGTCGACACCCCGTACATGTAAGTTATTTGTTCCGCTCGACCTTGCAAGCCTAGGGGGTTACACGTTGCTGACTCAAGTCTTTTAGTAGTTCCTCTGTCTCGCATGCCACGCGTGGTCATCTTTGGACTACCATGGTCTTGAGATTATGTGATATTCGACCCATCAGGTCTTATGAAACTTCATGCGCCATTAGCGCTTGCAACCACATCAAGTGGGTCGCCATTGGGGATGACTGTACAGTGTTCAATATAGGCATACGCATTCGCGTAGTCACTGCAAACGGATTTGTCTCGGAATCGTTGGATACGCGGTTCAGTAGCACAGCGATTATGCTCTGGACTCTACCCGCCGTCCGAGAGAAAGAGACTTGTATAGATCAATGCCACGTGAGAATTATTCAATCGAAACAGGCGTCGACCGTGCCCGCCCGACCGGTCGGTTTCTCTCAGCTTTCTGTTCAAAAAACTCTCATCAGAGCGATACTTTCAAAACTTGGCATCCTTCGTAACTTCTGTCAGAGAACGGAGTTCGCAGCGTGAGTGCTCAGTATCTCTTCCCGTCTGTTGGCAATAAGAGGGACTCTGCATACCTTTCAAAACTTCAGCTTATCTGTTCCAGGTGTGCAAGAAATCAGTGTTGACATTCAGGAAGGCGAACGGTCATGGAAGGAGGAGGAAACCGGTGGGGGTATGCGCTACACCTTTTCGCGAGCTACCGTGATAAAGTCGGTCATAAATGGGTATGAGGGAAGGCTATCTCCTGTGGACGACGCAGTTTACGTTTTTTCATCGCATATTGACGGCATTGCTGATCCATTGACTCCATTTTCTCATGGGGATCTTGTCCCTATTCGCATACCTTTGAATACATTAGTCAATAATCTGAACATGGCACAGCTGCTAGGCACTGTGCGAGTACACGGCATCAAGGGCTTCGGGCGGCATGCTCATATCGACAGCATGCGCCAGGCTTTGCTGAATCATTCATGTCCGGTGTGCAAAACGGCCGTGACACTTTTGAGGCCTGTAAGAAAAAATAAGAATGATGTATGCGATGATGGTAAATCAGACGATCCGGCAGTAAAAAGCAGGCCTGCGAATGTGGAAGAATTACCTAACTTGAATTTGGATCGCGAGCCAATGACTACATTTCCGCCGCCGCCAACCACTCCAGCGGATAAGAAACAGATAATATATGATTGGTGCGACGCCATAATGGGCGAAAGGCTGCGCGAAGTGGGATGTGCTGTCTGTGGTCAGTTGGTCAAAGAGTGCGACACATGCTTACTAGAAAACATGGATCCGACCAAACTCGAACTGCTAGAATCGGGTTCGCGGGTCACGCGCAGGGAGCGGGTTAATGAATCGGAACCTATAGTTCCATTGCAGGGTCCCGTGCTCGCTGCAGGTTGCAAACATGTCTGTACGGACTGTCACAAAGCGTTAGACAGCGGCAAGTTGCCTATGGTGGCACTAGCCAACAACTTGTGGCTCGGAGAGGTGCCAGAAGCGCTTGAAGACCTCTATTTCGCTGAGAAAATGCTCATCGCTAAAATTAGGCACAACCGATGCGTTGTAAGAGTGAAATCGGGAATGCATAAAATGTGCGCAAATGCCATCGCTTTTGCAAATCCCACTGTGCAGGTTTACGAGATACTGCCTCCTCCGCGGGCAGATTTTGATGATGTCATATCCTTTATATTTGTTGGCCCAACACGCCCTACCAGCGCCGATCTTGCGAGGACGCCTATGCTCGTGAGAAGGGATAAAGTGGCTCGTGCGTTAGAATGGCTGACACTCAACAATGATTACTATGCAGATCTGACAATTTCATACGAAAATCTCGAGCAGTATGAAGACTCTGGATGCCCAGTCACTGTTGTGTATCGGGAGAAAGAAGACGTCAGCGAACCTGCTGCACAATCGGCGGATCAGGATGATGATGAAGAAGGTACTGCCGACGGTCGATGTGCGTTGATAATACAAGGAGTGGTTGGCGGAGATTTTGGGAAAGAGTCTTGGGAGCAAATGACCGCAGAGGCCGTGAAGCATCTCGCGGCTGGAGGTGGATCCATGGGCGTTAGCCATCATATGAGTCCGGAGTCGATTTACAATAACCCGGGGATGTATCCTCAGATGTTCCCGTGGTTATTTCCGTATGGAAAGGGTGGATTGGATCAACCGTGTCACTTCAACGCACTGGGTTCTGGAACGCACAAGCGTTGGATGTTAATGTACTGGGACAAGTGATTTCAAACAGACCCGCATTTCCCAATAATCGCCTTGAATCACGAGCAAATAAAGGACAGCGTCACGGGTGGTTATCTGATGGTGAAGAAGAAGGAATTTAAACACGTATCTGAACGGCTGATGAACCTTGACATGGCTGTGATGTCAGATCTGTCGAGACGCCTGCAGGGCGGGCAAAGGATCGAAAACCGCACTGCCGCGCAAAATCGTTGTTTTCAGGTGATGCACGACATCGATCTGATTGGGAAAAATGTTCAGGGTTCCCGCACTTCTAAGAAGTTCATGCGGAACGGAATCTGGTCTATGATAGAGTTTCAGGGCTCACCTTCTTGGTTCATAACTTTTGCGCCAGCGGACTCGCGGAGTCCCATATGCTTGTATTACGCAGATCAGGATGTTGAATTTAAACCGGAAATTTTGTTGGATGACGAGCATTTTAGATTGATTGCCGAGAACCCAGTGGCAGGTGCGAGGTTTTTTCACTTTGTAGTGACTACTTCCTTGAGGACTGTGCTAGGTGTAGGCGAAGAGAGATTAGGGCTGTTCGGGGAGACTTCTGGATTCTATGGAACTGTGGAACAACAAGGTCGATTGACGTTGCATCTACACTTGCTGCTGTGGATTAGAGGGGCACTGACTCCACAAGAGATACGCGACCGCATAATGGAGCCGGACGGAATCTTTCGCAAATCGATGGTAGAGTATCTGGAAAGCATGCATCAAGGCGAATTTCAGAAAGGTGACTTGCTAGAGGTGCAAAGGGACGTTGCAGCCAGGCAAGCAAAGCCAGGCTATCAGGATCCTACACTGACGCAAGCTAAACGGCCTCTGCCTACGTGTCCTATTAACTGTGGCAAATGTGAGCTATGTGACAGGAGCCAGGAGTGGACTGAGAACGTGGCGCGCACTACTGACAATATTTTGTTGCGATCGAATGTGCATGAGTGTGGGAAAAGATGCTATCCAAATGGACGTAGGTCATGCAAATCCCGGTTTCCTAGAGATATCGTGTCAGAGACTATGGTAGATCCCGAATCAGGAGCACTCAATATGAAGAAAACCGAGGCGAAATTGAATACATTTAACTACACATTGACATATCTGATGCGAAGCAATACCGACGTCACAAGCCTATTGTCGGGGACAGCTCTGAAGGCGGTTGTTGCGTATGTTTCGGAGTATGTGACCAAAGTAGGACTGAAGACGTACGGAGTCATCGACGTAATCAGGAGTGTCTTTGATAAAAACACCGATTTACTTGGTGGCGCAGCTGATCAGCATAACAAGAGCAGGAAAATTATGACACAGGTGGTAAACTCGCTTACCAGCAAATCAGAGATAGGTGGGCCGATGGCAGCTATGTATCTTCTTGGCAACCCAGATCATTATAAGTCTCACAGATTTGTACCATGTTATTGGCGAAACTACGTACGTGAGGCGCGGAAGTTCTGGGAAGTTGGATATGATGAAGCTGCTACGAGAGGTGATAACGATGGGTTAGATGATGAAAAATTGGTGCTTGGGATGGAGAATGGGGCTTATGTCGGGTTGTCTCGTGTTGACGACTATACAATGCGACCAAAAGCCTACGAGCATGTTCCTCTGTACACGTGGATCAGACTGTCCAGAAAAGTAAAACTTTCGAAGCGACAAGTTGAAAAATGTAAGCAAGAAATAGAGGAGGATAGCGATGGTGATAGTGTCGACGCCTCTAAGAGCGAAGCTTCTGGGGAAAGCGAAAGCGAGGGCGATGAAGAGCCGGTACACAAAATCTGCAATAAAGGAGAATTATTCCTGAAGGGGCATGCACAGTGCCGATCACATGCAGTCTTCTTAGAAGAAGATGACGGCTTGTCAGTACCAAACTTCATTGGAGGTAATCTACTGCGGAGCAATAAGGGTGACAGAGAGACTTACTGTGCTACCATGCTTACTCTATTCAAACCTTGGAGGTCCGGAAAGGATCTCAAATCGGAAGATGACTCGTGGGATGACGCGTTTGAGAAATGTGATTTTGACGTTATTTGGCGTGATAAAATGAAATATTTTAATGTCAAATATGAATGCACTGACGCCCGAGACGATTTCCACGCCCAACAGAAAGAAGCTGAAGGAGCGATGAGTGGAACCGGGCGTGGTCAAGATTACGGAGAAGGTGACTACGAAAACCAGTTCAATTTTGGAATTGACCAAGACGTCCAAGATCTGTTCGAAGTGGAGACCAATGAAAGCATAAGATACAGGCGCAAGCTGAAACGAGATATAGACGAAATCAAGCTGATTATGGTAACCTCAGGGTGGTTGGATGATTGTGTTGACGGTAAACCAGACGTTTGGATGTCACCTGGAGGGCCGGACGTATATATGACTGCCGGAAGATGGCAAAATGCGGTGCAAGCCAAAAAACAGAGTGTCTTGCAAGAAAGAGGGCAGCATTTGAAGACGAGCGTGAGAAGAGGTCGGAGGAATGTCGGAAATGGATTGGAACCCGGCGAGGTTGCGATTGTTGGAAGGGAGTTCCTTAGCAAGAAATTCAAAGCTGCGTTGAAAGCACATCAGGATATCACCGATAGTATAGTGGGCGAATTTGGGCTGAACGAAGCACAAGAAAGAGCATTTCGTATTGTTGCGAATCATGCCAATGATCCGACTTCAAATAGGTTACAGATGTACCTTGGGGGTATGGGCGGCACGGGTAAATCTACGGTGATCAAAGCACTTGAGAATTTTTTTGGGAAGAGAAATGAAGCTCACCGATTCATTATTATTGCTCCAACCAGTTCTGCAGCTGCGCTGCTGAATGGGTCTACTTACCATTCAATATTTGGGATCAATGACCGCAACGACGGCGATAGTGCGAATAAAGTGAAACACGTCGCCCAGGTCAGATCCTCCTTGGAAGGTGTTGAATATGTTTTCTTGGATGAAGTTTCCATGTTAGGGTGCAGGAGTATGTATCAGATTTCAGCGGCGGCTGCGAAGGCTTTAGGAATTACAGACGAGGCTTTCGGAGGGCTGAATATGATCTTTGCGGGTGACTTTGCGCAACTGGCCCCCGTGAAAGCACAACCACTTTACAGTGGAAGTGTAGGGTACAAGCTGGATGGTATGATATCACTGAAAGAACAGGAGGATGCCATCGGGAAAGCCCTCTGGCATCAGACCACAACAGTGGTAATTTTGAGGCAAAATATGCGACAGAGTAGGCAGAGCCTGGATGACTGTCGGCTGAGGAAAGCCCTAGAGAATATGCGATATAAGTCATGTACGGAAGAGGACGTAGTGTACTTGCGCTCGAGAATAGCGGGGCGTGGACCTACAAAGCCGAAACTGGCTCAGAAACGGTTCAGAAACGTGTCAGTCATCACCGCTAGAAACTTGCAAAAGGACGAGATTAATAGGATGGGAGTGCATCGCTTCGCGGCTGAAAACAACTTAGAGCTGAAGACATTCTTCTCCATTGACCACTTCAAGACGAAAATGTACGACTTGGCTTCGAAAAAGGGTAGGAAGGAAGCCAGAGGAGTCAATGATTGTTATCGGACATCTGATTCAATACCTTTGGCGCAACAGAACGAGATTTGGGACCTTATGCCCTCTCACACGAACCACACGCCGGGTAAACTAGATCTCTGTGTGGGTATGCCCGTAATGATCCGATATAATGAAGCGACGGAATGTTGCATAACAAAAGGAGCGGAAGCGACCGTGGTTGGTTGGGATTCCAGCAAAGGGCCGCACGGCGAGGAAGTTTTAGACACTTTGTTCGTGGAGCTGAAAAACGCTCCTAAGACAGTGCAGATTGAGGGTTTGAAGCCTAATGTCGTACCGCTCGCCAGGCGGTCGGATACTGTCACGTGTACATTGACAAATAGTGAGAGTGTGACTATATCGCGATCTCAGGTGGCAGTTCTTATCAACTTCGCGATGACGGACTACTCTTCACAAGGTCGTACTCGTACAGAAAATCCTGTGGACCTACAAAATTGTGTAGATCATTTATCATATTACACTGCTCTGTCGAGGTCGGCAACTTCAGAAGGTACGATCATCGTACAAGGTTTTGATAAAAACACATCCAAGGGGGGCTTTCAGGATATCTTCGGCAAGAGTTCAGAGAGCTGGAATTGATGGATGAGATTACGAAATTATCTTACGAAGGAAGTTTGCCGAAAGAGGTTTATGAAGAGACTAGGGGTGATAACATTAGGCGGTTTCGAGCATGGAAGGGTCACGACTATGTGCCGCACGGTATCCATCGATTCCATTTCGTGGTCCAGGTCAGAGCCATTTAGAGAACCGTCTGCGACATCGCAAATCACGTGGCAATTTTCTGTAGATAACAGAAAAAGAAACGTCAAATGAGCTTGTATGACGCGGAAAAAGAAGACTGAAACTTTATACGTACCCGCTGTTGACAAAGATGTTCGTACGAATGGGCAGTCGACGACAATAGGGATGAAGAGGAAGTTGGAATTGGTGGATTCTGTCGATCACGAACGGGAGGAGATACAGGATGACCGCGGCGTCGTGAAAACTGCTCCAAGAGGCATGAAATGGGATCCGGAAGACTGGAGCTGCTGTTATGATTCCGTGTTCTCCATAATTTGGAATCTGTGGCTTGAGAGTGATAAGAGATGGACTAAAACTCTGAGGAATATGAATGTTTACACCAGGGAGTTAGCGACGGGGTTTAGAAAACACGAAGGAGGCAAGATACTTCTGGAAACGGCGAGAGACCGCGCGAGGATGGCTTTGAACAAAGAAGATCCGGAAGCGTTCCCTTATGGGAAAGCGGGTAGTAAAATGTTTTCTCTGGTGGACAGATTATCCGAGGCAAAAACAGCACGTGATTTGCATGTTTTATACTGCAGAAACTGCGGGTGGGAAGACGCGTCGGAGAAGGAGCGCAAGATCGGTGTCGACTGCCCTAACGTGAGTTTTCTTAGCACACAAGCTTGGTTATCAAATCATTGGTTACATAGAACGGAGCGTACGTGTGGGCAATGTGGGGGAACAATATACAAGGAGGTTCGTTGGCGCGAAAAATCAGATTTATTGTTCTTCAACCTTGGTGATGCCAATATTTCAATAGACAAGGCTGTGAAAGTGCCGGTCGAACACGACTCTTGCTCATTGTCACTTCGAGGTGTGGTCTACAGCGACGGAGTGCATTATACCAGCAGATGGGTAGACAAAGAGGGTGTGGTTTGGTTTCACGATGGCATGCAATCAGATATGCTCCAGAGTGACGGTGGCTTGAGGGAATTCAAATCAAATGAACTCAACACACGCGGAGATGGGAGGGCTGTTGTCGTCATATACGGTTGGACTTGGGTTGGACAGCGAGACCCAAAGGAACATTATGTAAGCGCCTGAAACGGACGAGTAACGCCGTTTAGCGGCCTCTCGCACCAAGTGATTTCTTTGAACTCGCCGCCCACGATCGCAGTCTCAGCGAATATACGACTGCCCGCACAACAGAGCATTCGACTTGAGCCCTCTGCTCGACCAGCGTCATGCATGTCGTCATATGCGGAAGTCTGATGCCATCGAACCCTCCCGGGCTACTCGACCCACGTCGAGCAGCGCGCGAATCAGGCAGGCCACAAGTCAACTGGACGGACGCATAACGACTCAGGTTGCCTGGCCATGCCTCTACCCATCGAGCCCCGTTTCCGATCCCATATGGTCCGCATCGACATATCGCACCAGCACAGACCGGCCCACTTGCCCTCATACGACACGCAACGCAACCAGACGCACGCCCTTGCCCTGGACCTATGCCTGTGCTGGGCGCATAACACGAAGACGGACCCCTTGCACCAATCCCGAATGCGGGCGCCAGTCCCAATCCCGCGCTCGCCTACCTCCACCTCCGCGCCCGGTCCCTCGTCCCACATGCCAACAAGCCGGACAGACTCAAGGCTAAATCACACATGACATCCCGCCGTCCTCGCGCAGCAAGCCGCTTTTCTTCTGCCCAACATACCTGCATCGGAGTCCATTTGAGCATCACGCGTCTGTTTGCCGTGGCAGTCCAGTGAGCGCGCCCATGAGCTCATCAGGTGTACAGCAAATAGTCGAGTCTATACGTTCTCCCCAGCTCCATCGCAAAACGACCACATCCGCACCATCGCCCTGGTCTCCCTCCCAGCGCCCATCAATTCCGCATCCACCCGCCGAGACTCCCAATTCAGATCCTAGCGCTTCCTGCGTCCACCTCCATCTCAGCATCCCTTCGGCGAACTGGTCTCCCAGCCAGCACACCACGTACGCCTAGCGCAGCAGCCGAGTACACTCCGGCCCCGCGCTATCCCAACCTGCCTCGCCGCGTGGTACTCGGTCTTTGTGCCGGTATTGCAGTGTTTGTCGCTCTGCGGCGCTCGGATGCTCGCCGACATGGCGCGCGTCTTCGGATATCAGGGATGGAGTGGGAGGAGGGCAGATGAATCTTGGCCAGGCACCGAGGTGGTCCTCACGCGTGATGGTTTGGACTCGCGATTTCGTGACTTGCGCGAGGCTATCCTTCCCCCTGACGATCAAGGCATTGGACGTTGTACTACATTGGAATCGCCCCCTCTCAAAAAGATTGGTCTCGCGGCTCATTCCAAGCGCTGTCGAGGTCGAGGGCCTATGGTGAGTCTATGTTCTTTTGCGCTCGCCTTTACGACGAAGCTCATGTCACGCCAGTTAGCGGCGGTCATGTTAATGACATAGGCATGCCAGTCCTCCGAACGGCTGACCTGCGGTCTCTCGCACACTGCGAATGTCAGAGCAGGTCTTCTTGGTCCTTCCACTCGTCCCTATGCCGAGTATCAACGAGAGCATCGCGCCTCTCTAAGAAGTCATTTGCCTGTGCGTCCTCTACCCTTGCCTATCTTCCGGTCATAGCTAAGCCCACACTGCAGATTGTGATATTCTCGTCGTAAAATGGTTCTGGTTTTCCAACCTCTCGCTCAGTGCTTGAGCCGGTACACGCCGACGCGTGCCGGGAGACGCGGATTGCGGCTTCTCTTTCGTCGCTGATGGATCTCGTCGAGCATGTATGCAAAGCAAAAGAAGGATGCTGTCACTGGCGCACTCGGGGCGGAGGAGCTGAGGCCGCGGGGAAGCAGAAGTTGTATGGATCGTGATCAGGGCCATGATCACCTTGAGCAAAGGAGAATGGAAATATTCGACACTCCCCATACCTCCAGCACCTTCGAAACTGCAAAGAACCGCACTTCTATCAATCTTAACACCCGCCACGCGGCCAAGTTGATATCCTCTATAGATATATAGAGGAGCCATCCTCATTCCCGCGGAGCGAGCTGCGAGTCGCAGCGATCGGTCCGCCGGCGAAGATAGGATGGATGTACCCTTACCGCGCGCTCGCCGCACTGGCCGTCCATACGGCAGAACGCACCGCGTTCGAGGAGGAGCGTAGACCCATCTCCGCCCTGTTCATCTGCGCGGCATCGCGTGCGTGGTGGTTGGACGAGATGAGAATCAGCGACAGGCGAGTTGTGCTGCAAAGGCACCGCAAGGCGGCAAGCGCACTCCCTGCTGCTTAGTGGCGGAAGCGACTACGGCGCATGGCGGCATTGGTGGGAGCAGGTGGGAGCAGGACAGACATCGTGGCAGGAAGGCGATTGGCTCCACCAGCATTTACGCGCCGGGCAGCTCAAGCCACTCAAACCAAGACTCTCATATCACCGTGCACCTTCTCCTGGCGGTAGGCGGTGATCTCGGAAGAGGCGGCTTGGCGGACTAAAATCAGAAAGCGCGGAGGCAAGGAAGAGTAACTAGTAAGGATCGGCGAGTGCCATGTATCGATCTTTGCGCCTGCGAGTTGGGGGGAAGGCGGCAGGCGGGGATCTCGGGGGAGGCGGCTTGGCGGGCTAAGTGAGGATCGGCGAGTACCGGGCACTCTCTTGAGGATAACTGGTGCTGCTTCGATCTCAGTTCAGCGTACTCGTCATCGATGTCATCCTTCGATCCACGCTCCCCATTGTTGTATCGGCCCGCTTGATGTCATGACGTCCGTCGGCGTCATCGTCATTGCCAGAATCGAAATGCTCCTTATCCGGACGCCGACACCAAACTAGAGCGGCGCGGGCCGAGGCATCGTTCGCAGCTGCCCGGACCTGTAGACAACTGACGTCGAGACGGTACAATCGAAGAGATCTCTCCGAACTGGGCTTCTGTGCGTTCCGTGAGCTACATACAACCGATTTCAGGACAGACCCTCCCTGGCCGTAAGATTTGCATGGTCGCAGGAACAAGGAAAACGGAGCGTATATTGCCTTTCATTTCGTTACATGTAATAATGATTGTCTATCTCAATGCTATCTTATCAGGATACTACCATCATGCTACCGGCGCTTCCAAATCACTTATCTCGCCCATGATTTCCATGGGTACATCCAATCCGAGACCCATCATGGCCTTGGCCAACAACGCGAGGGATATCATGAGAGGTTCGTTGAACTGTGCTGGTCGCTCGGCAGCGAGCGCACGGTGCAAGTCCACCGCCTCCGGTATCACGATCAAAGCTTCACCGTGTTGACCAAGATCCAGGAGGCGAAGGGATAGGTCTTGAATGGAGTCGGCTAGTTTAGCGTTATATACCACTGGCAGCTCCGCCGCTAGAGCACGCCTCAAATCCACTGCTTCCCCGATAGCCGACAAGGCTTCCTGGGCTCGTCCGAGGCCTGAAAGGTGTGTGGATAGATTCTGGAGGCCCACGGCGAGATCAGCATTGTATGCCGCCGGCCGCTCTGTCACAAGAGCCCTGTAGAGATGTACAGCTTCCTGGACAGCAGACAGACCTTCCTGCGGTCGACCGAGAGCCGACAGTATGCCCAACATATTATTGAGCGACTTGGCGAGATGGGCATTGTGCGCCGCTGGCCGCTCCGCCGCGAGAGCCCTGTACAGATTCACCGCTTCCTCGACAGCCAACAACGCTTCCTGCGCTCGACCGAGAGCCGAAAGGTGATTTGACAAATTGCTGAGGGAGCTGGCGAGATCGGCATTGTGCGCCGCTGGCCGCTCCGCCGCGAGAGCCCTGTACAGATTCACCGCTTCCTCGACAGCTGACAAAGCTTCCTGCGCTAGACCGAGATCTGAAAGGCGATTTGACAAATTATTGAGGGATGTGGCGAGATGGGCATTGTATGCCGCTGGCCGCTCCCTGGCGAGAGATCTGAACAGGATGACCGTCTCCTCGACAGCCGACAACGCTTCCTGCGCTCGACCGAGAGCCGAAAGGTGATTTGACAAATTGCTGAGGGAGCTGGCGAGATCGGCATTGTGCGCCGCTGGCCGCTCCGCCGCGAGAGCCCTGTACAGATCCACCGCTTCCTCGACAGCCGACAAGGCTTCCTGTGCTCGACCGAGAGCTGAAAGGTGTGCTGAGAAATTGCTGAGGGATCTGGCGAGTTCAGCATTGTACGCCGCTGGCCGCTCCGCCGCGAGAGCCCTGTACAGATTCACCGCTTCCTCGACAGCCGACAAGGCTTCCTGTGCTCGACCGAGAGCTGAAAGGTGTGCTGAAAAATTGCTGAGGGAGCCGGCGAGATCAGCATTGTACGCCGCTGGCTGCTCCGCCGCGAGAGCCCTGTACATATTCACCGCTTCCTCGACAGCCGACAAGGCTTCCTGCGCTCGACCGAGATCTGAAAGGTGTACTGAGAAATTGTTGAGGGATCTGGCGAGATCAGCATTGTACGCCGCTGGCCGCTCCGCCGCGAGAGCCCGCCTCAAATTCACCGCTTCCTCGACAGCCGACAAGGCTTCCTGCGCTCGACCGAGAGCTGAAAGGTGTACTGAGAAATTGTTGAGGGATCTGGCGAGTTCAGCATTGTACGCCGCTGGCCGCTCCGCCGCGAGAGTCCTGAATAGAATCACCCCCTCCTGCGCCGCAAGTAGCGATTCCTCCAGGCGAGCTGCATGACCGAGCCGATTGCTAAGCACGGATACCGCCTTTGCCTGAGATTCGTGCCGGAAATGATGCTCCAACTCCGGTACGCGCCGCTGTAGTTACAATTGCATGAGCACACGGTGCAGTGCGAAGCCAGGAAGAGGCTCACCTGTATCCATTGCACGGTCTGAAGCAATCCATGAAAGACATCTGTCACTGCCACTACCTCGATCCATTTGACCATATGACGTGAAATGAATGTGGTGATGTGGGTTTTGATTGTCTGTGGTCTCTCCACATCTTCCAGGTGACTGGGCAAGTGAGCGCAGCCATACACTAGTTGCTCGGAAACATCTAAGATCTTCGGGATGCCCACATCGGGTATATCTATCGCTAGGTACCCAGTGCCAGCAATGGGCTTGGCTAGCTCGCGATTCAGCGTCTTGACGCATAATTCTGCCAGACGGCCGCTGTGTTCCTTTTCTGACAGGTGAAAGCGCTTGGTGCTGTCGTCATTGGCGGCACGGTTGGTGACAAATTCGTGGAAGGACAGATGGAGGGTGCGGATGGGTTGGTGGTCGTCGCGGAATCCAGTCAGCACGGACCCAAATCTCTGAAGAAGCTGCTCAGCCTCTAGGTCCAGGCTGCCATCGTGCAGGGCCCGCAGCGCTGCGAGCGAGAGAGGTCGCTTCAATGCCATAATAGTACCGATGACGAGGTCGTAGTCCTTCACAAAGTCTGCGTCTTCCCAATCCCCACATTCCGCGAGAATGGCGGCGTATAATTGATCCATCTTCTTTTCGGGGTGAGTGCCTTGCTGGGAAGACTTCGACAGCAATGCTTGAAGCTTGTCTTTGGGCCTGTGCGCGGTGCGCAGGAAATTGCAAATCGTGACGATCCATACGAAAAGTCCTTCCGCAAGGCGTTTGAGGTCATGAATGATGACTTCGTCAGGGGAAGTGAGACCCATCTTGTGGAGAAGAGCTTCGTCGCGCAGCTGCGTATCCACATACATATCGATGTCGCCTTTGTTCTCGACTGAGTGCACGTCGATCGAGTGCGCCACAACGTGGCTGCACCGGGATAGGTGCTCCTCGATGACGCTCGTTGGACGAGAGGTGATGAGAATCCGAACGTGAGGAGGGAGCTGGGTAACCTTGTCGCGAAGTATTGTGAGCAACTCGGTGTCCAAATCATGCGTAATGCTTTCGTCTAATGCGTCGATCACAAAGACAGTCGTTCGACCAGTAGGAAGATGGCGGCAGGGTTCCAGGATGAGCGCATCAAATTGGCGGGAGAGAGACGCCGAGGCTAGGGCTGGCTCAGCCTCTAGAGCCTCGGCGATAACTTGAGCAGCGCGAGGGTGAAGGCTGGCGATATCTCGCGCCATGGTAGCGAGGAGGGTCTTTGGAGTATTGCGGGATGTGTCGTCGCGGCTGAAGAAGAACGCCGTGGCAAGCAGCCCTTCTGCCCTCAGTATCTCAGCGATGGTATGTGATATAGCGGTCTTCCCGGATCCTGCCACGCCTTCCAACAAACAGATCTGCTCCGAGACACGGCGGCGCGCCCAGGCGCCAATGGCGGAGAGAATAGGCAGACGGGTACCAGGCAGGCATGCACGTTGCGGATCCCAAGATGCGCCCTCTGCGTACGGGAGCAACCGTGATATTTTTGTCACTACGGGTGCATTAGCAGCCGTCTGAGATCGATATACTCGCGACTATACGCACCTAAGTCTTCCTCGACCGTGATGTAATCACCAACGACATTAGTTACCGTGCCCCCAAGTTGGCCAATGTTATTGAAGGTCGGGTTGATATAGACAGGTGCGTCGCCAGGTGTGTCTGAAGCCAAAGGACCACGGCGACGAGCGGTTGATTCACCCGCACCTGCTATCCCATCGTTAGTGGCTGGATACTTCGAATGACAGCCGGCTTACTTGGAAGAACAACTGCATCGTCGTGTGTGCGACGTGGGGGTACCGTATCCTTCAGGTCTGCGGCATCGCCGGTCGCTTCAAGGTCTTCTCCTCGACCAGCGCCATTCAGACGGGATAACTTGGTGAGGCACAAGGAAAGGCTCCTCTCGTAAGTCGAAGGCTTTTCCGTCGCCAATTGTTGATATATGTTGGACGCTTCTTGAATCGCGACCAGGGCTTCTTCCCGGAGATCATATCTTGAAAGCCGGTTGGAGAGGTTGTAGAGGGATGCCGCGAGCCCGGGACGAGAAGCTTCCGGCTGGCTCTCCATGGAAGTACGATATAGGTCGATCGACTCCTGGATAGCTAAAAGAGCCTCTTCATGTCGATCTAGACGAGAATGGCGGTTGGAGAGATGGTTGAGGGAAGATGCTAGCTCTATGTTAAACTCCGATGAGTGCTCGTTCGCGAGAGATCGTTGCAGCTCCACCGCTTCTTCGATCGCGAAAAATGCTTCCTCCTTTTGACCAACATCTCCAAGACGAGAGGATAGGACGCGAAGAGACAGAGCTAGCTCCGCATTGAAAGCGGAGTCCTTCGATGCCAGAGCTCGAAACAGAACGGTCGCCTCTGTAATAGCGGCCAAGGCTTCCTGCCGTTGACCGAGATCTAGCAAGGCGGCAGATTGGTCCTTAAAAGCGTTCGCCTTGGCAAGGTCTTCTTCGTGGAGCACTGTTGGCAGTTCCGCGATGATGTTGGGACGCTGCTGGGCCACTGGCGAACTTGCGACTGATCGGCTGGGAGACGTGGCTGTTTCATCGGTAGGCGCGGCCCTTGCTCTAGGAGAAGCTAATATCAAATAAGCAAATGTCGTAACTAAATGAGATATTTCAATCTGACCTCGATGAGCACATGCCTCATCGGGACTCTTTTCCTCGCTTATCAACTCTTCCGTTTTAGCCAATGGCGCGGGCTCAACGGGCGGAGAGACTGGCGTGCTGGCAGTGTCGGATCCGGGAAAGCCCCGCAGATGTAGGTAGATGGCGATAGTAACGACAACAGTGAGAGGGACCCATGTCAGTCTGAGATTCGGCATTGTACCGGGGCCCTGGCGGATGATCAAGACTCAAGAGTGGGAAGATGTTTGAAAGGAAGTGATAGTTAACCGACGCGAACAGCGTTTTTGACTACTGGGCCTGCAGTTTTCACAGCAGTTTCATCTTCAGCCTATGTGCGTGATGCACGATGCTGCTCATGAGCGGTTGCGGTCCTATCGAAGAATACAGCATTGAACGCGAGGCCACCAGCTGGCTGCGACCCGCTCCGGATCAGAGGTATATATGATTGACTTCGTTGAAATAGCACTCCAGTGCGGATAGAAGGTGAGCGCTATGTGTGGTTCTCCTACAAGCATAAGCCAGCTCGAAGTTGTGCCGAGCACCCCACAGAGACTGCGCCAGCGGGTGACGGTGGAAGGATGACGATCGGCGCCGTGGCACTTTCCGAGCGGGATCGTGTATTGGGTCCGCGCGGCATCTTCATCTCAACTTCAAGGCGACAAGTCACAACGAGGCCTCGAGGACTCTATGCGATTTCCCTCACTCTGGACCCAGCGCGCAGGCGCACAGCCAGAACGCGCACGTCGTCCAACATGCAACTGGAAGCCGAATGACGCCTCGGAACTCAATTGGATGTATGGCTGTTCTGTCTTCAATTGCTCTCAGGTGCTCATATCGCGCGGGGTCTCCAACCACGCATGGTCCGCGCCCGGTTAATTCTCCACAGCAACGCATACCGCTCCGCCTACCTGCTCGCACCCGCGCAGAACCAAGCGTATTCCAGCCCCATTCGCGGAGGTTTTCAGCACTGCAAACATGGTCTCCCCCTCGATCCCAACTTAAGCCAGGCGGGACGCTAAATCGCCCGCTCTTAGCTGTGCACTTCTACCCCGTCCGTGGGTTCTGGCTACTCCACACAATCACTATGCCTTAATCCGCCCCTTCCCTCAGTGCAACACTCCCGGTGGATCTAGAGGTACTTCTAGATCGAGAGTGAAGGGTTGCTCATGGCGCTACTAGGTGTTGAATGGCGGTGTGGGTATCTCGGATAGCTTTGTCACGCAGATCTTTTTCCGCGTGTTCAACTTCTATACTTTCAGCGGTCTTGTTACCTTGAAGTATGTACGTCTTTCTTAAATAACTACACAGGCCCAATACTGATCCGACACCATCTTCAGCTCATCCATCTGCAAACGTCTCGTGCTACGGTATGGATTCAGACGCGCCACTCAGGGCTCCCGTCAGCCCTTGTCCAGTCTCGAGAGACTCTTCATGGCTGAAGCGCTGGAGTTAAAGCTGTGTTTACAGGTATATATATAAACTGAATAATGTGCGAATCTATGCTGGCTTTCGATATTGGATTGTTCAGTCCTTTCTGGCCTTGAGTTCTCTTCTCTTCTCGATATCGCTTAAATCTCGCATCATAGCCATGGTGATTTCAACCTGTGACAGTTACGCTGCTCGCCCTCTGCGTTCTTGAGCAGCTTCGCGGCGGCTACTCGGCTGGGACACTTCGGGGCCACCACGTTGCTCGGAGGCTTCGTAATCTCCATTCAGAGTCCAGTCACGCGGGAAAAAGTTGCTCGGGACATGAGACATCTTGGCTTAATGTTTTGTACGCTTCGCAGGCATCTGAGAGGAAATAAGGTAAATAAAATCTGCGATAGATGAGATTGAATTGGTCACCGACGATCCGCAAAATATATGTCCACAATCGGGAGCATGTGGGGATGTGTCAGTGCTGTCTATGTTGTATTCTTCGATGCAGATGTCACAGGAGCTCGACGCCTCGGCGACCAGCATGATATGTCCGATTGGTGCCTGTACACTGTGCTAGAATATGGATGGCCCTTGGAAAAGACGCAAGCACAAGAACTTCGACTTATGATCGCAGACTATATCAACAATGCCGCATCCGAGAACCAGTACGAAGTAACTCACAATGTTACGGCAGGGCATGGCAGATCCAGGGGCTGGGGGGCGTCGATTCCACGAGGATTTCATTTCCTACAGCAAGTTTCCTTCCTATGCATAGACTGCGCGCGAGCTGCCGGAGATAAGAAAAAGAAAGCCTACATGATGTCCCTATCACCGGATCAAAAGGAGCATTTATGCAGCACCCACAGGAAGGCCTCGCAGCTGCAAGTCACCAGCGATACGCGCGCTGCCGAACTCAAGTAAACCATGCTGCTCCACTGCAGTCAATTCACTCATAGAAATTAAGCTGCCACTTCCCTCGTCCACGTCCACTCAGCGCTCCTCTTGCCGTCCAGGGCAAGGTTCGTGAACAGTTTGACGTGCCCATGGACTTGATCCCACCCGCGCCGACAAACACTTCACAATCGGCCATGATCCTGTTCTTGACGTGCAGAGTGATAGATCCAGAGGAAGGGCCGCTGTGCGAGAATAGGTGCCTACCAAAAAGTCTGGGAATGCATCTGGTGCTCTTTAGTGTTCATGGAGAAGCTCCGTTCTACCAGCTGGTCCGCGGTCGCCCTGTTCATCTTCAGTTGACAGCAATGCATTAGGAAACTGATTATTTGCGAAATCATGCGTACCAGCTCCCTCTATGGGGGTTATTCTTCAGCGGTGCTGGATCGTCGTGGAGCCTAGCATCTCCATGATCTGCCTCGAGCGTACAAGAATTTGACGTCTTCATCTACTTTGACAAACTGGTGCACAGTTATGTACATGTCAGATGTGGTATTGGATTTCTTGTCCAGGGCGATACAAGATGTGAGACCACCGATGCCAGCGCTGCTGAGAGCTTTTCAGGGGTAAGTTTGGGGGTAGCCATACTAGAGACCAGGTGATGTTGTCAAACCACATTGCTGCGCTTCTGAGGTTATTCGCTGTTGATCCAGTATGCTGGATGGTCTGATATGCTGTTGGGAGACCGGTAAATTGACATAGACATCCGATGTCAAATCTTAAGCAGTCGATGACTGCGAGTCCATTGTCCATTGTGTCCCGAGGCTGCCGGTGAGATAGTCGATCTTCAAGGGTAGTCTAAAAATGATATCGGGCGCGCCGCTATATCAGAAGGTCTAACGCAAGAACACAGTACTCGTTGGACTGTGAGAGTGGCATTCTGGAGGTGACAGCGACGAATGGACGACTGGTGAGAGCAAGCGCGCGTGTTAGGAAAGCGCGGGGCATGATTAGTTCGCCTAAAGCTCGAGGTCCAGGAAGATGCATATGGTCCCATGAGATTCCAGTGATAAAAATAAATAAATCTTTGCCGAATGCTGAGTATATGAGTGCTGAGCGCTGAGCGCTGAAGAGGCGCGACACAGCTACGGAGATCACGAAGGTTCAGAACAAAGAGCTTGACGTCGACGGAGGCTTTACGGATGTCTCTTCTAACCACCGTCGATCTAGGTCGATCTCGTTCCTCCATCGTTCCACCTGGCAACTGGCCCACTTGCGCTGCCACTAATTCTTCGACTAGCTATGTCTCTCCAGATGCATCGTCTCACCGCCATTCATCCCACAGCCATCGGCCGAACCACTCCGCTCGGCCCACGTCGAACGACACCTGCCAGCTGAACCCAAGCAAGCGGCATGCCACCATGCAAATCTCCAGCAAAGACCGTCCGCCTGTAGCTGCCTGTTTCCGCATCGATCCAGGACCAGACGCCTATTCACATGAACGCCGGTCCCAAACGCAAGCAGGAGGTTCCATCCCCCTCGTAGCGACAAACGTCGCCTGCTGGGTTCCGCTCTCCGCATGCCCCCGACACCCATTTCACTGCATATTTGCACTAGCTCTGCCTGGGCAATGCTCTGAGCCTCGACTTCCGCGAAACACCAGTCCACTGCCCTCTCCCCCCGGACTATGGATTATCATCGTGCAGCGCTTGTCGCGGGCGATGAAGGAACCTCCGGGAGCGCAAAGCCAAAACTAGGACGATGATGCGATTGCTTCTCGGCGTTGGGCCTCGACGACGGTCGCACCGTTTTCTCCGGTCTTCTTCATCATGACGGTGCCCATTATCCCACTTATATCCCGCCGCGCCGTACAGCTCAGATCTCCGCCCGCCCGCACCCATCCCCAGTCCAGCGCTCGTCCACACACGGCGCACACCAACGTAGCTGCCCCGACCAAATCCGAGCTTGTCTTCAATCACACACCTGGAATTGCCCTGCCAGATGCAATTTGGTGGCTGCCGTGCATGTCATCCCGCGTGGGCGCATACGATCGACCTCTGGCTGTGAACTGGCGTCGGATGTTGGGCCGGAGTGCTGGGACACATTCCGCGGGCGTCTGTTGGAGTGTCTGTGCTTTCGCGAGCTTGCGCTGGAGGGGCGGGGTTTTCCTAGGAATCCCGCTTGTGAAGTGTTGCACTGCGAACGCCATGAAAACACGCAGGAAATCACGAGTGGCCTGGACATCTTCCACCTCGCGGAGGCTGCTGGATCCCAACTGCCAGCAGCACTACCGTCCATCGAAATTTTTCGTGCTCGCATCCGCATCCACCTCCTCCGCTCCTCTTTCCTCTTCGCATCGCACCCCCCAAAACAAACCAAACCAAAACCCGGCTGCCGACACTCGATTCCCTAGATCCGCGCACATATACACGCTCAGACCCCACAAGTAGACAAGGGCCGATCCGTGTCGGCGGATAGTCATTACTATCGGCGAACGCTTTCGATTAGCCGCGGACTGCTGCAAAGCCGCAGTATGAGATTTGAAGGCAGTCTATCCTGCTCCGTCTCTGGAAGAAAGTGCCGACCACCCCGTCGCGCGCAGATCGCTGAGGACTTCAACTCGGACATTTAGGCGGTTCAGGTTGAAGGCTGGGTTGGAGGACCACTTTCAGTTCGAGAATATAGCGAGGCTGTTAGACGTGACGCTGCAGAGTTGCAGCAGCTCAGCGGCGCAAAACACTTCGACTATGGTACTGCCGCTGTCAGGATTCGGGTGGCTAGACGACATCGTCGCGCAGAACCTCCGCATGGTCAACATCGTCACTTCCAGTGATCATTTTTTACCATGAAGCGCGTAAGTCATTTTCGAATGCTTAGGGAGAGCAGAATACTGATATGATTCCGTCTTAGCTCGATCCCTACTCACGGGCATCTCGTGTCCACTGATCTTCGTCAACTTGCTCGCTGCTCGTCTTCTCGAGGCGGTCAAAGGGAAAGCCCCGGGCACCAACCATAGAGGCAACAAATGGTCTCCAACAGCTCACTTTTATCCCCAGCTATGGCGTGTATGGGCACCGTAAGCGTCTTCCTCTGCATCCTAGAGTATCCAACTGACGCGTACCCATAGAGGTTGATAGAATCTTTGTAAGCAAGACTTGCCCGACAAACGCGCACCCCCGATCACGAGTAATTGGCCAGGGAACCTCGATTTCGCGCTCTTACGCCGTTTGTCGACGAGGCCATCGCTACCTATGGAGCCATATTGCGCATCCGTCTTCCAAGCTTTTCCTTTCTGCTGGTCGTAGCTGGCCCTACATCAGCTTGGTGTACTCTTGGCGTACGCTGATGCACGCTGAAAGCCATGGATCTCAGATTCAATTTCCGTCACACGAGGATTCCATCGAGCAGGCATGTGCAGTGGAGTGGAAGATGTAGCTGGTGGTGTCAAACTCAGAAGTCGGGGCGCGGGAGAGGGTTAAGACCGCGCAGAAGCGGAAAGAGGAAGGTGTACAGGTCATGGTCCGCGCGAGCGAAACAAAGCCCAACCCCTTCAGCAAAGCCCAACCCCTTCAGGACTCCTAATAGTTGCTCATCGCTCAATGTTCAAACTTGTCACACAACTAGGCGAAATTCTCCACGAATAGGTGGAGCAGTGGTCGTTCACGGGAGTCCCTGCGCAAATGAATGTGAGAGGCCATTCTTCATCCTGCGAGGAGCACGAGCCTGAGATCCAACTAGGCGCCAGGTCGCATGAGGGCGAAGATAACAGTACTTAAATGCGTGGTTCTTGAACCAGTGCAGCGATCCATGCGTGGCGCGACTCCTCAGCAGTGTGCGCCTGAGACCCACGCGCCGTCGGCCCGCGTCGGCCCGTGGCGAGTCTCGAGGCACTCCTCGTAGCAGTTTCAACAAAATATAATATGAAGTATATGCGCTTGCCATAAGCCTCTGAAAATTTTCACAGAATACAAAGAATACACCGCTCTTACGCATTTGATCTACATGATCAGTGCACAGCGACGGCAGCATGAAAGACTTGACTCAGGCCCATTTCAGACGTCCTACGAGTGCTCTATTGAGTTACCTCAATTACTAGATGAAATATAGCGTGTTTCCATCTCCGGTACTCAACTCAAAGCGACGGAGCAAATGAATAAATCTAAATATTAAACAGCATAAGCTTGCGATACTCTGTGCCCTAGTAGCGTCCCTTATCCATACAGTGAATCCAAGTCCAAGAGAGCCTAAATGCCGCAGATGTAAGACGAGGTGCCACTGCCGCAGAGGTATAAGCACTGACTATGTGATGGCTACAATACAGCTTGTGATAGTAATGTACTATCATCGACTCTAAACACAGATCTAAATTACAGGGCATGAGTACGATGTTGCAGCTCTGAGGCCGGATCACACCGGTACTCACAGAATCAACACACTCGTTGCTGCAGCAGTCGGAATCGTAGGTGCATGCGAGCTTGCTGACGAGGGGTATGCACTCGGATTGAGCGGGCGCAGCAGCGACGTAGGTGGCAGCAAAGGCCAGGGCGACGAAAAGGGTTGACTTGAAGAACTGCATGATGAAGGTGGTGGGATGTGGTTGGTGTTTGAAAGCGACGGTGGGATGGATGCATCCAGTCTGGTGATTCGTGCTGTTTTATAGGCAAGTTCGCGCATTCTCCGCCCTTGGACAAACGCGGGTAAGCAGCTGGATCAAATTGATATATCAGTGGAACGCAGGCGATGCCACTGCTTCTTGCGCGGCAACGACGCTGGACTGCTTGATGCCCATTTGCATTCCGACAGAAAAGGAGAAATATAGTGCAGAGACACAGGAATCGACCACCGTAGGTGTGCAACTTGACAGCAGCCAGTATCGAGGAGCCGAGTCTATGGAAGCAGGCGAGGGCTGAGCTGGTCCAGTGTCCTCAGCGATCGCGCGACCACCATTGATCATAGCTGCGACACGTTTTGGAATATGTACCCATTTTTTCGAGTACGGAAAGGCAGGATTTGCTGGTCGAAAAGCGGGGAAACGTCCCAGTCGCGTGGATGCACAGCGGTTGCTTGGATGTCCGCATAGAGCGGAGAAGTGTGGAGTAGCAAAGATATCTTCGTCTCCGTCCGCGCAGGTAGCTACAGGTAACTACCCGGATATATGAGAATGCACTGCAGATGTTAAAGCTAGAAATTCTTTTGGGCATGAGTGTCCTCCTGCTCGCGGATCTAAGTGCACCCTGCTTGTTTCAAGTGGTAACTGGCGGCATAGCAGACGCGCTGACTACGGAGATTTTTGAATAGTGGAGCTTTGAAAAGTATGAATCAGGACTCTCATGTGAACAGGGGTATTTATTGAGCTTTGCCAAGATTCTGCCCCTCTCTGAGTCCAGCTTCGCCTCAACAAACAGATGTTGGAGACTACAGACGCACCCAACCTTGAGAGCAGGATCGTGGGAACATTGATACCAGACGAATCGAAGGCCCTAGTCAACGTATTTCCGGAAGAGCTGTACATGTTGCCAGATTGATTTGGCAAGCCAGAAAAAGAGGGATGTGAAGGAAGAGAGAAATGCAACGATGCTGACATGACAAATTGCTGACACAGTGACGCGTCGACTCGGAGTCAATATACTTTCGTCGAACTCGCCACCCACGATCGCAGTCTCAGAGCATGTGCGACCGCCCACGCAACAGAGCACTCGGATCCAGCCTTCTGCCAGACCAGCGTCATGCATGTCGTCATACGCGGAGGTCTGAGGCCGCATCGAACCCTCCCGAGCTGCTCGTCCCACATCGAGAAGCGCTCGATTCAGGCAGGCCACAAGTCAACCGGACGGGCGCACAACTCCTTAGGTCGCCTGGCCATGCCTCTACCCATCACACGCCGTTTCCGATCTGATGTGGTCCGCATCGACGTATCGCACCAGCACAGATCGGCCTACTTGCCCTCATACGACACGCAACGCAACCAGACGCACGCCCTTGTCCTGGACCTATGCCTGTGCTGGGCGCATAACACGAAGACGGACCCCTTGCACCAATCCCGAATGCGGGCGCCAGTCCCAATCCCGCGCTCGCCTACCTCCACCTCTGCGCTCGGTCCCTCGTCCTGTATGCCGACAAGCTGGACAGGCATCAAGGCGAAATCACACATGACATCCCGCCGTCCTCGCGCAGCAAGCCGCTTCTCTTCTGTCCAACATATCAGTCCAGTTGAGCATCACGCGACTGCTTGCCGTGGCAGTTCAGCGAGCGCGCCCATGAGCTCGTCAGGTGTACACCAAATGGCCGAGTCTAAACGTTCCACCCAGCTCCATCGCAAATTGACCACATCCGCACCATCGCCCTGGTCTCCCTCCCAGCGCACATCAATTCCGCATCCATCTCGCCGAGAGTCCCAACTCAAATCCCAGCGCTTCCTGCGTCCACCTTCATCTCAGCACCCCTTCGGAGAACGGTCTCCCAGCCAGCACACCACGTATGCCTAGCGCAGCAGCCGAGGACACTTCGCTCCCGCGCCATCCCACCCTACCTCGCCGCGTAGTGCTCGCCCTTTGTGCTGGTATTGCAGTGTTTGTCGCTCTGCGGCGCTCGGATGCTCGCCGACATCACGCGTGTCTTTGGATATCAGGGATGGACTTGGGGGTCTAGGGAGCATATGGATCTTGGCGCGTACGCCGAGGTGGTCCTCACGAGTGACTAGCGATGGTTAGGACTCGCGATTTCGTGATTTTGCGAGGCTATCCTGCCTCCTGATGATCAAGGGCGCTGGTCATTGTACCATATCATTATCGTCACCTCTCAAAATGATTGGTCCCGCGGCTCATTCCAAGCGGTGTCGAGGTCGAGGGCCTAGCGTGAGTCTATCCTCTCTGCGCTCGCCTTGACGACGAAGCTCATATCGCGCCAGTTAGCGGCGGCCGTACTAACGGGATGGCCTATATCGGTCCTCCGCACGGCCTATCTTCCGTACCCCCGCACACTGCCAACGTTTGGGCGGGTCTTCTTGGTCCTTCCACTCGTTCATCCGCCCTGCAGCAAGGTCATCGCATATCTCTATGGAGTCATGTTTGTGTGTGTCTCCTTCGCCCTTCACTATCTTCCGGTCATAGCTGAACCTACACTGCAGGTTCTAATATCTTGGCGCGATCGTCTTGAGATGGCTCCAGTTGTCCGACCTCTCGCTTGGTGTTTGGGCCAGTGCACGCCGGCGCGTGCCGCGAGACGCGGATTGCGGCTTCTCTGTCGTCGCTAATAGATCTCATCGAGCAAGGATGCAAGGCAAAGGAAATGATGATATCACTGGTGGTGCTCTCGGGGTGGGGGAAAGAGTAGAGGCCACGAAGAAGCAGAAGTTGTGCATCAGGTCGTGCAGGGCCATGACCAGCTT
The DNA here is from genome assembly GCA_014898675.1 of Athelia sp. TMB. NCBI lineage: Eukaryota > Fungi > Basidiomycota > Agaricomycetes > Atheliales > Atheliaceae > Athelia > Athelia sp. TMB. Next base: position 16,891 of record JACXVL010000128.1, on the reverse strand, counting down.
GAGCGACGCAGAATGGACATACTTGACACCGCGTAACTCCAGCACCTTCAGAACTGCCAACAGCTGCTCCTCCGAGTGTGTCAATCTAACACCCGCCACGCGACCATATTAATGTCCTCCACGGACAGAAGAAAAGCCAGTCTCATACTGCGCGAAGCGAGCTGCCACTGCGAGTCGCACAGTGGCGAAGATAAGATGGATGTACCTTACCGCGCGCTCGCCGCGCTGGCCGTCCGTACGGCAGAATACACCGCGTTTGAGGAGGAGCGTAGACCCATCTCCGCCCTGTTCATCTGCGCGGCATCGCGGGCGTGGTGGTTGGACGAGATGAGGATCAGCGACGGACGGGTCGTGCTGCACAGGCACCCTGAGGTGGCAGGCGTACTTCCAGTTGCTTAGTAGCGGAAGCGACTGAAGTGCAAGGGAGCATTGGTGGGGGCAGGTGGGAGCGGGACAGACATCGTGGCGGGAAGGCGATTGGCTCCACCGGCATGTACGCGCAGAGCTCAAGCTACTCAAGCCAAGGCTCTCGTATCGCCGTGCAGCTCCTTGCACTCTTCTGGTGGGATAGCCCGCCATGCCCGAGCACGCATCTATCTTTGCGTCTGCGAGTTGGAGGGAAAGCGGTAGCCGGGGATCTCGGACGAGGCGGCTTGGCGGACTAAGCGAGGATCAGCGAGTACTGGTCACATCCCTTGAGGAGAACTAGCACTGCTTTGATTTCAGTTCAGCGTACTAGAGCGTACTCGTCATCGATGTCACCCTTCGATCCACGCTTCCCATTGTTGCATCGGCCCACTTGATGTCATGACGTCCGTCGGCGTCATCGTTATTGCCAGAATCGATGCGCCCCTTATCCGGACGCTGACCCCAACCTAGCGGCGCGGGCCGAGGCATCGTTCGCGGCTGCCCGGACAGGCAACTGCGCTCGAGACGTTGCAATCAAAGACAACTCTCCACTGGGCTTATATGCGATGCGAGAGCTGTATACAGCCGAGGTCAGAACAGACCCTCCCTAGCCGTAAGATTTGCATGGTGGGAGGAACAAGGACACACATGAGAGAACGGAGCGCATATTGCCTTTGATTTCGTTACATGTAATAATGGTTCTATCTCAATATTGATTTCTTATCCAGTCCTTGCCATCATGCCACCCGTGCTTGCAGATACCTTATCTCCTCTCTGATTTTCGTGGGCACTCCCATGCCGAGACCGACCATGGCATTGTTCAGCACCATGAGAGATGTCATGAGAGGTTCGTTGAACTGTGCCGGTCGCTCGACAGCGAGCGCGCGATATAAGTCCACCGCCTCTGGAATCACGATCAAAGCGTCATCGTGTCGACCGAGATCTATGAGGCGAAGAGACAGGAATTCGAGGGACTGGGCAAAATAAGCGTTGTAAGCCGCTGGCCGCTCCGTGGCGAGAGGTCTAAACAGAATAGCCGTCTCCTCAGCAGCCGACAGAGCTTCCTGTGTTCGACCGAGTTTTGAAAGGTGATTTGATAGATTGCCGAGGCTCATGGCAAGATCACCATTGTACGCCGCTGGCCGCTCCACCGCGAGAGGCCGTTGCAGATTCACTGCTTCCTCGACAGCCGACAAAGCTCCCTGCGCTCGACCGAGGGTTAAAAGGAATGCTGACATGTTGCTGAGGCTCGTGGCGAGATCGGCATTGTACGCCGCTGGCCGCTCCGCCGCGAGAGCCCTGTACAGATTCACCGCTTCCTCGGCAGCCGACAACGCTTCCTGTGCTCGACCGAGAGCTGAAAGGTGTGCTGACAAATTGGTGAGGCTCATGGCGAGATTGGCTTTGTACGCCGCTGGCCGCTCCGCCGCGAGAGCCCGCGTCAGATTCACCGCTTCCCCGGCAGCCAACAAAGCTTCCTGCACTCGACCGAAGGCTGAAAGGTGAATTGAGAAATTGCTGAGGGAGCTGGCGAGATCGGCATTGTACGCCGCTGGCCGCTCCGCCGCGAGAGCCCGCCTCAGATGCACCGATTCCTCGACAGCCGACAAAGCTTCCTGCGCCCGACCGAGATCTGAAAGGCTATTTGACAAATTGCTGAGGGAGGTGGCGAGATCGGCATTGTACGCCGCTGGCCGCTCCGCCGCGAGAGCCCGCCTCAGATGCACCGATTCCTCGACAGCCGACAAAGCTTCCTGTGCTTGACCGAGGGCTGAAAGGTGATTTGACAAATTGCTGAGGGAGGTGGCGAGATCGGCATTGTACGCCGCTGGCCGCTCCGCCGCGAGAGCCCGCGTCAGATTCACCGCTTCCTCTCCAGTCGACAAAGCTTCCTGCGCTCGGCCGAGAGCTGAAAGGTGCAATGACAAATTGCTGAGGGAGCTGGCGAGATCAGCGTTGTGCGCCGCCGGCCACTCCGCCGCGAGAGCCCGCTTCAGATTCACCGCTTCCTCTCCAGCCGACAAAGCTTCCTGCGCTCGACCGAGGGCTGAAAGGCGATTGGACAAATTGCCGAGGGAGGTGGCGAGATCGGCATTGTACGCCGCTGGCCGCTCCGCCGCGAGAGCCCGCCTCAGATGCACCGATTCCTCGACAGCCGACAAAGCTTCCTGCGCTTGACCGAGGGCTGAAAGGTGATTTGACAAATTGCTGAGGGAGCTGGCGAGATCGGCATTGTAAGCCGCTGGCCGCTCCGCCGCGAGAGCCCGCGTCAGATTCACCGCTTCCTCTCCAGTCGACAAAGCTTCCTGCGCTCGGCCGAGAGCTGAAAGGCGATTTGACAAATTGCTGAGGGAGGTGGCGAGATCGGCATTGTACGCCGCTGGCCACTCCGCCGCCAAAGCTTTAAACAAAATCACCGCTTCTTGCGTCGCAACTTGCGATTCTTCCATGCGAGCTGCATAATTGAGCCGATTGCCAAGCACGAACACCGCCTTTGCCTGAGATTCATGCTGGAAATGATGTTCCAACTCCGGTGCGCGCCGCTGTAGGTACGATTGCATGAGAACTTGATGCAGTGCAAAGGTTGGAAGATGCTCACCTGCACCCATTGCTTGATCTGGAGTGATCCATGGAAGACGTCTGTTGCTGCCACCACTTCCATCCATGTTACCAGATGACGGGAGAGGAGTGTGATGATGTGGGCTTGGATTGTCTGCGGTGTCTCCACATCTTGCAGGTGACTGGGCCAGTGAGCGCAGCCATACACTAGTTGCTCGGAGGCTCCAGAAATTTCCGGGATGCCGGGCGCATCATCCTCGTCTCTCGCTAAGTAGCCAGTGCCAGAAATGGGTTCGGCTAGCTCGCGGTTCAACGTCTTGACACAAAGTTCCGCCAGACGGCCACTGTGCCATCTCTCCGAGAGGTAAAATTGCTTGGTGCTATCGTTATGAGCGGCGTGGTCTGTGACGAATTCGTGGAAGGATAAATGTAGGATACGAATGGGCTGGTGGACGTCACGGAATCCAGTCAGCACGGACCCAAATCTCTGAAGAAGGTGTTCAGCCCCCAGGTCCAGGCTGCCATCGTGCAGGGCCCGCAGCGCTGCGAGCGAGAGAGGTCGCTTCAATGCCATGATAGTACCGATGACCAAGTCGTAGTCCCTCACAAAGTCGGCGTCCTCCCAGTCTCCACATTCTGTAAGGATGGCGGCGTATAACTGATCCATCTTCTTTTCCGGTGGCGAGCCTTGCTGTGAAGACTTTGAGAGCAACGCATGGAGCTTGTCTTTGGGCCTATGCGCCGTGCGTAGAAAGTTACAAATCGTGACGATCCATACAAAAAGTCCTTCCGCCAGGCGTTTGAGATCACGGATCATGGCTTCGTCAGGGGATGTGAGACCCATCTTGTGAAGGATGACTTCGTCGCGCAGCTGCGTATCCACATACATATCGATGTCGCCTTTGTTCTCGACTGAGTGCACGTCGATCGAGTGCGCCACGACGTGGCTGCACCGGGATAGGTGCTCCTCGATGACGGTCGTTGGACGAGAGGTGATGAGAATCCGAACGTGAGGAGGGAGCTGGGTAACTTTGTCGCGAAGTATTGTGAGCAACTCGGTGTCCAAATTATGAGTAATGCTTTCGTCTAATGCGTCGATCACAAACACAGTCGTTCGACCAGTAGGAAGATGGCGGCAGGGTTCCAGGATGAGCGCATCAAATTGGCGGGAGAGAGACGCCGAGGCTAGGGCTGGCTCAGCCTCTAGAGCCTCAGCGATAACTTCAGCAGCCCGAGGGTGAAGGCTGGCGATGTCTCGCGCCATGGTAGCGAGGAGGGTCTTTGGAGTATTGCGGGATGCGTCGTCGCGGCTGAAGAAGAACGCCGTGGCAAGCAGCCCTTCTGCCCTCAGTACCTCAGCGATGGTATGTGATATGGCGGTCTTCCCGGATCCTGCCACGCCTTCCAACAAACAGATCTGCTCCGAGACACGGCGGCGCGCCCAGGCGCCAATTGCGGAGAGAATAGGCAGACGGGTACCAGGCAGGCATGCACGTTGCGGATCCCAAGATGCGCCCTCTGCGTACGGGAGCAACCGTGATATTTTTGTCACTACGGGTGCATTAGCAGCCGTCTGAGATCAATATACTCGCGACTATGCGCACCTAAGTCTTCCTCGACCGTGATGTAATCACCGACAACATTAGTTACCGTGCCCCCAAGTTGGCCAATGTTATTGAAGGTCGGGTTGATATAGACAGGCGCGTCGCCAGGTGTGTCTGAAGCCAAAGGAGCACGGCGACGAGCAGTCGATTCACCCGCACCTGCTATCCCATCGTTAGTGGCTAGCTACTTCGAACGACAGCTGGCTTACCTGGAAGAACAACTGCATCGTCGTGTGTGCGACGTGGGGTTACCACATCCGTCAGGCCTGCGGCGTCCCCGGTTGCTTCAAGGTCTTCTCCTCGACCAGCGCCATTCAGACCGGATAATTTAGTGAGACATAATCTAAGGTTCCTCTCGTAAGTCGAAGGCGTTTCCGCCGCCAGTCGTTGATATATGTTGGACGCTTCTTGAATCGTGACCAGGGCTTCCTCCCGAAGATCATATCTTGAAAGCCGGTTGAAGAGGTTGTAGAGGGATGCCGCGAGCCCGGGACGAGAAGCCTCCGGCTGGCTCTCCATGGAAGTACGATATAGGTCGACCGACTCCTGGATAGCTAAAAGAGCCTCTTCGTGTCGATCTAGACGCGAAAGGCGGTTGGAAAGATGGTTGAGGGATGAAGCGAGTTCTATATTGAATTCGACTGGCTGCTCGTTTGCGAGAGCCCGTTGCAGCTCCACCGCTTCCTCAATCGCCGACAGTGCCTCCTCCCTTTGACCGACATCTCCAAGACGTGGGGATAAGACGCGGAGAGACAAAGCTAACTCTGCATTGAAAGCGGGGTGCTCCGATGCCAGAGCCCGAAACAGATCGGTCGCTTCTGCAATGGCGACCAAGGCTTCCTGCCGTTGACCGAGATTTAGCAAGGTAGCAGATTTGTCCTTGAGAGCATTCGCCTTGGCAAGGTCCTCTTGGTGGAGCACCGTTGGCAATTCCGCGATGATGTCGGGACGCCGCTGGGCCACTTGCGAGCTGGCGACAGATCGGTTGGGAGGCGTGACTGTCTCGTCGGTAGGCGCGGCCCTTGCACCAGGAGAAGCTAATACTAAATGAGTAAATTTCGTAACTGAATGAGATATTTTCTGACCCGGATGAGCGCATGCCTCATCAGCACTCGTTTCCTCGCTGATCAGCTCTTCCGTTTCAGCCAATGGCCCGGGCTCAACGGGCGGAGGGGCTGGCGTGCTGGCAGTGTCGGATCCGGGAAAGCCCCGTAGATGCAGGTAGATGGCGATAGTAACGACAACAGTGAGAGGGACCCATGCCAGTCTGAGATTCGGCATTGTACCGGGGCCCTGGCGGATGGTCAAGAGTGGGAAGATGTTTGATAGGAAACGGCAGTTAACCAATGCGAGCAGCGTTTTTGACTACTGGGCCTACAATTTTCACAGCAATTTCATCTGCAGCCTATGTGCGTGATGCATGATGCTGCTCGTGAGCGGTCGCGGTGCCACAGGGAGAATACAGCATTGAACGCGAGGCAACCAGGCTGCGACCCGCTCCGGATCAGAAGTATACATGAATGACATGGCTGAGATGGCACTCCAGTGCGGATAGAAGGTGAGCGCTATGTGTAGTTTTCATATAAGCATATGCCAGCTCGAAGTTGTGCCGAGCACCCCGCAGAGACTGCGCCAGTTGGTGACGGTGAAAGGATGATGATCGGCGCCGTGGCACTTTCCGAGCGGGATCGTGTATTGGGTCCGCGCGGCATCTTCATCTCAAGGCGACCAGCCACAACGAGGCCTCGAGGACCCTACGCGATCTTCTAGTCTCGGACACAGTACCCTTCTGACATCCCAATTTGGGAACCCTGTCAGAAGGGTCTGGAGTCCAACCAGCCGATTAACCGTACTTACGCATTTCGCGATTTCGCGGATGCTTTACTGACTCTTTCGCGACGATCGTCCTCCCTCGCGCCTCGTTTACTCCTTGTTCTGCCCCTCCCTCCTGTGTAACAGTCTCCAGGGTAGAACAATACAACAATATCATATCTTTTCTATCATATTCTGCTCTGTATGGCCCAGTACGACATACAACTTGCCTCGGATGGGCTTGAAAAGCCTGACGCCATCAGCTCAGTCGGCCAGACCTCTTCCCCGCAGCCCTCGCATTCAGAGAGCTACACAGACGACGGAGAGGACCGTGCTATCGACCTGGAACTGTCTGAGCTCGATCCCTGCAGGCAACAGACCTTTCTCCCATGCTAACTCATTCCATGCAGCAGTTGACTTGGGGAGCCTGGGTCGGATTTGAATGGCCTCATCGTCATCGAACGCGAACGCACGCAGCCGCTTCTGGCCACGGCTGTTGAGTGCGTAGGGTTTGTGAGACGGAGTTTGAGGCTTTACTTCATAGCCATTGCGATATTCAGGTGGCTTTTTGGAGGTATTGGTGGGTGTAGGGGTGAGAGGGGTGCGAGGTGCAGGGGATGGTAATAGAGACCCGATGATAAGGGAAGGGCTTGGCCGAGCTGGAGTAGTGGCCAGGGTCCCAGTGGCAGCGCGCGCGATACCAGAAACTTGCTTTCTTGCGCGTACAGGCGGCCAAACTGGCGCTGGGGCAGCGTTTTCATCCATAAGGTGTGCCGGGGGTTGATCGGGCTCGAAACAAGCCCACAGACCAAGATAAAGAGCAAAGAACAGTATATTAGGCCGAGAAGTACATATAAAATGATATTGGAGGGCGAAAGGGTGGTGGGATGGCGAGGGACGCGAGGGACGAGGAGAGGAAAGCGAGTGAAAGGAGAGTAAAGCATCCGCGAAATCGCGAAATGCGTAAGTACGGTTAATCGGCTGGTTGGACTCCAGACCCTTCTGACAGGGTTCCCAAATTGGGATGTCAGAAGGGTACTGTGTCCGAGACTAGCGATCTTCCGCGCCCTGGACCCAGCGCGCAGGCGCACAGCCAGAACGCGCACGTCGTCCGACATGCAACTGGCAGCGGAATGACACGTCAGAACTGAATTGCACGTATGGCTGTTCTGCCTTCTTTTCTGATCACTTGCTCTCAGGTGCTCATATCGCGCGGGGTCTCCAACCACGTATGGCCCGCGCCCGGTTCATTCTCCACAGCAACGCATACCGCTCCGCCTACCTGCTCGCACCCACGCAGAGCCAAGCGTATTCCAGCCCCATTCGCGGAGGTCTTCAGCACTGCGAACATGGTCTACGCCTCTCGCCGTGCCGGGCAAGGTTCGTGAGCGGTTTGACGCGCCCGTGGACTTGATCCCATCCACGCCAACGAGCACTTCACAATCGGCCATGATCCTATTCTTGAACTGCAGAGTGATATATTTAGAGGAAGGGCCGCCGTACGAGAATAGGCGTCTGCCAAAGATTCTGGAAGTGTATATGGTGTCCTTTAGTGCTCACGCAGAAACTGCGTCCTACCAGCCGGTCCGCGGTCGCCCTGTGAGAATGAGACACAAATATCTCATCTTCGTTGACAGTGATGTATTGTGAAAGAGACATTAAGCGCTGCTAGATCGTCGTGGAGCCCTAACATCTCCGTGATCTGCCTCAAGCGTACCAGAATTTGATGTCTTCATTTTGCCAAACTAGTGCCCTGTTCTGTATATGTAAAATGTGTGCTGGATTATTTTTCCAGGGCAATACGGAAGGTGAGACCACCGATGCCAGCGCCGCTGCAAGCTTTTCAGGGGTAAGTTCAAGGTATAGCGATACTAGAGACTAGGTGATGTCGCCAAATCGCATTGCTGCGCGTCTGAGGTTATTCGCTATTGTTTCAGTATCTTGAAACATCTGATATGCTGTTGGGACACCGCTGAATCGAGCATAGACGCCCGATATCAAATCTTAAGCAGTCGAAGAGTCACGGCGGGTCCATGGTCCATGGACCATCATGATTGTATCCCGAGGCCGCCGGTGAGATAGTCGATCTTCAAGGGTAATCCGGAGATGTGATTGAATGTGCAGCCAGGGCAGGAGGTCTGAAGCAAGGACACAATGCTCGTTGGACTGCCGCATTCTGGAGGTGACAGCGACGAATGGACGACTGGTGAGAGCAAGCGAGCGGGTCATCAATAGGAAAGCGCGGGGGATGATCAATTAGCCTAGAGCTCGAGGTCTACGAAGATGGTCCCATGAGATTCCAGCGAGAAAAGGAATGTATATCTGCTGAGCGCTGACAAGACACAACACAGTCACTGCGTTCAGACGTTGAGCGGTCATGGGGTGACCTGATGTGACACTACGTGACCTACTCAGCCACACATACCTAGTTAGACGTTCAAACAGTTCAGTCGGCGAGCGCTCGAGCAGTCGTAACTAGCTACAAAGTCGTAGACCTCACAGAGCTGGTCATACATGTAAATAGTTCAGCATGTTCAGAGGTGTGACGGGTGAACAGCTTAGAGCCTTTCGTAGGCCTTGATTGTGCATGCCAGGTCGGTTCGAAATTCCTTTTAAAATGAATAAATAATTGTATTGATAATTATATACGACAGGCTATCTTTCGTGGCACCTCTCGCTCACTCCTCGGTACCCCATAGCCCAACTACAGCGGATGCTGAGGACCAAGCACCGCCCAATAGTCTGCTCTACTGTCTAAGCCGCGCCGTGGCGAAATCGCCACATGAGTCTCGCGATGCGATGCGAAAACACACTCCGCGCCATGGTGAGCCCTGTGAAGACCCGCATGAAGGCTGAACTATGCTGGGAATTAATCAGCAGCTAAGAAACGTGTCAGTAATTGGTCACGGCACGTCAAATGGCATCACTCACTCGCATATATGCACGGAATATCTAATCTCACTGCAGCAGAGTCGGGTCAGTAGGTAGAGAGGGTTGGAATTGAGCATATACGTGCCTTTAAGTGTATGGATAGTCGGCAGTAGATCCAAATGGGAATCAGTAAATGCATATACCCGGCTTTCAAGCACGCACCTATCCAGTATCTCGGGATCCGATGTCCTATGGCATCTTTTCGGATTAAGCACCACTGGGAAAAGTGGAAAACGACAGTCATACCTGCGGAGACGGACCAACAAACCACAATTCCTACTCTCCTCTTCCGCTTTCAAACCTTGTATGGCTGCAAATACCATCAGTGTAAGTTTCCAGTGATGGAATTCAGACACACCTTTGCTAGGATGGCTTTGTGAAGCGCCCTCAAGTGCCTTCTCAAGTTGCTCCCAAGTTGCACACCTGCGAGTCTAAGCATGCACACACACACCCACGCTCTCGAAGGTTAGTCCTGTGTGCCGCGGGAAGACATGGCAATGGAGGATAGAATAGCGGAGGGGTCGAAGCGGGTGTGAGGAAGCTAATGCTAGTCGGAGGTGATGACGGTAAGAGAACAGGCGTAGCATGCAAGACTTAGTCCTTCTTTGCCAAGTCTACTCAGACTCAGTCAGATCCTGCATGGTCAACAGGTGCATGGGGAAGTACAGTTGAGTAGTTCGTGGCATATAACAGATGTGATATTGGGACTACTTAGATGCAGACAGAGGATGAAATGATTGGTCTCGTACAGAGTTGCGCAGGCTGCAAACCGCCCGATCACTGACAAGCAGACACATCTCAACCGGCCCGAACCGTCACACAATGTGACTGGCTGTGCATGCGTCAGCTGGTTTGCCTGCAACCGGTTTGCGTCTAAACGCAGTGAGTTACGGAGATCCTGAAGGTTCAGAACAAAGAGCTTGACGTCGACGGAGGCTTTACGGATGTCTCTTCAAACCACCGGCGATCTCGTTCCTCCATCGTTCCACTGGCATCTGGCAACTGGCCCACTTGCGCTGCCACCAGTTCTTCGACTAGCTACGTCTCTCCAGATGCCTCGTCTCACCGCCATTCATCCCACAGCCATCGGCCGAACGACTCCGCTCGGCCCACGTCGAACGACATCCGCCAGCTGAACCCGAGCAAGCGGCATAGCTATCACGCAAATCTCCTGCAAAGACCGCCCGCCTGCAGCTGCCTGTTCCCGCGTCGATCCAGGACCAGGCACCTATCATACGAACGCCAGTCCCAACGCAAACAGGACGCTCCATTCCCTCTCGTGGCGGCAAAGTCCTACATGTACGCCGCCCGTAGAGCGCTCTCCGCGCACCCACCTGCGGCACTCTTTCCACTGCACAGTCGCACTGGCACCCCAGCGCAACGCTCTGCGCTCGACACCCACGAAGCACCGTTCGACTACCTTCTCTCCCGCCGACTATGAAGTGTTATCGGACGGCCACCTAACGCGGGCAATAGGGAACGTCAGTGAGCAATGCTAGGACGAAGACACAATTGGTTCTCAGCGGTATTGGGCCTCGACGATGTCCTCCTCATCCTCCCTCGCCGCCTTCATATCGCACACCATCTCGCCTCTATCCCATCGCAGCGTGCAACTCGGATCCCCGCCGTTCCCACACCCATCCCCATTCCGGCGCTTGCCCACACATGGCGCACACCAATGTAGCTGCCAAATCCGAGTTCGTGTGCAATCACACACCTGGACTTGCCCTGCCTGACGCAATTTGGTGGCGGCCGAGCATGCCATCCCGCGTGGGCGTACACGGTCGGTCTCTGGCTGTGAGTTGGCGTTGGATGTTGGGTCGGAATGCTGGGACACATTCCGCAAGTGGCTGTTGGGGCGTCGATGCTTTCGCGAGCCTGCGCTGGGGGGAGTTCTCAGGGATCCCGTTTGTGAAGTGTTGGACTGTGAATGCCATGAAAACGCACAGGAAACTACAGGTGGCCTGGACAACTTCGACATCGCGGAGGCTGCTGAAACGCAGCTGCGAGCAGCGCTGCCGTCCATCGAGCCCTTTCACGTCCACCTTCTCAGCATACACCCCCTTTTGTACTCTTCCCTCTTCGCATCGCGCCCCCAAACCGAACCAAACCGAACCCAGCTGCCGACACTCGATTCCCTAGATCCACGCACGCAGACGCGCTCAGATCCCCCAAGCACACAAGTGCTAATCTGTGCCGGCAGATAGTCATCAACGAACGTTCTCGATGAGCCGCGGACTGCGGCAAGGCCGGGGCGCGAGGGTTTGATGTGGTTCGTTTCTTTCTGCCTCTGAGGGGCGGTGACGGCCACCTTGTCGCGCGCAGGTCGCTGAAGACATCTCGTCGGGCGTTTAGGTGGTTCCGGGCTGACGGTTGGGTGAGGGGAGCACTTTCAGTTCGAGAATATGGCGAGGGTCTGGACATTGCGCTGCAGAGCTGTAGCAGCTCAGCGGTGCAGACGATTTCGACTATGGCACTGCCGCTGCTCAGATTTGGGCGATCAGACGACTTCGTCGCGCAGAACCTCCGCATGGACAACATCCGGTGATCATTTTACCATGAAGCGCGTAAGTCATCTTCGAATGCTCACGGAGAGCAGGATGCTGACACGATTCCGCCTTTAGTTCGATCCCTACTCACCGGCGTCTCGTGTCCACTGATCTACGTCAACTTGCTCGCTGCTCGTCTTCTAGAGTGCAGTCAAAGGGAAAGCCCCGAGCACCAGCCATAGAGGCAACAAATGGTCTCCAGCAGCTCACTTTTATCCTCAGCTATATGTATTGGCATTGTAAGCGCCTTCCTCTGCATCCTAAAGTATCCGACTGACGCATACACATAGAGCTTCATAGACTCTTTTCAGGCAAGACTTGCCCGACACACCTGTACCCTCGAAAATTCAGTCATTGGCCAGGGAACCTCGATTTCGCGCTCTTACGCCGATTGTTAACGAGGCCATCGCTACCTATGGAGCCATATTGCGCATACATCCTTCAAGCCTTTCCTTTCTTCTGGTCGGAGCTGGCCCTACACCAGCTTGATGTACACCTGGCGTACGCCGATGCACGCTGCAAGCCATGGATCTCAGATTCGATTTTTGTCGCACGAGGATTTCATCGAGCAGGCATGTGCAGTGGAGTGGAAGATGTAGTTGGCGGTATCAAACTCAGAAGCGGGGGCGCGGGAGAGGGTTAAGACCGCGGAGAAGCGGAACGAGGAAGGTGTATAGGTCATGGTCCGCGCGAGCGAAACAAAGCCCAACCCCTTCAGCAAAGCCCAACCCCTTCAGCAAAGTCCAACCCCTTCAGGACTCCCAATAGTTGCTCATCGCTCAATGTTCAAACTTGTCACGCAACTAGGCGAAATTCTCCACGAATAGGTGGAGCAGTCCGGGTCGTTCACGGGAGTCCCTGCGCAAATGAATGTGAGTGGCCGTTCTTCATCCTGCGAGGAGCACGAGCCTGAGATATAACTAGGCGCCAGGTCGCATGAGGGGCGAAGACAAGATGACATTACTTAAAACGCGTGGTTCTTGAACCAGCGCGAACCAGCGCAGCGATCCCATGGCGCGACCCGCGCACCGTCGGCGCGCGTCGGCCCGTGGCGAGTCTCGAATGCACTCCTCGTAACAATTTTAAACTGTTTACAATACGAAGCATATGTGGCTGTTATAATCTTCTGGAAGCTTTCCCAGAATTCAAAGAATACACCGCTCTTGCACATTTGATCTACATGGTTAATACACACCAGACCAGCGGCATGAAGTCAGAAGGACTGCGTCGAGTGCTCTATTGAGTTACCCCAATGCTAGATCAAATGCAGCGTGTTTCCATCTCCAGTACTGAGCTCGAAGCAATAGAGCAAATAGATAAATTTAAATATCAAACAGCACAAGCTTGCGATACTCTGGGCCATGGTAGCGTCCCTCAATCCATACTGTGAATCTAAGTCCAAGAGAGCCTAAATGCCGCAAAGGTCAGGCGAGGTGTCAATGCCGCAGAGGTATAAACACTGACTATGATATGGCTACAATACGGCCTGGGCGAGTAATGCGATATCAGACTCTAAACACAGATCTAAATTACCAGGCATGAGTACAATGCTGCGGCTCTGAGACCAGACTACACTCACAGAATCAACACACTCGTTGCTGCAGCAGTCGGAGTCGTAGGTGCACGCGAGCTTGCTGACGAGGGGTATGCACTCGGATTGAGCGGGCGCAGCAGCGACGTAGGTGGCGGCAAAGGCCAGGGCGACGAAGAGGGTTGACTTGAAGAACTGCATCTTGAAGAAGGTGGGATGTGGTTGGTGTTTGAAAGCGAGGGTGGGATGGATGCATTCAGGCTGGTGCATCGTGCTGTTTTTATAGGCGAGGTCGCGCAGTCTCAGCCCTTGGACAAACGCGGGTAAGCAGCTGGATCAAATTGATATGTCAGTGGAACGCAGGCGATGCCACTGCTTCTTGCGCGGCAACGACGCTGGACTGCTTGATACCCACTCGCATTCCGATGGGAAAGGAGAAATAGAGCGCAGAGACAGAGGAATGGGCCGCCGTAAGTGTGCAACCCCACAGCAGCTAGTAATGAGGAGCCGAGTCTGTGGGGTGGGCGAGGGCTTGACTGGTCTAGTGTCCTCAGCGATCGCGCGACTACCATCGATCATAGCTACAAAACGCCCCGGAATATGTACCTAATTTTTCGAGTACGGAAAGGCATAATTTGCTGGTCGAAAAGCGGGGAAATATCCCAGTCCCGTAGGTACACAACGGCTGCTTGGATGTCCGCAAAGAGCGGAGAAGTGTGGAGTAGCAACGATATCAGTCTCCGACCGCGCAGGTATCTGCAGGTGACTAGCCGGATAGATGAGAATGCACTGCAAAGCATAAAGCTGGAAATTCTTTTTGGGCATGAGTATCCTCCTGCCCGCAGATCTGAGTGCACCTTGCTTGTTTCAAGTGGCAACTGGCGGCATAGTGGACGCGCGGGCTACGGAGAGATTTGAAAAGTTGAGAAGTATGAGGCGACACTCTGATATGGACAGGGTTATTTCTTGAGTTTTGCCAAGGTTCTGCCCCTATCAGAGTCCAGCTTCGCCTCAACAAACAGATGTTAGAGACTACAGACGCACCCGACCTTGAAGCAGGCTCGCAGGAAAATTGATACCAGACAGATCAAAGGCCCTGATAATCGTATCTCCGGAAGAGCTGTACATGTTGCCAGATTGATTTGGAAAGCCAGAAAAAGAGGGATGTGAAGGAAGGGAGAAATGCGACGATGGTGACATGACAAATTGCTGTCACAGCGACGCGTCGACTCGGAGTCAATAATAATATACTTTCTTCGAACTCACCGCCCACGATCGCAGTCTCAGAGCATGTACGACTGCCCGCACAACAGAGCATTCGACTCGAGCCCTCTGCCAGACCGGCATCATGCATGTCGTCATATGCGGAAGTCTGATGCCATCGAACCCTCCCGGGCCACTCGTCCCACGTCGAGCAGCGCTCGATTCAGGCAGGCCACAAGTCAACTGGATGGGCGCATAACGACTCAGGTTGACTGACCATGCCTCTACCCATCACACGCCGTTTCCGATCTCATGTGGTCCGCATCGACGTATCGCACCAGCACAGACCGGCCTACTTGCCCTCATACGACACGCAACGCAACCAGACGCACGTCCTTGCCCTAGACCTATGCCTGTGCTGGGCGCATAACACGAAGACGGACCCCTTGCACCAATCCCGAATGCGGGCGCCAGTCCCAATCCCGCGCTCGCCTACCTCCACCTGCGCGCCCGGTCCCTCGTCCCATATGCCAACAAGCCGGGCAGACAAGGCTAAATCACACATGACATCCCGCCGTCCTCGCGCAGCAAGCCGCTTTTCTTCTGCCCAACATACCTGCATCGGAGTCCATTTGAGCATTACGCGTCTGCTTGCCGTGGCAGTCCAGCGAGCGCGCCCATGAGCTCGTCAGGTGCGCAGCAAATGGTCGAGTCTATGTCGTCCTCAGCTACATCGCAAATCAACCACATCCGCACCATCGCCCTGGTCTCCCTCCCGGCGCACATCATTCCGCATGCATCCCGCCGAGACTCCCAATTCAGATCTCAGCGCTTCCTGCGTCCACCTTCATCTCAGCACCCCTTCGGCGAACTGGTCTCCCGGCCAGCGCACACGTACGCCTAGCGCAGCAGCCGAGGACACCCCGCCCCCGCGCCATCCCACCTTGCCTCGCCGTGTAGTACTCGATCTTTGTGCTGGTATTGCAGTATTTGTCGCTCTGCGGCGCTCGGATGCTCGCCGACATGACGCGTGTCTTTGGATATCAGGGATGGACTTGGGGGTCTAGGGAGCATATGGATCTTGGCGCGTACGCCGAGGTGGTCCTCACGAGTGACTAGCGATGGTTAGGACTCGCGATTTCGTGATTTTGCGAGGCTATCCTGTCTCCTGATGATCAAGGGCGCTGGACATTGTACCATATCATTATCGTCACCTCTCAAAATGATTGGTCCCGCGGCTCATTCCAAGCGGTGTCGAGGTCGAGGGCCTGGGGTGAGTCTATCCTCTTCTGCGCTCGCCTGTACGACGAAGCTCATATCACGCCAGTCAGCGGCGGCCATGCTAACGGGATGACCTATATCGGTCCTCCGCATGGCTGTCTTCCGTACCCCTGCACACTGCCAATGTTTGGGCGGGTCGTCTTGGTCCTTCCACTCGTTCATCCGCCCTGCAGCAAGGTCATCGCATATCTCTATGGAGTCATGTTTGCGTGTGTCTCCTTCGCCCTTCACTATCTTCCGGTCATAGCTGAACCTACACTGCAGGTTCTAATATCTTGGCGCGATCGTCTTGAGATGGCTCCAGTTGTCCGACCTCTCGCTTGGTGTTTGGGCCAGTGCACGCCGGCGCGTGCCGCGAGACGCGGATTGCGGCTTCTCTGTCGTCGCTAATAGATCTCACCGAGCAAGGATGCAAGGCTAAGGAAAGAATGATATGACTGGTGGCGCTCTCGGGGCGGGGGAGAGAGTAGAGGCCGCAGCGAAGCGGAAATAGGTTGTAAGGTCGTGACAGGGTCATGACTAGCTTGAGCGAAGCAGAATGGACACATTCGACGCTCCACATACCTCCAGGCCACCTTCAAGAATGCAAACAACCGCTCCGCTGTCTATCCTAGCACCCGCCAGGCAGCCGAGTTGATATCCTCTATGGATGTGTGGAGGATCGGAGCCAGCCTCATTCCCGCGAAGCGAGCTGCGAGTTGCAGCGATCGGTCCGTCGGCGAAGATAAGATGGATGTACCTTACCGCGCGCTCGCCGCACTGGCCGTCCATACGGCAGAACGCAGTGCGTTCAAGGAAGAGCGTAGACCCATCTCCGCCCTTTTCATCTGCGCGGCATCGCGGGCGTGGTGGTTGGACGAGATGAGAATCAGCGACAGGCGAGTTGTGCTGTAAAGGCACCGCAAGGCGGCAAGCGCACTCCCTGCTGCTTAGTGGCGGAAGCGACTACGGCGCATGGCGGCATTGGTGGGAGCAGGTGGGAGCAGGACAGACATCGTGGCAGGAAGGCGATT
>JACXVL010000127.1:0-161132 GCA_014898675.1 Athelia sp. TMB | reverse complement strand
TTGGCGAGTACCGGCGGGTGGTGCCTACACTGCGCGCTCTAACAACCCCAACCTGGACCCCGATCTCTCTCGAGCTTGTCCTCCTGCCATCGCCTTATTCTCAGACACCAACGCACCCGTCTATGCAGCCGTACACGCACTGCACACTTTACCTCCGATCACAGCACGGAGAATCGAGAAGACGCGGGCGCGACGGCCTGCATGCATCCCTGTGCATGCGTGATCCATAACTTTTGCGACCTGCCGTGCCCGCGTTTCTCGCCCCAGGTCCCTCAGCAACGCAGGCAGGAGCATCAGAGCACCCCCTAGAGCTCTCCCGGACTGGCCACGACACGATGCTGTGCTTGCGGACGCGACAGTCAGCTCGCACGTACCTGCGCGACAAGAAAAGCAGCTAGCGCAGTGGTGCGCCCGCCGCTCTTCCTCGAGCTCGCCATCGCCTGTGCAGCTGAGGTTGTTTCCCGTGGTTCAGCGGAGGCGGTGGACATTCTGTAAGCGTGGGCGAGTAGGGGGATGGATGTGGGTGCAGAGTGAATGCGGATGCGGATACACACGATAGGGCGCGAGTGGATGCGATCCTGCTACACTGGCGGACGAACGTCCTGCGGGAGCATGTTGCTCTGCCCATAGGGACGGAAGCCGATGCTGGGTGCCGCTCAACCTAGCAGACCTACCGATGTTTGCCCGTTCCGCGCTGGGGATGCATGACATCGATGGCGCGGGGATCGATCTGAAGCGGCGAAGCGAGGCACGATGAAGATGCACAAATTGTTACCTACCCAATCCCAGTCCCGTCTCTGTTGCGCCGTTGCTGCGCCCCCCCACTTGTACTTATCACCGCCAGGTTCGGCTCCACCCACATGCTACTCATCTCGAAAGATTACACGCCACAGCTTGCAAACACATAGACTACACTTTTGCACATCAGATGTGCTGCCCTCGTATAGGAGGCTCTACACGCAGATGTATATCGACATCATGGGCTCTCCAGCGGGCCCGCAGGAACCAACAGGGACTCGAGCAAACGCAAAGCGCGCTAGTCCTGCACGAGTAGGCTGCGCTGTGGAGGGGTCCGAGCAGCACCCGGAAGGGTATGAAGGGAGGGTGATTTGCAGATACCTTGATGGGAAGTCTTGATGATTCGGTGAGCATCGCACTCGAAAAGCTTGT
Organism: Athelia sp. TMB; assembly: GCA_014898675.1. NCBI lineage: Eukaryota > Fungi > Basidiomycota > Agaricomycetes > Atheliales > Atheliaceae > Athelia > Athelia sp. TMB. Next base: position 159,962 of record JACXVL010000127.1, on the reverse strand, counting down.
TTATGTGCTAACATGCACACGCATCAATAGACACATTTTGCAAACGACAAAGCCCCACCACCTTTTGCCCATGCAGAAACCCAACCTTATCCGCGGGTTGTTTGATTCGTTAAGCTTTGCAGTCATCTTTCACGCGCACTTTCGTCAAGCGCTTCTCATTGTCACTGTTTCTCCTGTCATCATCCGCAATTTGGATGGGAGCCCTGTGACTATCGCCTTCCGCAGTCAGTATTGGAGGATAATTGGAGGATAAATGGCTGGGATGCGTCCGGGCTAGCTGGCGGAGGTGCTGCCCACCGGCTTTTGACTCTACGGTTGCTTGAATCACAGTCCGTCCGCATATCAGTTTGCCCGTATGATGGCGCTAGTGGATTGCTGAAAATTTGTTTTGCGTGTGCGATGCATGCACTACAAGACATTCGAGAAACATGGTGCCCATTGCAGTGGTGCGTTGCCTCTTATATCCGAATCATAACAGCTTATCCTGACATAGGAAAACATAGGAAAACATGATTGAAATAGTACTCTCCTGCATTCGAACCTGTGTATGCAGATGGTCGAAGGAACGGCAGGGCACTGAGTAGACTCGTAACAGCTGAAATCTTAGAATAGCACTCTGTGAAAGCGGAAGGTGTGGTGCAGACGCTGCCAAGATGCCAAGATTAAATGAGCATCGCTCTTTAGCCCAAACTGGTCGTACGCACTGACCTGCGGGGAACCAGCGAACCCATGCGGCTCATAAAACGGCTGGACCCTTACGACGTTCGCCTCCACCATTAATTCCCGCTATCTACTCTTGCTTTAACCTGACTTTGGGGGGCCTATCGTGTACAAGCCCATGATGCCCAACACCTTTCGGCCCGCTTGGTCGTCCCTTCTAAAGCGGCGGAAACTCATGACTGTCCCAGACGCATTGCTGCATACAGGAATCATTGCCCATAAGCCTGGTCAGATGCCATGCGATGGAGATTCAGGATCATGTTTCGGAAGATGGGGGATGGAAGGATTGAAGGGCAACGGATGGAATAGAGATGAATTGCGGAATATTGGTGATTGCGCGAGTTGGAGATGCGCTGTACTCTTATCCTAAAACATATCCTTATCAGCGAATTATCATATCTGCATCAGTTCTACTGCGCTTACTTGATCTGCTGATTCCGTGCTTTGACATATTGCCCGATTGTCTCATTCTCGTGAACTTGGTTCAGTTGCAAATTGGATACGTCCCGGCGACTCAGTTGCTCCGTTTTGGAAGGCCAGTTGTCCGATTTCATCTCTAACAGTCCCCGGCCCCGCCTCGGCGTTTCAGATACCTTTCGAGCTGTGAGCATGTGACTGCATCCTACTGCATCGAAGGGAGTTGCAACATCAAGTCGATCGAACTACTCTGATGCCTCTGAGCCCCGACTCTTCATACCTAGACAGCGCTGAGAGTGGCGAGGCACCCTCCGATGACCCTCAGTAAAAACGGTTAGTCAACTAAAGTCAAATAAACGTAGGAAAACAGGTAAAAAGTCAAGGGGCCTACCATTATTGACTACGAGGTGACTTTCATACGACTTCTTGTTTTTGTTGAGAGTGACTGAGTTGCACCTTTTGCGCCTTTTCAAGCTTGTATTTATTCTGTCGCCTGACCTGATCTTCAATATCATAAAAGCCATGTACCTAAAGAAGCAGGATGTCGTAGTTCGCTGTGATCACTGACCCTCGGCAAAAGCAAAAAGTCACCTCGGAGTTAGTAATAGCAGGCCACCTGACTTTTTGTCTGTTTTGCTACGTTTATTTGACTTTACCTGACCTTACTTGACTTATCGTTTTTACTGAGGATGACCACCAATCATGTGCACCGATTTCCGGATATACTCCCGGTGGACCGTCGATCCTTCCAGTAGCAGTAGCAGTGAGTCAACTGCAAATATAAACTATCTATCTTGCATATTGAAGGGGAGGTTCCAGACATTCGATACACGAAATACATCGGGAACGGTAATCAACGTCAATGGCATTTATAACGACTACAGCCAGCCAGGTAAGCCAGCACTCTGCGCTGTCGACTGCATCATACCATGCTGAGCGTAATATGAGTGTAGTGCTTCCTAATACTGTCGATCTTCCAACGCTTCGGTTCAATGCCGCGCCCATCTTGCGCATTTCTAACCATTTCACTGGCCGTGACTCGGAGCTCGTCCTCCTCTCGACGTCCCTCGCTAGTTGTGCCAACGATGAACCAGCTCGATTCGCGGTCCGTGGCATGCCTGGACTCGGTAAGAGCCAGCTTGTCCTCCAATTTTCCAAACTCGGGTATGCATCACACAGATATACTTGTGTCTTTTGGGTTTCGGCAACCACTGTAGAAAAGCTCAGTCGAGGCCTCACAGGCGTTCTCGATCTGGTTGATGACAGAGATCGACACCACCCTGACCATGCGGTGCGACTCCTAGCTGCACGGCGATGGCTAGAGAAGTCGACCCACAGCTGGTTGCTCATCCTTGACGATGTAACCGCTGAGGTCATTTCATTTCTTCGAGAACACCTGCCACATGAGAATTCCCATGGCGCCATCATAATTACCACCAGAACGTCTCAGGTTGCTGAGGCCATTGTAAACGCAGATGATCAACAGGACTGCATTCTGGAACTCAAGCCTCTGACCACTGAGCAATCGGTCGATTTACTGGCGAAGGCCTCTGGGCTTTGGGATCAGGGGAATAAAGCCGACCAGGAGAGTGTCGAGACACTCGCCAAACAACTTGGCTGCCTGCCCTTGGCATTGGAGCAGGCAGGAGCCTACATGAAGCAGAAGCATATACCTGCGCGAGAACTACACACGTTGTATGATGGAAGCGCTCTGAAGAATGTGAGTGCTCTGGATATGTATGACCAAATGGATGGTTTTTGACCGACATTTGAAGGTCATACATTGGGAAAATACTCTCAGCAATTATGAGAAGAGATCCGTGATAGCTGCCTTCAGCATACCACTTCAGAATTTACGCCAGGTTTCTCTTGCCACAAGCAACCTTTTCAATGTCTTGGCACATTTCGATCCGGAGAGCATACCGCTCAACATCATAGCGCGCGGTGCTCAGGTCTGTAGAGGCCGCCTGGCTGACAAAACGATCTCTTCAGTGCCAAAACCGTCGGCGCGTCTCAGAATGATGGCAAGACTGCCATGGAAGAAACATAAATCATCGCAGTCTAGCACTAGCGATCATAATGCTAACAGTGAATGCACACCGAAGGCCGCCCCACGTTCCACGTCGATGCTAGAGAACGTCATCGACCTCATCTGCTCGAAAGATTCATTGCGAGAAGCCATGAACTGCTTTGAGGAATGTTCTTTGGCTCAGCCTTCCTTCGGCGACAACCCATCACTCCACATCCATGACCTGATCCAGCTCGTCGTGTTGAATCAGAGCAGAGCAGCCGACCAAGTAGACGAGTGCCATGCGGTTGCAGTGACACTCCTCACCAGCGCATTCAGCACATTAGACAATTACTGGTTGCCACAGTGCTGGGCTGAGTACGAGCGGTTTGTGCCGCATTTGATGTCGCTAGAAAAGCATCATCCGGTGCAGGCACCTCCCAGCAAGGAATTCATCGACATGAGTCAAGACATCGCAAAGTATTTCCACCGGCGGGGTCGCTATTACGAGGCAGAGGCACTGCTGATTAGAGTGCTGGCGCAACGTGAGAAGGCGGCTGGGATCGGCGAGCATCATCTAGATACGCTCGGAACGGTGCACGCTCTCGCCAAGGTATACATGACTCTCGGGAAGTATGATAAGGCAGAGGAATCTTTCGGGCGGGCCCTCGCAGGCAGAGAGAAACAAATCGGCCCAGATCATGCTGATACATTGGAAACTTTACATAGGCTGGCGTATCTCCGCCATGTCCAGTCCCGGTACGACGATGCCGAGGAGCTTTATGCTCGAGTACTTGAAAAGCGAAAAGTCCAACTCGGCGCTGAACATCCTGACACCTTAAACACGTTGGAGGGCCTAGCCCATGTATATACCAAGCAGGGCAAACTTGATGACGCGATGCTGTTTTATGAACGCGTACTAGCAGGCAGGGAAAAACAACTCGGCCCGGAGCATCCAGAGGCGCTTAGGGCGATGGGCAACTTGGGTGACCTATACCGTGAACAGGGCAAATACGACGAGGCGGAGCCATTGCTGGCGCGAGTGCTCCGCAGTATGGAAACCCAACTGGGCAAAGAGCATCCAGATACGCTGGACGTGGCGCACAAACTAGCCGGCCTATACGATGACCAGGGCAAATACGACGAGGCGGAGACGCTGTATGCGCGAGTGCTCGCAGGCAACGAAAAGCAGCTCGGTGCGGAGCACCCGGCGACGCTAGTCGCGGTGCATAATTTTGCGCTTCTTCGCGAGCGGCAAGGGAGATGGGAAGAGGCCGAGGAGCTCTATAGGCGAGCGCTGGCAGGTATGGAGGAAGCGCTTGGAGACGATCACCGGGAAACAAAGAATACTACGAGTTGTCTCGCCTATCTTTACCAGAGGCAAGGGAGGCACGAGGAGGCAGAGGCATTGCGCGCGCGCTTGAGAGAAGTTGAGCAGAAGGCATAGCGGGGCAGGGACATTGCATATTCAATCTATGGGCAATTAGTTGTTATTTAGTGCATTCTGTTGGCCTTCGTTATATATCGTGTAGCATCCTGGTCGACGCACCCAGTGTAGAGTCCTGGGATGTGACCCCATCGATATCTGGCAGATATTGAGATATAACTCTTCGCAGGTAAGCTGCTAAAAGGATTGAGACCCGCAGCAAAATTCAATGGGGACAGATGGAACACGATACTTCAGAATTTGAGCCGACCGTCCCACAAAAATCAGATAGGCTATTTCTGGTATCAATATTGCAGCCTGTCAGCATCTCAATTCCAGTCAAAAGATTTTTCAGTGATTCCGAAAGAACTACGTAGGTGAAGTGTGCGCCAGGGTCAAGGTGGTGTCTAATTTTGGCATGAAGGAGTGAAGCTCTTGTGAACTTTAATCGGTGCCAGGGAGCGGCGCCTGGCGAGCGTAGGTGGTAGGATAATGATGCGCTCAGCGGAAACAGTAGCACAGAAACGAAATCTCATTGGTGGAGTCGTCGTCGAATAAGTGGGCCTAGGTCGAAAGCTTGAGCGAGGGGCGCTAAAGGTGTATGGCCAAGAGCCCGAGGCGTACAATGATAGTGATGCGGGTATTTTGCAACCAACCAGCTAATCCATGAGGGATCAATAGATCTGCAGCACGCAGGCCAATCGCAGTGAGTGTCCGCCGAGTAACACGATATAAGCCGGCAATTGATGCACAAAAAGTCGTATGGCCATCAGTTGTCGCAGAGAGCTCAAATTGAAGGCTAGTGTTGGAGCAAGATGGCACTGGATGCAAGCAGTACCGGTCGAGCAATGGCACGTCGTAGAGTCGGAGACGATTTGAAAATGACCGTCATGGTTGACGCGTTGACGAGCAGCGTCAGTAGCCAGCACGTGGTTCCAACGGCTTCTGCCGATCACCATATCTGGCACGGCTAAGTCCTATTCTGTCTCATTTCATCTCAGCTCGTCGCCGCTGGGCCCTGCACCTGGCTACCATTTTGCGATGACTATGACGCGCCCTGAATCCTGCAAGCACCTCGTTGGTCCATCTCTTCACCGCGGTGCAAGGTCTCATCCGCCGCAAGGGTGCTCTAGTTCGAACGACTCCTCCCCGTGACCGCGTCTCTCCTGCAAGATCAACTCACCGCGACTTGTGCTGCTGCAATGTTCGTATGTCAGCGCATCACCCCAACCACGCGCGCGGAAGGCTTTGTCAAGTCGCACATGACGCTCACAGGTAGCGCGTCCAGCAGTTCCTTGGGCGGTGGTTTCCTTGGTTAGTACTCTTTCCCCATCATGTACCCTTCCCATGCACATACGCTCAGTCATCTGCTCTACTCTCCAGTACTGTGCATAGTCGCTTACACACTTTACCACAGGCGAACTACAGCTTCTCCCTTGCGCCTCTTACACGCTCTTCTTCATTCAGCCCGCATTTTTCCCGCAAGTGCCTCTTCCTAACATCGCGATGCAGCCTAGGAAGCTTCACCCGAATGGCGCGACCGGCCTCATCGGTGCGAGGCACAAGGCGCCGCAGCCTCTGCCCACATCACGCTGCAACCAAAGTTCAGATAGCAGGGACGGGGGCGGGCGAACAGGAGGAGCTACTGCCCCTGTCCCACGACATCCACGAGCACTAGCAACTGCAATCAGGCACCGTGTCACCTCGTCTATTACGCATATTCTGCCTCATGCAATCTCAACCTGGTGTCTAAGCGCCTTATATTTTCTCGCTTTACAATCAACTGTAGATTCATATTGGCGCCTCGATTGGTCTATTCCGGTGGCTGGGTCGCCCGATTCAAAGGTGGTCTCCGGGTCACTTTGGGTCTGAGCCTCAACACCGTGCGCTGCGTAGACCTCGAAACTTACACATGAAACGGAATGGCAAATGCCTTCGGCTCCCATTATCACGATATCGCACCGTCAATGGAAAGCGCAAAGATGGTGGCTACAGTATGAGTCTGGATTCGAATGACACGACAGGTTAGGTATCGTCGTTGTCATCGTCGTCGTCATCGTCGTAATCCTCTTCCCCTCCATCGGAATCATCGGCCTCGGCTTGATCAGAAACCCACTCTACTTCCTCGGAGCCGTCTACACCCTCCTCGTAGTCATCCACACCCACGGCCTCCGAAATTTCCTTCCCAACTTCTTCGGGGTCATACCCGCCAGCTTCCAGCTGCCCGTTCTCGGCAGAACTATGTTGCTGATCATGACTTGTGTCCGTCCGGTATGTATCACCACCGGGAGTGGTGTACTGCGCGTAGCCTGACCCGCTGTTGTAGTACTTGGACACGTCAATATTCTTGTAGTAGTAGCTATCATCGCTATGGATTGTGGCCATGGTCAATACACAGCCAATCATAGCGCTGACTGGAGCAGCGTAAATGGGTGATGGAACGCACGCATTGGAGTAGTGGTATCCTGTGTTCCCGTCTGGATCGACGCGACTACTGTAGCGATTTCCCTGCAGTGGTAGTGACCATAATCAGCTGGACGAGTCGAGAGATCGAAAGCCTTGCGCACCTGGATGTTGGTCCCGCTACCAGTGACAACGGTCGGGGGGTATCTCCCATCGTTGTTGTTCGCCATTCTATTCAGAGCTATCCAGGCTCGGTGAACAAAGGGCGTTTATGTATCGGCGAGTGGTTGTGGTCTGCAGTCAAGAAGTGCGGGGGACGCAATATATCTTAGATCTCGCGCAAGGGAACTATTTGCTTCGTTATTGTTCGACGCGTCTTCGCAATACGGAGTCTACACATTGACAAGTCCGAGCGAATTTAGGCGGGTGCCACTAGGTGCCACTGCACGTGATCAACAGCCAGCACCGCTCCATTTCAGCGTCTGTTCAAGTTGGCACCTGGCAGCGGCAAGTCGGCGGATAAGGAAAATATATATTGTTACCAGTACACGAGGTCGTAGAGGCTCTAAGCCCTACTCCCTTGTCCAAAGTTCCCGCGGCATCCGCGCAACAACAATCAGCGATAGCCCGGAAAGCACCATCAGGACCAGGTACACCGCGTAGCCGCCAAGCAGGTTGTGCTTCACTGATGCGGCAAACAGTGATGTGGACGCCGCCGGCCCAATCGCCCGCACGACAGACACGATGGTCTGCGCGAGGCCGTTGGTGGCGCCCCGCGAGTGCTTGTTCGGCGCCGCGGCCGAGAGGTAGATGAAGATGCATCCTGCACGCAAGCACCACGGTCAGATCCACTCTATCTCAAGCAAGCGAAGCAGGCGCACCATAAGACATGTCCACGCTGATCGCAAAGACGAACTGCAGCGCGAGCCCCGCCCACGCCACGGGCCACGCGCCGCGCCGCGCCACGGCGTGCACCAGCGGGAACATCGCGAACAGCGGCACGAACGCGGCGACGCCGCCGAGCAGCACGCGCCGCACGCCCGCCCGCGCGACGATGCGCGCGAAGAACGCCGCCTGGAAGAGCCCGTTCGCGAGCCCGAAGGAGCCCATCACGAGCCCGACCGCGGGCGGCGGGAGGCCGAGGCCGCCGTAGTCGAGCGCGGTGGAGTAGAACACGGGCAGCAGCCCGCGGAGGGCCATGTCGAGCGCGGCGAGGAGGCCGTATGTGCTGACGGTGAGCACGACGGGCGGTGTGAGGAGGGCGCGGAATGGGAGGGGCGCGGGCGCGGGTTCCGCTTGGTCGACGGGGGATTCGGCGGCGGATGAATCGCGGGCGGCTTTGCGGGGCTGTCTGGTGACGGTCTGAGCAGTATCAGCAACAGGGCTCGGTGTATTGTTGGACAGGCATCACCTCTTTTAGAAAGAATATGACGAGCGTGCAGACGAACGCGGAGAAGGCCGCTGAGAATGCGCAAGGCAAAAAGTACGGGTACTCTTTCCAGAATGCGGAGCGAAAGAGCGAAAACCTGTCGTAAGGGCGCGCCAGTGCGCCTCCAATAACGGGCCTATAAGAGAAAACTTAGATATAGGCTCTGATTAAACTTTGGAAGAACATTACCCTATGATGGATCCAAACGACCATGATACCGGCAGGAGCGCAAATCCTGTGCGGTTCGAAGTCAGGTATGCGCGGAGCTGCGTCTTTAAATTAAGTGATACCTTGCGCGATATTTGTCGAATCTGTGATTTCCGCCATCATGCTCTTCATGACTCCGATGTTGCCGTTCAACGCCCCAGCCAAGCAACGACTGACAATAACATTCATTTTCGAGCAGTGTGACGCAAAGATAATGGATATACCTCCCTAGCAAGGCCCAGAACGTCTTGGACAGCCCAAAGCATACCATGGATAAAGACAGGCCAAATAAGCCCACGGTGAGGACTGGCTTGCGGCCAACTTGGTCGGACAGTCGAGACCAATACATGACGGTCATGGCCTCGACAGCAAAGAAAAGTGAGATCTGGTTCCCGTGGTCAGTGGAATAGCCGATTTGGCGCTGATAGTCATTTGAAACGCACAATGAGTCCTGCATAATAGCTCACGTTCGCCTCATCACCGCCCGTCACATCCAACCCCTTGATGAGCTACGCCAGGATCTAGAGGTCAGCATCGTGTTCTATCCCACGCATATACTCGCTGAGAATCCTCACTTGAGTGATGAATGGCAAGATGCACTGAGCCGTGATTGGTTCGGCCAGTTGCAGGAGCACAAGGATTGAAATCTGCAGCTTGGGAAGGGGAGTTGGTTTATTTTTATTATTTGGCAGCAAAGTCGAATGTTCGTCCACGATTTCGTGGACCATTGTTGTTGCTGTATCTTCCGGCATGGTGGGTGAATGTAAGCAAGTCGCAGAAAGGCGATCATCTGTGCTGAGAATTGCTGAGAGTTGCTGAGAGTTGCTGAGAGTTAGACGTAAGGGAGTTTCCCCGACGCGGCACGGGGCATTTACACGACCACACGAGATCGCCAGCGGACATGAGAACCGAGAGCCGGAACAGAATAGGGATTGCATACAAGAGCATGCGTCGAGCAAGCGCGCGAGGACTAGATCTGCCAGCCGGGCGGGATGCGCGCCGCGCGAGATACACTCGCGCCTGCTGAGGCGGCATCCCGCACAGCGCCTGGCGCCCCTGCGGGACCGGTGCCCGCAATCCCCGTCAGCGTTTCGGCCACGACGCCGACCCGCCCCTCCGAGTCACACAAGTCACGCTCCTCCACCGCGTCCCAGAACCACTTGGGCAGAAACCCGACCCGCTCGACCCCCGCCTCCTCCGCCGTCCCCGCCGGGTCCTCCCGCACATCCGCCACCTCCTCCGCCCCGAGCGCCCGCACGCTCACCCCGCGCCCGGGCACGAACGCCGCGCGCCACACGCCGTCCCCCTCCGGCACGGCCGCCTCGAGCAGCGCGAGCACGCGCGCGCCCCAGCCGAGCGCGGCCTGCGCGTCCCACCCGCCGCCGCCGCCGCGCACCGCGCGCGGGATCTCGCCCGTTTTGAAGTCCTCCACCGCGCTCAGGCGCCCGTCGCGCGTGCGGAAGCCGACGCGCACGCGCGGCACGCCGAGGAGCACGCTCTGTGCCCACATGCGCAGCAGCTTCTTCTCGAAGTTCGCGCGGTCGCGCGCGGAGTGGATCGTGAGTGAGGTCTTGAGCTCGACGAGCGTGGAGAGGGAGGTGAAGGTGGGCGTGGTGGAGCAGTCGACTTCGCCGGCGAGGAGGAGGCGCGTGGGCCCGAGGCGGGTCTTGACGAGCACCACCCACTGGTCGTGGTTGTCTACGTCGCCGCCCCATCCCGGCGGCGCGTCCCCTTCCTGTCCCGTTGTGGTGGGTTTGCTCGTAGATTCAGCGTTCTCCGCCACCGCACGCGTAGACCAGCTCTCGAACGCATAGCCGTAATAGCTTTGCTTCCGGTGACTCTCCTCCATGTTCCCCTTCTCCTTCAGCCGCTCCCCTGTGAGGTGCTCCTCGAGGAAAAGCGTTCCCCCGCGGCGCATCACATTCAGCGCGAACCCGTCGTTCGTCCGCGTATCGTACGGCGCCGTCATAATCCTATTCACACGCATCAGTATCGCGCGCACAACACAGCACAGATCTGGAACGAACTCACTTGGTCATCACGCCGCGCCACGCCACCACCCCCCTGCCCACCCCGGTCCCCGTGCCCCCCGGCGCCACGCCCAGCCCGCGGCGCACCTCGTCGCGCAGCAGCGCGCGCAGCAGCCCGTCCAGCCGCGTCCGGCACTCCGCGCGCGGCACCCAGCGCGTATACCCGTAGTTGAGGTCCGTGCCCGGCGGCGGCCGCGGCGACGCGAGCACGCGCAGCGACGCGGGCGTGAAGTGCTGCACGCGCTTCCTGCGCGAGGCGTGGATCGCCTGCTGCGGCGCGTCTGGCCCCGGTTCGCGGCTTGGGCTTGGGTGTGGGGAACCGGGGGCGTCGGCGGGCGTGCTCACGTACGACCAGCTCACGAGCGGCACGGGCTGCTGCAGCGCCGCGCCGCGGTGCCCGCCGCCGCCGCGCGGGGGGTAGGAGAGCGTGTGCTCAGCTGCCGTGCGTGCTTTCGTGTTTGGGGCGGCTTTTGAGCTCGAGGCGGTTGGGGATGGGGGCGCGAGGCGCGGATGCTTGGCGGGCGGGGAGGGCGAGCGGGAGGGGCGCGTGCGGGTGGTCATCGTGAGAGGCGCGTCTTGTGGCGGTATGTAGGTTGTTCGGGGTGTAATGAAGGCCGTCGAGTAGCCGTAGGGCGTCCCGAATATGGGGTGGGTTTGAGTGTCAACTTCGCCAATCGATCACTGGTGCAGTTCAGCAGTTCAAAGCGGATTTTCGGAGGGTACGTGTGCAGTATACTGAGTTAGTAGCTAGTTCGAGGTTTCATGAGCTTATCAGGAAGGAGAATCGAGACAATTGGCAGGGGTGGTGATTGGACGCAGGTCGGACAACAGGAGTCGTTCGTCGGGGGAAAAAACACCGCGCCCGTCGTTGCCCACGACCTTCATGCTCTTCTACAAAGCCAATTCAATTTGCACATTATACAGGCTTTCTATTATCGACGGTTTCTTGTCAAACTCCAGCGAAAAGAAAGAAAAAAAGAAGAAGAAGAAAAGGATACATATGTAGCTACTTTGCGCGAGGACGCGGACTTCAGGTCACCCACTGTCAGCACTGACTTTCCCCAGCACAAGAGCACTCAACTGTAGAAGCGCAGGAAATTTCGGCGAGCAGCTATAGGCGCAGCTTGTCTTGCAGCCATGGTCTGCATCCTTTCAGGTGTTATAGGTCTCATTCCAGTAAAATCAGGGATAGCTCTGGCGTCTGCGTTCGCTGCTGTTCCGCTGGAGATACCGCAAACTTAATGGGTAAGTAGCTATACAAATATTAAATGAGCACATTCATCTCCACCATTATGCTATCAGAGTCCCCGTCATTCCTACAATAAAGACTTCCAAAACACTTTTCAACATCGGACAAACGCATAAGTACATCACTATCAAAACGAAAGAAAGACAACTTTTGAGGACGCAGACTCGGAGAGTGGTGGAAGAAGAACCGCCTCCGATTCATGAACATGAGCTCGCTCCGTTTCTGGCTCACGAATCGCCTCGGGCTCAGCGAGTAGTCTGGAGGAGCGGTTCCCGCTTCACCTGGCTCATGAAAAGGCTCAGAGGCTTCCTGACTCGCGGACCGACTGGGGCTCAGAGAATCGTCACTGAGAAACCATCTCCGCCTTATCAGTCTTGGCTTCATCTGCGTCTGCTTGACGAACCGACCCGGACTTAGAGAGCTGTCGTAGAGGAACCGTCTCCGCTTCACGTGCACCGGAGAATCGCCGCAGGGGGGCACTCTCCGCTTCACGAGCAGCGACTCCATCCATTTCCGCGCCACGAACCGACCCAGGCTCAGAGAGTTGTCGCAAAGGGACGGTCTCCGCTCCATGAGCATCAGCTTGATCCAATCCTGGCTCGCGTACCGACTCGGACTCAGGAATTTTTCGCGGAGGGACAATTTCCGCCTCATGAGCCTCGGCCGGATCCACATCGGAGTCATGATCCGACTCAGAGAGTCGATGCAGAGGGATAATCTCGAATTCATGAGCCTCGGCTCGATCCGTCTCTGACTCGTGGGCAGCGGTTGGATCTATTTTCATCTGCACTCTGTGATGTCTCGTCAAAAAGATGCAAGGCCCATCGTGAGAATTACGCACCCCTGGGCATCGAGGTCGTCCTTCTCTTTGAGAACCTCCTCTACCGTTGACACCGTGAGCGGTATATCGCCGATTCCAACGTACAACAGCGCGATTGCCAATATCAATATCGATACGACCAAAGCTATGGTCCCGAACAGTTGATCAGCCGACGTCTGCAATATTGTGACAGACTGCAACATCAACGCATTCATGGCAGGCTCTCCGGCGGTAGAGCCGTTATCGCTGGCGTTAGGGAGCAGACCTTGGACAAGATAAGCTTTCGCGGCGGACTGGATGTACCCTCCGATCTTGGCGGCTATCACTTCGGGAGCCAGCGGGACATTCCAGTAGGTCAAACCGCCGACGCTTTTGTTATACTCAGCAGTGAAGTTCATCGCTCGCAAGGTCAATTGGCCTGCAGCCCAATTGATAGGGCTTAGCGGAATATCCAGCTCGCTAAACATGTTCCGCCTAGCGCTGAATTTCAAGCTGCCATCGCCCAGGAGAGGGTTGAGGAAGGTGGCTAGCACAAACGGTGTTCCTGCCATGGAGGAGTTGGCTTGGCTCGGTGCCACCTCGTGAATACTGAATGTCTGATTAACCAAAGATATCATATGGGTTTCTGTGCGTATATGAGGATCACATAGCAGCATCGACGCAGTATTGGAATATGAAGCATTGACTGCGAGGACTTCCGTGGAGGGAATATTAACGGTGGGTGTTCCCAGTGGCCATAGATCACCCCATCCCGTGCTGTTGTAAGTGGTGTTCTCTGCTGGGATGTTCTCCAATGACAAAAGCTCAATTTGCCACGGAAGGCCATTAAAGAACACTTCGTGACCATAGGTGGCTTGATTGGTTCCAATAAACAGCCATGCCAGTGTCCCATCGCTATTACCCGCCGCCATCATTGGCCAAATGCCTGTTACAAGTCTCATGCGTCAATAATGACTTATATAGACGATGGAGAATACACCTTGCCTGAAAGAGGAGAGATATCGTAGCCTGAAGTCTCGTAGAAAAACCCTGTGCGATCAGTCAATGATGGCCGCGCGCCTGGTACAGTGACGTCGATTCCAAAGATTATATCGTCCACAACCCACTCGGCTTGCCACCAGGGCCGTGGTAAGTCACCAGCCTGATAGGCCAATACCTGATATGTGGGGGGACTGAATGTGCAGGTGTAATTGTAATACGTCACCTCGTAACTCCAGGACATATTTTGTCCCAGGTAATCTCGGCTCGGCATGCCAAAAAGCGTTCCAGGGGGCATGTCAAAGCCATAGCTGACATTTTGTATGTGCTCCAGGAATACAAATGCATTCGAAAGAAAGGTGGCGGCTCCCTCGGTACCCCCGGCGTCCGTGTAGCCGGTGAACGACCCCACCGTAAAATCTGCGGATTTGTTCACAAAGATGGGATTGATGGATACGGTCGCTGGCGCAATAGTGCTGAGAACAGTGACCAAAAGCGAGGCAATGAATGCCAGTACGAACGGAAGAGTTGCATGTTTGAATAACACGTATACTCCACGTTCTACCAGTCCTGCTGTTGAAGTAGAGACGGCATTGCCTTGATCGGACTGGCGCTGAATACCCCGGCGATTCCACTCGCAAGAGAATGTGTACGCAAGCACTCCTATGAGAGGGCTAGTGGCGACGACCTGGTAGAAAACGGTAAATGTTGTCCAGACCGTCTTGATCCGAAGAATAAAGCCATTGCTAATCGGAATGACTCGTGCCAGGCAAACGATTGCGAAAATGATCCACATAAGCTCCATTGCCGCGAAGGCGCCCACGCGAATTGAAGCAGACCGTGTAGTCATCGAATCTGGATGGGCACGATGGCTGGATATGAATCTCTTCGGTATCTGCTGCCACCTCAGTGACCGTAGCGACATGGTAAGGAAAGCTCTGCGCAAGGTGAAAATTCGCGGGGTTTTCTGATGAGAGGGACAGGGTCGATAAGTAGGTATAAAAGCCAGAGGATATCGAACAGTATAGGGTGAAATGTAGCAGTTGAATCGTGAGGGCGGCCCCGCACCGTGTTTGTTATCCTTGGTTTTATAGAAATCGACGTAACTCAAAGTCTATACGCCGTGAAGAAATCGTACGCCAATCGATCTGGAGATACCCGGAAGTCACCCATACCAGCGGTCCAAGCAAGGATTTCCTGCTTTTCGGGCGATGCAGAGGTGTCAGTCGGAGATTAGCAGCGTGAATGATGATCGGATTGTTACTTACAGTTTACCAGGGCTCTCATAGCATTTGGTTCCTAACTCTCGGGATGAGGCGGATTACCAAAACAGGTAAAGCCATGGTATCTCGGCGCCACATCCGAGTTTGGTTCAGGTTCTCAATGAGAGCAGCTGGGATCCGAGATATTTGCCCATGGAGAGGACATTCCAGTCTCAGTGTTAGATCGTGTGGTGGGGCCTGGGCAAGTCTCATCTTGTGGCGTGTAAATCTCATATAGGCGCCCGCGTGTCTTGTGGCGCAGGAATTTATTGCCATATACTGGTACCAGGCTAGGGTCCTACCTTGTTTCTTGAGTCTCGACCCATCTACACGCGGTTCTTCTGGGGCACTGAAGACTTGTAAATGCTGTCCTGTGTCAGCTCCTGGCTCAGCCATGTAGATCCTAAACCTGTGCATGATCACACCTGATCACTCCAGGGTTTTTGCTTTTGCTTCCGAGCCTTTGCTTAGCGACAGCGTTGTTCATCTTTTCCCATTGGGTCTTGAATCGATATATTGCTCGAATTCAAAGAAAGCGCTGCTGAGTGTTTGCTGCGGCAAATCCCTCTGATTATTCAACGATGGAGAGTATCATGCAAATGTAAGTTGCGTTTTGATCTGCGGAGCTATCGCACATTCAAGGAATGGATGGGCATCACGATCAGATCATCCACAAATTCGAACGTTCGTCGTCAAGCATCAAAAAAGCCAAAGCTTTCTACACCATCCCTGCCCTTCGACCTCCTTCCAACGCTTTCACTCATTTGCGCTGGCGCATCTTTACCATGTCACTGCAATCACTCAGGCAGCAGCTATCCCAACGTGCACATCCGGATTCGATGTCAACTTGGTCTGCATCCATCCGTGTTGGAATTTTCGTGATACTAGAGCTAGTGTGGATTATCCTAGCAGTAATCTGTCACTTGCATGTCGTAGAGATAGGCGATGGTCAAATCTTGCGCGTCAAGACAATCTGGACAACTTTTGCCGTCTTGTACCAGGTCATCGCAACCGCTCCTCTCGCCGGGGTGCTCGCATACGCTTTCTCCTGTGAGTGGAGTCGTCGGGGACCCCAGAGCCAGTCTAGAGGAAGCATTGCAGTCTCCACTCTGACAGTAGGGCTCATGGATCGCGGAATATACGCACTATTCAAGCACGCGAGCCTTCAATTCATACTGGCCTTCATCGCTTCACTTTTAGCTACTATTCTCAGCGCTGTCGCGCCGGCTACCATATCCATCAACCCCATTCTTTTGAATCGCCCAACGACTTTATCGGTGGGGTCTTTCGACGACTTCGACCCAACGGCGGCGGTCGCCGGCGCGTTTCTCTCCAATGCCCTAGTATTCATGGAGCAAATTCAAAACGTCAGCTATGGGTTCGACATGCCCCCGGGAGTGCTATTCGGCATGCCGAGCCGGGATCTCCTTGGCCAAAATCTGTCGTGGACTTATGACGTAGTATACTACAACTACACATGCAGTTACCGCGCGCCCACGTACCAGTTATTTGACCAAGGGAATCCAGTTTGGGATAGGGTCCAGTGGGTTGTAGACGGCGAGATATACGAACCCGATAATTCAGTAGCAAGCGCACGGCCCACATTGGCGGACCGAACGGGATTTTTTGAAACCGGATACGACATCTCTCCTCTTTCAGGTAAGTCCTTGCGCCAGATCACAGAGTCCATGTAATCTCATGAGAATCATAATAGGTATCTGGCCGTTGACATGGAGCAATGAAGGTAGTAATGGAACACTAGCATGGCTGTTCATCGGAACCAACAACGCTACCTACGGCCACGACCAATACTATTCTGATATTCCGTGGCGTGTCGAGTTCCTGTCCCTGCAGAATCTCCCCACCAAAAATACTACATATAACGGCACCGGGTTCAGTGACCTCTGGCCAGTGGGCGCGCCTACCACAAGCAATGCATCCACGGAAGTTCTCGCGATCAACGCCTCATACTCCAATACGGCGTCCTTGCTGCTTTGTGATCCCCACATCCGCAACGAAACTCGCCTCATATCTTTAGTAGATGGAACTTTCACTGTGGGCGATCCGATGCCACAAGATGATGCTGTATATCATTCCTCGCAAGACTACGGACCAGACGGCGCGGGGACGGTCTTATCAACCATCCTCAATCCACTTCTCGGCGGGAACACTCAAAAATTCAGCGCTAGGCGGAGCGCAGACTATAATGTCCCTCTCAGCATGGTCAATTGGGCAGCTGGCAATTTGACTTTGCAAGCATTGAACAACAGTGGTGATTATTTCGGTGTTGCCTACTACAACACTCCACTCGCTCCTGATGTGATAGCCAGCAACATCGGGCGATACGTGCAATCCGCTGCGAAAGCACACCTTGTTCAAGGTCTACTCCCGATTTCTGGACTCCCCGTCAACGAAACGGGGACATATGCGACCAATGCCCAGCAATTGTTGTCAGTCACCGTAATGCAGACATCGCTTGAGCAGATGTTCGCGACTATTGGTCTGGTGGTGCTGATATTAACTTCGGTCATCTCACTGTTGTTTGCTGGGATCGGCATTTTGCCGCTAACTGTCTCAACAGTAGAGACCGTTTTGCAAGGAAAGCAGAGCTTTTCTGGGTGAGCAGTTAATCGTGAATGACTTTCGACTCCTTTTGACGGGGCACGGTTTGCAGAGAGCGAGTGGCAAACAACATATCTTATGAAAGCGTTCCTCTCAAACCACTGTCAGAGTAGATACTTGCCCAACGTTACCTTTCGCCCCAGGCTGCCCATCATCGGAGCTCATGCACCATGTCTTGTTAGTTCTGCTTATTCTTACTCTCAATCCCAGTCGCCTATCTGCCTACACCAAGGCGCCCACACCATCGCGCACTTGCAGTCGTAAACTGCATTACAAAGTGCAGGGGGATCTTCCAACAAGATGTTCTCATGTTTTCGTACTCCGACAGGACACTAGTAGTAGTGACGGTGAAAAACGTGGATATCTCAGATTGCGAGCAGGATACTTTTATTGCGGCTGGGCGGGAAAAGTTCACTGTTATGTATAGCGCTTAGGTTGTGTATCAGGCTGACCCAGTTCTTGCGGGTATCTGCTGGTATAGGTTTAAGTTCAATGTAGAACTCAAAAGAAGAGCGCGCAAACAGGGATTCAATTTCAAAGCAGCATTAACACCACAGCTTTGGCCACAGGAATTCATATAGTTTTCTATTTGGCCATGAGGACAGAAGACACGTCAAGAAGCAACGAGATACACGCTTAAGCCGAGACCTCGGTATGGTACGCCTCATTTTCCATACGACTTCCTTTGCTCACCACTGGGGCTAGTGTACTGCGTGTATCCAGTGCCGCTGTTATAGTACTTTGATCCATTGGGGTTCTGGTAGTAGTAACTGCCATCGCTAGAGGAAGAACCAACAGTGTTGACGCTCGTATATTTGGACATACGATCGGTTCTACTCACTTGTTCGAATAGTGATAACCAGGGTTCCCAGCACTGTCTTGGCGATTGCAGTAGTGATTGCCCTTGCAAATGAAGGAGGGGGGGGGACATGAGAATGAGCAACCGTCACAAGTAAGCTGCCACTGAAAGTCAACACCACTCACTTGACCATTGGTGCCGCTTCCGGTGACGACGTACGGTGTGTTGTATCGCTTGGAAGACATTGCGTCCAACTGGGTGGTGGTGGTGGAAGTTAAGAATGATTTGGTAACGCACAACTTCCCATGCTAATTGAATATATAGTCAAGTGTATGACATAAGCACACAGTGTCCTTACAGAGTCGCGAATGTTGCACGCGGTCAGTCGCAGATGCTGGCGTGTTTCGCCTGGTTTATTCGAGGACTTTTTGTCCCGCGCAAAGATCTATTGCGCCGTGACGCGCGTGGTGGAATTTGGCCAGCAAATTGCTTAAGTCTATAAGGTATCAGCGTTGACAAGAATGTGTGTCCCAGTGTTACATGACGAACAATGGAAGAGCATGGCAATATAGGGTTTGTTTGGGACATGGGACCCGGGGATGTGTAAAACGCTGGTGCGATTCTCGCGGGATATTGAGTGGTAGGACTTGGATGGGACACGCGTAGACAAAATGCCTTATCACAGCACAATAGCAAAACACGCGAAAATGAATCGATTTCGAAGATACAAGTACATCATTGGCCAAGTGCCCATCTCGACAGTTATAACAGTCATCTGGTTGGCATGATGAGACAAGCCTTGAAGCAAAGTGGAAGAAGACGTACCTCGATTACGCTCTTGAGCTCATGTCATCCCTTATTTTCCATATGAACTGCTTTGCTGGCCGCTGGGGCTGGTGTATTGCGCATAACCATCACCACTGTTGTAGTAGGTCGATCCGTTGGTATTCGAGTAGTAGTAGCTGCCGTCGCTAAGTGGCGGATTGATAATGTCAGGGCATGCTTAGTTTGAGTGACGGTCGATTTTACTTACTTGTTTGAATAATGATAACCGGAATTACCAGCACTGTCCTCGCGAGTGCAGTAATGGTTGCCCTGGACGGAGGAAGAAGGGTGGCATGATAATGGGATAACCCAGCACGTCGCTAATAGCCGGAACTCACCTGATCGTTAGTGCCACTTCCAGTAACACTATCTCGTGCATATCCACCACTACTGGACCCTTTGGAAGGCATATTGTTTTGCTGTTGGCTGGATGGTGGTGGGGGAGGTTAAAGAATGGTTTGGAAGGGCGACCTTCTCAGCTAATTAGATATAGCCGCCCAACTGTGTGACATAAGCACAAAGTATCACACGCATGCACGATTACGAGTCCTAATTAGGAATCGTTGTTTCATCCGTCGTTTTCGCATGTCGTCGAAACTGGGAAAATAAGCGCTCGTCCTAGCTTATTTTGTCCTGTTCGAGCTTTACCCCTCTCTCTCTGCGCTCTCGTCAACTTTCCGTTGGTTGCTCACCCTCTGGTATCTCGCTGACGCGCTGCTGACTGATTCATCTTTTACACTCTCCATATTATCATCTCCCCGTGCTGTCGTCTCACATTCACCCCCGGCATCGTCGACAAAAAAAAACACCGCTCTCCCTCGCTTTTGCGGACTGTCGTGGACCGCCCGTGACTATGCCCTGCGTCCGCGTCAACTGTCATTGCGGGTAGATTGCGGCTCTACGTAGCCCCTGAATCGCCCTTCACCTCGTACCCTCATGTGCAATCCAGCTCTATCTTGTCAGTGCATTGAGTCGGTCATTGCACTTGCGGTCGGAATGGTCTGTACGTTCTATTACTGCCCGCATGCTCTCTCATCATCTTCATTTCACTCAGATCAGCGTCGGCTTCCGCTTCTTCTCGAAACCCTTCACTGTCTCAGTGGCGACAGGTGCTCCCGTGAGTTGTGTCCGACCACTGTTGCTTCGGGTGCGTAATAATCCATTCCAGTGTGGCAATGTGTCTTCCTCATCCGAAGAAGATGAAGAGGTGGTAGTACGCATGCTCGCGGACAGTCGCACGGGCCCGTCAGCAGCAATCACTTCAGCGCGTCCACGGCGGGGACCCGGTCGCCGTTCAGAGCGGGTTAATATGCCATCCACATGTGTTTACAACGGCGGTCGTTGCGGAAAACCACTGACTCCCGAGGAGCTTGCCCAGGGCCTAGTTCGTTGTTTGCCTTGTCGCGTCAGGACCCGCGAGGTGTCGAGAAAATACAGACTGGCCATCAAAGTCAAAAAAAACACTAGAGAATCCAGTATGCTGCGCTAGTGCGCTTCATGCCGTAGTCTTGTCGTATGCGCGAGGCTTCGCTGCCACTGATATGCAAGCCTAAATTGTATCTGTTGTGTGTCGCCTTCCGATACGTTGAGTCAGCGGCTGCAACCGTTATGCTCAGTACGTCGCCGCGCGCTAACTCGGTATTCTCTCGGCACCGATCACTCGCGGTTCGCTTCTCGCTCAACCGCTCAAATAAACTATTTGGATATCTAGCTGTCCACTCAATTGTCGTATACTGCAAGTATGCCGCTCCCGTTCTAGGTAAGTGTCCCTCGCGCCAGACGCCTGTGATGTGGTGGCAAATGCCATTTTGTTCGCATCTACTGCGGTAGCTGAAACTACTACCTCATTCTACATGGCTGCATCGTACTCTCCCAGTTTAGCCTTTGCAACTTCAGAGAATATCAAGCCTCCCTTCAAGCGCAACCTCCACTTGTTTTCCGCCATGGCGCTAACAGTACCCGGCCCGCCTCCCGCCTCTCTCACCTCAATGTTGTTTCCGTCGTCGTCGTAGGCCATGACCCAGCATTGCGCGTCTCCCATCGATCTTTCAGGGTTGTTGCCTTCTTGAACGCGAAGCATGTTGTAATCTTCTGCATGGGCCGCGCGAGAGCTGGCGCTGACGCGGTTAGGGTTCCGGGGCAACACCGGCGGCACCGTCCACCGCATGAAATGTATCGGCCTGGAAACCAGGAAATTGCGGTGGTGCATGAACGTGGCGAATGGGTATAACGAAATGAGTGAGTTAGCTGTCATGACGTTCGCTGTGGCGGCTGTTCATGGACATTCAGCGCTGCTATGATGAACGCGACGCCGTCTACGCACTAGTAGCTGGAATCAACAGAGTCTTGGACACGCAAGTTCGCGCGACCATCAGTGTCACATATCGAATTTTGCCCTCTCCGTTGGCTCCTCGGAACGACAACAAGTGTCTGATAGGCGGCTCCTTTCGCGACACGGCTTTTGTTGATAGAAAAGTGCTTCGCAGCCCTTCGCGTTGCGATCTATGCGTCCTTTGCCTCGCTGAGGGTTCTATGTTGCGGTTTCGCCTCCAACCGACACCCTCGTGCCATGTCTTGAATCCTTGCACCTGTTCTAAGTGCTCGCGCACGATGTTGGCTTGTGCATTTCCCGTCAGGATCGTCATAGAGACGGCGCCGTTGTCGTTTCGCCATAAGAAATCCGTGATACAGCGCCCGTATACAACCGACGCAGTGTCTTTGAGCAACAGTCTAAATGCCGCGGGACGTTTGAAGTAAATGGTGTTGAACTTGTTCATGTTGAACACCTTGCCTCGATAGCACCTCCATGCCCACAGGCCTCTCTCGCATGTACAGTGGCTCAAAAAACTGTCCACATGTTCCGCACTTTTTGAAAGATGACCATTTTTCACAGGACCTATTGCATATTACAGAATATGTCTGGTGGACGGTTTGTAGCATGGAATCCCCGCTTTCAGATGCATTTTGAATTTTGTAATTTGAATCAAAATCAATGGAGTTACAAGCATTTGAAAGTGGTGTATCATGTGGACAGTTTTTTGAGCAGCAAAACCAAATATGGTAAATCATTGAAATAGAACCATTACAAGCATCCAGGCATATTAGAACACCTATGAGGCTTTCAGTGATGCTAATGAGAGACTCTGGACAGCTCTTGGTAGCCAGCTCTGCCAGTCAAAGTGCTGCAAGTATTATAAATATCCTATTTTCTTGAATAAATCTTGACATGGCTCTAGCTCTATTGAGTAGAGGGCTACATGGGGTTTCTTGGTATATATACAGGCTATAGCATCCATAGAGCTTGACTGGATCATTGCTCTGGCATTAGAAAGCATGACCAGTTCAAATTGAGGATTTCCGGTATATTGATCTATCGAACATTTGTCAAAATTCTAACATTGCCGAGTATTTAGGGATGAAACTTCCCACAAAACACTAGGTATGGGTGAGGATATATACTGTCCTTAAATGACAGAGAACATTCTGCCAGGATCTGTCCATTCTTGGTCATAAATTGACATTATTCAAATTTTCAAATGACAATATAGGGTATTACTAGCAAATACAATGTGATGGACCCGTTATTTGATATTTCTGCTTCCAATAAGGACTTGTATATAGATATATAGGGTCAATCTGATTAATAGATAACTTTTTAACTTGGTAAATGGATAGTAGCCTTGGCTAGACATTGCCCATATGAATACTGGTATTTATTATGTTAAAAATATCAGAGATTGATAATGTGTGACTAAGAATGGGCAGATCATAACAAGCTTTTCTCTGTCATTTAAAGCCAATATATAGCCTCACCCATACCTAGTGTTTTGTGGGAAGTTTCATCCCTAAATACTCGGCAATGTTAGAATTTTGACAAATGTTCGATAGATCAATATACCGGAAATCCTCAATTTGAACTGGTCATGCTTTCTAATGCCAGAGCAATGATCCAGTCAAGCTCTATGGATGCTATAGCCTGTATATATACCAAGAAACCCCATGTAGCCCTCTACTCAATAGAGCTAGAGCCATGTCAAGATTTATTCAAGAAAATAGGATATTTATAATACTTGCAGCACTTTGACTGGCAGAGCTGGCTACCAAGAGCTGTCCAGAGTCTCTCATTAGCATCACTGAAAGCCTCATAGGTGTTCTAATATGCCTGGATGCTTGTAATGGTTCTATTTCAATGATTTACCATATTTGGTTTTGCTGCTCAAAAAACTGTCCACATGATACACCACTTTCAAATGCTTGTAACTCCATTGATTTTGATTCAAATTACAAAATTCAAAATGCATCTGAAAGCGGGGATTCCATGCTACAAACCGTCCACCAGACATATTCTGTAATATGCAATAGGTCCTGTGAAAAATGGTCATCTTTCAAAAAGTGCGGAACATGTGGACAGTTTTTTGAGCCACTGTACTCCCTATTGCCATCAGGTCTCTTATGCCTACGCGCTTGAATATGTTGTCCATAACAGCGCCGTTCATGGGGTCCATCAGAACGCGCTCTGCTAGCGACCAGTTGTCGATTGGCGACTTTGAGACGGGTGTGTCCATTTCCTTTCGGGCTTTGCGCTAGGACACGGTGACCAAGGTCGATGTTTATCGAGTCTTAATCAGAAAGCACCCTCTATGATCCTCTATCGGCTCCCCTTACGACGATTAGGATGCTTTCTGGTGCCTGGTATGGCGCATATTCCCATCGCCGCGTTCACATGCCGTCGCAACCGCGCTCGCAAATCGGCTGACTGTTAAAATGTAATCGGTGCACACCACCCTCACCCTCCCCCCCCCCTTTTTTTTTCAGGAGAAATTGAATTTGCAGAGATGGCTAGGGTGCCGTAGAGCGCTCTTGGCCTGTCTATCGCCGGTACGTCTCACTGTGTCGACTGCCCTGGTAATCCCGGATATAGGCTGGCTGATATATCATCTCGAGCTTATCTTGCTCGCCTGCCGTTTGATCGCTCCAAATCACGATCTTATGGTGTGTTTCTTTCCAACGGGGCCCCAGGCGCCTTGTCCAGCTCCGGCCACCTCGGCTGCGGCCGGTATCGCCGATAGGCGTAGCTTCCGGAACCTCATAGGCTCTTGTTTAATCTTTGCTTGAGTTCTTTCACCGTGTGTAAGTCCTGTTCCAGTGCGGTTTCCGGCGATTCTGCGCCGTGGCTTCTCAGAACCGGTCATTCCGGCTGCCCTAGCTTCCGGAGCATTGTATGTTCCTGCCATATGTTGCGCATTGCTTGAGCTCGTTGACCGCGTGTATGTCCTCTTCCAGTGCTGTTTCCGGCGAACCTGCGCCGCGTCTTCTCGGATCCGGTCATTCCGGCCTCCCGCCTTGTGCACCTTCCGGAGTATCGCATGCCCTTATTTTTTCGGGGGCCATGATTAAGCGCATGCGCCGCGTATATGTCTTCATCTGGTCTTGATTTCGGCTAAACTACGCCCTATATTCTCAGCTCCGGCCGTCTCGGGCTCCCGCCGTCGCGCACCCTCCTCATTATCATATGCTATTACGCTTTCGTGCGCCGTTGTTCAGTGCGCTCACGGCGTGGATGACACTTCTAGGGCTGATTCCATTAAAAATGCGCCCCTTGGGGTCAGCTCTGGGCTCCCATGGCTCCCGCTGTTGCGCATATTCCGGCACATTTCTGAATTCCGCTGCGCAAATCTCCTATTCTGGTGCTGTACTCGGCAAAGCCGTCATCCTGTACCTCAGACCCAGGCTTTCCGGCCTGAGGTCGAAAGTTATGTGGTCATTGCAAACTTATGTCGCTGCCACAAAGAAATCCATCTTTCGAACCGCTAGCCCGACACCCTTTTTCTTCCTTGCCCGCGCAGTGCGCTGCATTCCACATACGTTCCAGTGCGCATCTATCGGCAGAGTCCTGAACAAGCGCTAGTGTTGGAGTGGGTTCTTGAACGTACATTAGGAACACCATTTGCCGACTGATTACCCTCTGCTGGCTGATAACGCCTTTGCTGTCTGTAGGGCCTATATCGCCTACAATAGTATGGAGCAAATCATGCTGCGTCATTTTTAGAATCATTGACAAAGCGTTACTACATGTGTGTTCAGTATCACTCCGACCAAATATTATCAAATTCTGCCCGGTCTCCACGCAGTGCTTTGTCGAAATGGTGTAAGATCTCGTTCGTGGTCTTCCTATTCATCCTCGCGTTGACGAGGACAGGGAGGATGCTGAGATAGGATCTTTCGGAGATTGTAGACATGGTTTCTTCACCGTCGTCGCGCAACGACCCTTTCGCGGTGGTGGCGCAGCTTGGTCCTTTCCCAAGGTAGCTCGAGTCGACGGGACTTGGGTACGGCTGCGCGGAGACGCGCTTTCGCTGTATGAGACGCAGCTCTCCGTCCCACCTGTTCAAATTATTATCGGTTGGAATCAACAGATTATGTCCAAACTCACCACGTTTGATGGAGCGTGTCAATACTTCTTGCGGCCCTTTCGAAACTCCCCTGGCCTTCGTAGAACTTGCGCATCGCAATAACCTTGGCTTTGTTGCTGACAGTGTACGAGTATCGGAATATTGGGAGCGACACGACGCAATACCTCATCTGGAATATGGTGCCCGAACCGATCAGGTGCCACGAGTTCTCGAGTACGAGGTTCCTTGTTACAGGAGGGGATGTTGGTGTCGTACTCTGCCGTTCGTCTAGACCGGTGGTATCGAGCTGTATCGTCCAGCAATTCTTGTCGCCCACGCGTCTTTCGGCGCCTGTTTTGAATAGTGCCCTGCTTTCGGACTTCGAGTGCCAACCCGACCTCGTGACCCCGAGGTTGTCGTATTTAGCCACACCCAACATAGCTTCGACGGGCGTGTCGATCATGTTCCATTTCAGCTCTTGGTTGTCGCCGATCTCATACGTGGCTTTCGGGTACAACGACACGGCCAAGTCGTCGGATATCAAGTTCAAAGTAGCGGCTGGCAACTTAGCCAAGTTTCTTTGCAGCGTCTGTAGAACCACTCACTGGAATGACCGTTCAATATCGCGTGGAACGCGCTACGCGAAGTCTGCATCACCAGTATCTCGACCTCTCTTATTGCGGAAAGTCTCTTCACAAAACGGTGGACGCCGTCTAGCGCATGCAGCGTGTGCACAGCTTCTCGTCTCTGTCCTTGCTCGATCGATCGAGCAGAAGAGTCGGTAATGCCGTCGATGAATTCGGTGCTACCGGTTGACCCTGGCAGTTTAAAGAGGAACCCCTGAGTATCGATGAGATGCCTGGCGACCTCGTAACAGTGACCGGGCTGCACGTATAGGTTGATGTTCTCCTTCGGGAGCCGTCTTCTGGCAAAGAAAGCAAATGCGGTTGACCCCCCAACAAGCGAGCTAGTCCTCCTCTGCATGGCACGGAAAGCGCCTGCTTGCAGCCCCATGCTCTCGAGTAACTTGTCTATATTGAATTTTGCCTTGTGGTAGCTGTCAATGGCGTCGGCGAGAGCTCGACATGTCCGTCTGAGCATGAATATGGCACAGGGGTTTGACACATCGCAGATTGTTTCTATTATCGGGTTACAGAACAGGCATTTGTGCGCGATGTATTCCTTCCCTGCGAAAACAGATTGTTCCTCTGGTGGCGACGAAGAGGACATGAGAGTGGATGGGAGAGCGGTTGTCAGGATGTGGCTGACTTGTGAACGAGAGCGCCGTACCAACATATGCTTGGTGGCTGACAGTGATCCTCCTCTCCAGCTGAACCCAGTGCGTCGGAACGGTTGAACGGACCCCGGCAATCATCAGGGCGGTCTGCGTGCATCATCTCATTTCCCTCCCCAGGCGCGAGGGGCTCGAAGTGCGTCGGACTAATTGGCCATAAGCAGACATTGGAACATCGTTCGGATACGGCACCGGCACAATCAGTGTCCCGACGCAGTTGGCCCGACACGCCCATTATATGATTCATGTTCTCAATACGCGACTGCTCAGTGGGGTGCGCTAATGCCACAGGCTAAACTAGCTGCCCGCGTTGAGCCACCGTTTTAAAATTTATTTTCGGCACTCACTTGATTTTCACAATGCGTCGGGATCGCAATGGGTTCACGCGTCATGATGGCTAGTCTTTGTGTGATTGTTTCGGTAACCGGGTCAAAATCATATTTTTTGGTACGGTACTACACAGCTGGCCCATCGCTGTCCATCTGCATGCCCTTCACTCGCTTGCTCATCTCGTCCACGGTATCCTCGTCGTAGCCTACTTGGCGCCGTGGCTTTCCTTTGGGAGGTACCATGGCACCCCGCGCCTCTTGCCGGACTGGTGTCTTGAGGAATGCGATCCTGGCGGCCTGATATCATAAGCGACTATAATCTGCGATTGGCCGAATAATACCTTGCTAAACGCGTCGTCCAGGAGGGTCATTGCTCTCAGAATTAGTTTCATTGTCTGGCGCCCGTCCCTCGATGGCAATGCGATGACAGACAGTTGCGCCTCAACTATATCACCCGCTTTGAAGGATGCCGCCTGAGCGTTCACGTAGCTAGCACCCCGTCAGCGACTTGTTACTAAATCTTGATTACACTCACCTGACGACTCCCGTGGGACTCTTGAGATACTTGAAGTAGCGAACAGTGTTCTCTTCTGTGTGGACATACTCGCCTCCCGCTAATGTCAGCAGCGACCCGTGTGGATCGATTGACGATTCGATATCGACTGCCGCGAGGGGATTGTCGTTATTTTGCCTTGTGAACAGTCTGTTACAGACCTCGACCGCCACGCATTCTTCGAATCGACCCGGGTACCACGGTGCCATGTTGTCGGCGTGGCGCCCAAGAGACTCTGCGATGCTATAAGCGCCTTCGACTGCCATGTTGAAAGAAGGGTTATTGAATCCGGTTAAGGTGAAGGATTGTTGCAAGTAGCGCGCCGAGGTGGTAGCAGATCTGTCCCGAGTTAGTGCGCACCAAGTATGAGTGAAAGAGCTCACCTGTATGTCATCCGCTTCGGTGGCAACGCAGCCCTGCATATGACCCCTTGCAACCTTAACACTACCTCCTCTGGTTGGCCGCCTGCAACAGGATAAAATACCATTCGCATTGTTTTGGGTCGCTCCGTCGAGACGATATCCATTTCGGGTGCGCCGGCCTGAGGCTGTCAGAACCAATTGTGCATACAAACGGCAGATACTCACATGTCCATAAATAGCAAGCTGCTTCACTGCCGCTCTCCCTTCTATGCGCGATGCTGTTATTATTTCCAGTTTCTCTTCTGGACATCCTATTAGACCGTCGTTATAATATACGGCAATCCACTCACTACATGCGGCCACATCAAAAAATTCAGCGTCAAGCCGATCCATGGTGCTTGTGCGAATGAGCTGGATAGGGGGTAAAGCCTTTTTGTTCGCTGCAAGGTGAAAGAGGCGGTGGGGTGGGGGATTATTGATCAAGTTCCAATATCCCGTTGACTTAATCCTGCGCTCGATTGTGTGGCACGTCTCGTGATGAACTGGCCGAGCGGGTAAGTCGGCCATCGAATTTTATGCGGTTCTGACCCGACCCGGCTGACGATCGAGATATGATACACACAGATCTGTTTGATTAATTTTCTTTGTACCCTGTTTTTTTTTTCAGGCACTACAGTCGACATACCATGTGTATGTTAACCGATCCACGGAGCTCCTCCTCCCGGATATCGCGCGATGATTTTCTGGCGCGCCGATGCGCGGCTGGGGTGAAACTTTTGAAGCCTTTTTCACGAGGAGGCTGACCCCGGCGCCTGACTAAATTTCAACCTGGGAACTGTATTAAAGGAGGCTGGACGATTGCCTGTCGATCCTGTGTTCCAATTCCGTTGAGATCACTGCACGACCCGCGCGACATTGTCTTTTCCTCCTCAGTCAAACCTGTCATGCATACCCGCAACCGAAGCACTCGAAGAGGGTGCGTCAGAACTTCATGCCCTACGATTAAGTTGACTTACTTCTATCTTCGGATGTCCAGAGCGATGCCAGCGAAGGGCAGTATCAAGAAGACCGTCAAAGAAGAAACTAAGTTGGCTGCAGCTGTTCTGACAGAGACTACCGAGTTCAGTCCTCCTTGCGTGTAGACTATCATTATGCTGATCGCGATGCCGCAGAGACAACCCCTTTATCGAAGATGCCAATGTGGCCGGTACCGCCCCTGCTTCGAAGGCGATTTCAAGGTACGCTTAGTCGTGACAATGGAGAACTCGGCTGACATACAGATGGGCTTAGCAATAAAAGGCCGCTTTCGAGGCAGATTTCTCCAGAGCCATATGATGCTGTGTGAGTTCGCCCCATGATGTTAGGAAGCGAACCAGATACTGATACTTCTTCAGGTTTTCAGACGCAAGCCCAAAGAAGACACAGGTCCGGCCTTCTGCTCGCGCATCTGCACAGGTTGTTGACGATGCTGATATCGACAGGTGAGTTGTCTTCCTTGCCAAACATATATGTGCTGACTGGGTTGAAAGCGATGAGCCGGAAGATCCTGTTCCCATTGTCACAGAAGGCATAGTCTTTACGGACGACGAAGAGTGAGCCTGTTCACCGTGGTCTGGGCGCGAATGGTATCTTACGTAATGGACAGCCTCCCTCCCACCAAGACAGCCTCCGAGGACACCCACGTTGTCCGTGAGCAACAGGACTCCGACGCGGGCAGTGAAGAGGAACCCTACAGCGCGGATGTGTGAGTCAGTTTCCTCGAGTTTGTGCACGTATTTCTGACAGTGTGTACAGTGCTCGACAGTCTGACATCGACTTCATTGATGACAGTGCAGATGTCGGCGAGGCTGATAACACGGCGTCCGAGAGGTGAGCCTCATAACGTTCTTTTGTGCCGTTGCATGTCACTCAATATATTCGACAGCGGGGACGGCGAGGACAGCGTGGTGAATTCGCCAACAGTGAACGTGAGGCGGGCCAGGGCGCCTGTGCGCGTGCGCATGACTGATTCACCAGTCGAGAAGGTGTTGGAAAGAATGGAAGTCGAGGGCAAGATGTATAAGGCAGCGAAGTGAGTCCTCTTCGAGTTAAATAGTTGTACACTGAAGATTGTTCCAGAAAAAGCTCTGTCGCATCGATCGCTGCCACGAACCCGGGTGATGGAACCAAGTGTCGGTTCGGCGAGGAGTCATACATCCACGACGATATCATTGACAGTCCAAGGAGCACTGGAGTTCGACCTCACGTTTCCTCACCTGCTACCCCGACCAAAGACAAGGTTAAGCTGTCGCCCTTCACTCCAACCAAGGACAAGGTCAGAACGTATCAGAGCGCAGTCAAAGTAGACAACCAGTTGAAGTTTTTATCGGACACGGAGCCTCGCGGGTACGTCCTGTTCATCGCAAGTGAATCATTCACTTACTGTTTTCACAGAGAGAAGGGGCCGGAACACTGTGAAATAGCTAATGAAGACGATATGGACTCCATCATAAATTACGCGGACCTTCCCACTCTGTTGTGCGTGGTGCCTTACTGAAATGATCGCTCGATCTAATCTGTGCATGATAGTGCGGGTAGGACACTCGACTCTTGGTCGACCACCCCTGGACCGGGTCTGGCCGTGCCCTCTGCTTGGCACGACGAAAATCCTACCATGAGCATGTCGTACGTCGCTGTTACGCCCTATGTTTCTGCTCTAACCACTGGCCAGGCAACTTCGAAACATCATACAATTCAAGCACCACGCGCATTTCTACAATCCTTCTCGAATGACACCTTCCGATATGGGCTTGGCCCCATTCCCGGGGAATTCGTATATCGTGCCCGGTGGAACGACGCGCGCGGCTACGCTTACTACAGCTGTCCTCGTGACATCGTCGAAGTTGTATCGCATGAAAGAGGTTTTCGGTGAAGAGCGTCGCATGATATCGGGAATACCTCACATCGGCGAATGGCAGCGGATGGAATCTGCTATCCTGATGAGCCTTCACCTGAGGTCTGCTCACGCACAATTGGCCCAACAAGCCATCACTTTTTCGACGTCGCGCACTATGTCGAATGGTATGCTATCTGCTGTTTGGTATGCACATCTACTGATCTCTGGTCAGCCTCTACTTCTCCAGCCAAGAATCCTTCTCGTATGTTTCGGCAACCGGCGGGAGCATCTGCGTCTGGCGGATCCCCTTTTGCCGGTCCCGTGTCAACAGTTCAAGGAGCGGGCTATGGTGAGTCTATTCTGTGAATGTGGAGCGTCGCTGACTCTGTCAGTCCCTGTGCTTGACGCGAGAAACACTCGATTCAGTCTTGGAGATAAACTTACCTCCCTGGACCGCATCTTGCCGCCGTTCAATGCCGAGGTTCCGGAGGGATCGTGCGCTTGGATCGGCTACACAGTCAACAAATACACCACCACAAAAGGCGACTATATCAACTTCAATCTGCTCTGGGTAGTCGTTCTCGGCACTCCCGAGTAGTGTTCGATTTCTAGTGACCCTTTGTGTTTTTTTTACTTATCTTCCTGTATCACACCTTTTGCTGCGCCTTCTTACCGTTCGGACTGCTCTTATGTAAAATATTCTATATTTCTTCTTTTTGTTCGACTCAGATACATTGTTACCCTTAGCGTCTTCGTTCGTTTGCTCGGCGCGTTCAACACGTGTTTTCTTTCTTCATTGTTTACCTTGTAGAACAAAAATTATAAAACACATTCAACTGCCTGCTCTGGAGTGTATCGGGAACGCAAGTAATAATGTAATTGTCGTCCGACGTGGTATGGTCGTTCCCAGTTGGGCCTTGGTTTTCCAACTTAATCGGCGACCCATACTGGTCGACTTCTCTACCTTCGATCGCTCCGCCTCCGCCTGCTGGACCGCCACGACATGGTGATTCTAGACTCTCCTGATACTCGTCTGGTTCCTCTGTCGAGTCTTGAATGACCTCGAGGATTTCGATTTGGTGGGCACTTCCTATAGAGCGGGATGACGCGATGTTCGTGGTGAATAACGAGCAAGCAGATTAACAGATGCGGGATGAGGCTTAAGGTCTGTTCGCATTCAACCTGCGAAAGTCGCACAACGGTTTGTCCCATCACTATGGATTATTGGGGAGATGTGCTCGTTGATGTTTCTACAGGTACGGTTCAAACCCGCTTAGCCTCGCAGCCTCCACCTCCATCACAATTTTTCCCGCGTCTACTCGCATGTACCAACGGTTTCCTTCTAGATGGGTATGTTCTTGCGTGTGGATAACCACATCGCCGTTGGCTATGTTGTTGCCACTGCCATCGTAAAACAATGTCCAACAGTGATCATCGCCCAGTGCCCTGACCGTATTTCTGCCTTCACGGACCCTCAACAGATCATAGCCCTCGGCCTCAAGTTCCACCTGCGCCCGATCGCATCGAATGAAGCAGAGGGGGATCGCCAATCCCCATTGGCGAGGGCATCTTGGTCGGTGGACGACATAGCTGCGTTTGTCCACAAATGTGGCTCGGGGATAGAACGAGACTATGGCGTTGTGCGTCATGACATTGGCGCACGCAGCTGGTTCTTAGCGTCAGTCAAGGGTCGGAGACGTGCACTCTGACTCTCACTTGTCGCAGGCGATAGGAACGCTTTTGAAACGCAGGTTTTCGGAACTTGAATAATGATTTCTCGCACCCGTCCGTCCTCGCCTGTTTTCTCGAGTCCCAGTATGCGTCTGATGGGAAATTCTTGCTTCTTGGTTAATGCCGGCGATAGATATACGCTCCTGAGATACATCCTCGCTGGTCGCAATCCTCTAGACGTTGCCCATTCTCCTATGTCGCGTGTTTCGCGCCAGTACATGCTGCTGCCGATCGCCTCAAATCCCTCGACTGTTTCCAAATGACGCCGCAGCACGCTCGCCTGTCGTGCCCCAGTGAGTATGGTGAGCGGATACTTGATGCTGCCGTTTCTGTTCAACATTTCTGTGATACATCGTCCTGATACCACCGAGGACGTCAATTCCATTATACCTCTGAAAGCGGGTGCGTCCCTGATATACAGGGTCAAGAACTTGTTCATGTTGAACACCCTGCCCCGGTAGTGTAACCAAGTGCTCCTGCCGCGCCTACATGTTGCGCCCACTGCCATGGCGTCCACGAGCTCGAGCCGGTCGAATATGCCATTGATTGAGTCTTCGTTTAGGGGGTCCACCAGCACCCTTTCTGCCAGAGACCAACTGGCGTATGGCTGGATCGTGTCAGTTAGTTTCTGCATCAGCCGTGGCGCTGGAGAATGAACGCACAACGCCGACGATGTGGGGCATGGACATGGCGGGGGACCACAGTATTGTGGCTAATCATCTCGCGACACTAAATAAATAAATTGGAAGCGGGTGCGCCACTATCCGAGGCAGGTGTCGCAATCATGATCTGCAGTCGGGGGCTGACACGCCTTACGGCAACGGTGTCTATCTTCCGGTGCTGAAAATTGCCGTCTCGTTCTACGCCTAGCCTCGATCAAGCACCGGAAGGATGTACCCGAACGAGCCTGGGAGCGGATGATTCAGCCATTACAGGTATGTTATGAATCAGGCTTTGAAAATCCCTGGCATTGACGATTACCGAAACTTGTGTCTTCTCTTAGAATCATCTGATACAATGCACGTCTACAGCTTATCGTTCTATCTGCTTGCATCTTACTGTATCTGGTCGACTCGGCTCCGTTCCGTGCGACTGTGTAATCAGTATTTTTCGCGGGCGCAGGTTTCGGAGTTGAGTTGCGATCGACTGTAAGTTCAAAGTTCGAACATAAAGATCATCGGAACCATGTCTGATCGCGAAGCCCAACAGCAACCCTTCCTTTGCACCGCTAGTCACGGCAGCTCATTTTACAGCCTCGACTGGAAGCCTCGAGCTCCTGAACTTTGGCGCCATCAGCGCGAGTGCTTTGCACACCAACGCCATCAGCGTAGAAATTAACTCCCTCTGTTTTGGTTATAAGTGGTACGAATCTGATGCAATATTGAGCTGCGATCACATGGTGTCTGTGTTTCTGCGTGATGATGTGTTTCCTGCGTTCATATTGTGGAGATTGCCCGAGATCAGACGACCAGCGAGTTGTGTAGGCAACTGCCATGTCGCTACGCTTTCTCGTAAGCTGTTCCCTATGGCGAGGCCGCATGTGTACAGTGACCGCTGGTCAATTGAAGTCAATCGTCGGTCAGCTGAGTTGAAAGCGTGGATGGTGAGAATGTCTATATTAAAACACTATGTGACTGTCGGCACCATGCATCTTATCATCCTGCGTACGGCGCGGGTCCGCCTGACATACGCATCCATGCGATTCTCAAATGTTGCGGCTATGCAATCCCATACGCAATGTTCTGGTAGCAACTTATCACGCGTAAGCGTAGAGCAGGCAGAGATAATTGCAGATAATGCTTGGAAATTGAACAGTGTAGGAGGCGGGCAACGGTACACATTCGCTCAAGAGGAGGTGATGGCTTTAGTTGTTCCAGGGTGGGAGCATAGATTTTCTGAAATCGACGAAGTCGTTTATACCTTCGCTGCACACGTAGACGGGGGGGATGGTGTGAACGAGCTACCTGAGTTCGCGAATTTCGTACCGATTCGGATTGGGCTGTACGCTTTGTCGGCCAATTTGAATATGGCACAGTTATTAGCAGCCGCGAAAATTCACGGGATTCGTTCTTTTGGGAGATCGACTCACATCGATAGTATGCGAATGGCTCTCAAGAACCACCATTGTGATGCGTGTCCTAGGGTATTGACCTTTTTGAAAGCAGCCCGGAAAGGGCGGAATCGACATGTGGAACCTAAGTTGCCCAAGATAGTTCGATCGCGACCTGTCAGACACAGAGAAGATCTGATCGTAGACGCAGAGGGCATGGAAGATCCTGTTTTCCCTCCCAGGCCGATAAACGAGCAGACACGAAGAGCTATTGTAGCAGATTGGTGTGATGCAAACACAGAACGGCATTTTGTGGAGGTTGGGTGCGCTGTGTGTGGTCAGCTCGTGAAGGAATCCGATGCCGTCGAGTTAACAGAAGGACATACAGGCTTGGATTGCTTGCTCTCCACCCCCAATGGTACGCGTAAAGAAAGGTTCCGCGCTTCTGATCCAATCGTGCCTTTGGAGGGAGCGATCGTCGACAGTCGCTGTAATCATGTGTGTAAGTCGTGTGACGAAATACTACACAAGGGCAAAGTACCAATGATGGCTTTGGCGAACAACTTGTGGCTGGGACATGTCCCGCCGTGCCTGCAGGAATTGACCTTTGCTGAGAGGATGCTGATAGCCAAAGTGCGTCACAACCGTGTGGTCATGAGAGTATCGTCAGGAATGCACAAGATGATAGCCAATGCAATAACTTTTGCGAACCCTGTGGCACAGGTTTACGAGACTTTGCCGCCACCGAGAGAAGACATAGAGGACGTAATATCTTTCATATTTGTTGGGCCTTGCAAACCGACGCGTCGTGAGCTTGAGAGAACTCCCATGATCGTCCGTCGCGATAAGGTTGCCAGAGCTCTGGAATGGTTGAAGCTGAATCACGATGATTATGCCGAATTGACTATATCGTACGAAAATCTGTCGAAATATGTTGATTATGGCTCACCTGTGACGGTGGCCTATCGCCAGACAGACGATGTTACCGAACCCGCTGCCCAATCAGCTGACAATGATGGCAATGAAATCGGTACCTCAGACGGGCGATGTTCCTTGATCATCCATGGACTGGTCGGCGCCGATTTCGGAAAGCAAAGTTGGGAGCAAATGATCGCTGTCGCTGTCGATCACCTCGCATCCGGGGGTGGTTCTATGGCGGTGAGCCACATGGCAGCTCCGCAGTCGATTTATCGGAATCCTGCCTTGTATCCTCAGATGTTTCCGTGGCTTTTCCCATATGGAAAGGGAGGCTTGGATCAACCCAACCATTTTAAAATGATATCATCGGGCACTCACAAGAAATGGATGCTTATGTATTGGGACAAGCGGTTCCAAGTCGACGCCGAATTTCCAATCATAGCACATAACCACGAGCAGATTAAGTCGAGCGTGAAGGCGGGTTACTTAATGGTCAAAAGGAAGGACATAGCTAGTGTCTCTGATCGGCTGATGAATGTAGACGTTGGAGTACTGAAAAGCATGGCGAAGAAGCTCGGCAGAGGTGAAAAGCTAACTAGTAAAACTCCTGAACAGAACAAGTGTTTTCAAATAATCAATGATTTAGATTTGATAGGTGCCCACGTGCAGGGGTCAAGGACCTGTAAAAAGACGATGCGCAATGAAATATGGTCCATGATTGAGTACAAAGGCGCACCTTCGTGGTTTATTACGTTTGCGCCAGCAGACATTAAAAGTCCGGTGTGCCTGTACTATGCTGACGAAGATTTGAAATTCAAACCCGAGATTCGTGATGAGGACGCAAGATTCCGACTGATTGCCAGAAATCCTGTAGCTGGTGCGCGGTTTTTCAAGTTTGTTGTAGACGCGTTCATAAAATGTGTGCTAGGCGTTGGATCTGAGAAAACTGGCTTGTTCGGGGATACTTCTGGCTACTACGGCACTGTTGAGCAACAAGGACGCCTTACCTTACACTTGCACCTCCTTTTATGGATTAGAGGTTCTTTGACTCCCCAGGAAATCCGCGATCGCATCATGGAGCCGGATGGCGAGTTTCAAGGGTTGATGGTCGAATACTTGGAATCGGCACATCAAGGAGAGTTTAGAACAGGATCTGCAGACGACGTACAAAAGAATGTCGCGGCTTCCAAGGCCCAACCTGGTTACATAGACCCCACTTTGACGACAGCCGCTCGTCCACCGTTGGAATGTCATGACCAGAACTGCGTCGGTTGTGAGCATTGCGTGAACATTAAGGTTTGGACAGAACACACCGAAAAGACCACCGACGACATATTGTACAGGTCCAATATGCACGATTGCGGAAAACGTTGTTACGTGGGTGGTCGCGCCACTTGCAAGTCGCGCTTTCCACGCGATACTTACGAAACAACTATGGTTGATCCTGCTACAGGTGCGTTGAATATGAGGAAAGATGAGCCGAACTTGAACACGTTCAATTATACAATGACTTACATGTTTAGGTGTAATACAGATGTTACGAGCCTACTGTCTGGTACAGCCCTGAAAGCTGTAGTAGCTTATGTGACTGAGTATGTGACCAAAGTGGGGTTGAAAACATATGGCGTCTTCGACGTTATTGCTGCTGTGTTCGACAAGAATATAGAGCTGCTCGGCGGGACGACAGATCAACAAGAAAAATGTAGGAAAATTCTGACCCAGGTGGTGAACGCTTTGACTA
This sequence comes from Athelia sp. TMB, assembly GCA_014898675.1. Lineage (NCBI taxonomy): Eukaryota > Fungi > Basidiomycota > Agaricomycetes > Atheliales > Atheliaceae > Athelia > Athelia sp. TMB. The sequence goes on along the minus strand of JACXVL010000127.1, from coordinate 122,522 downwards.
GCAAATCGGAAATCGGCGGTCCCATGGCCGCCCTGTACTTGCTGGGCCATAAAGATCACTACGCGAGTCACGAGTTTCGCCCTTGTTACTGGAAGAGCTACGTGAAGGAGGCCAGGAGAGTATGGGACGAAATCGATGCAACGATCGGAGCTGTAGATGAGGACGCGATGGAAGGAGTAGAAACAGACGAACGCGTTGTCTTAGGTAAACAGGAGGGGCGCTACGTTGGGTTGTCAAGAGTAGACGACTATGTGAGGCGCCCGAAACAATATGAAATGATGGATCTGTATACGTGGGTCCGACTGTCCATCAAGGAGGCAATACCTAAATCCGCTAAGAAAAAGTTTAGTGTCGACACGAGTGCGAGTGGAGAAGGAGATAGCGGTTCTGAAGATGTGTCTGAAAATGAGATCAGCGAGTGCGATGTAAGCGGTAATCAATCAAAGGAACCGGGGGAGGCTAAGCGGTTCCTTCCAGGACATGGGCAGCGTAATACGCATTGGATCTACATGATGGATGATGACGGGTCGGCAGTGCCGAACTTCATTGGTGGCAACTTGCCTCGGAGCGACAGGGGAGACCGGGAGGCTTACTGCGCGACCATGTTAACTCTGTTTAAACCTTGGCGAACGGGGTACGACTTGAAGGCAGCCGAGCAGTCCTGGGACGATGCGTTCGAGGTGCATCCGTTCGATTGTGCGTCGCTGGAGAAGATGAAGTATTTCAACGTAAAATACGAGTGTACTGATGCACGAGATGATTTTAGTGCTCAGAGAAAAGGGATGGAATCCAGGCTGGGAAGCTGGGCTGATGGGGGTGATGACGGCGTGGATGAGGAAAACGGTTACAGTGATGGCATTGCGGCCGAAATACTTGAGCAATTCGACACAGAGAGTCCTGACAGCATAAAACATAGGCGTAAGTTAAAGAAGGACATAGACGAAATCAAGACGATTATGCTGACAGCCGGATGGCTGGACGAATGTGTTGATGGAAAACCAGATATGGTGGCCGCGGTAGATGGCCCGAGCGTTCGCTGGCCACCAAGTAGATGGCAGGCTGCGGTACAGGCTAAGAAGCACGAGGTTCTCGCCAATCGAAGTAAGAATGTGGGCAGTACTAAGAGGAGGCGGCGCCGAAACTTACCCGATAGGTTAGAACCGGGATCTGTCCAGGTCGTAGGGAGAGATTGGCTGAGCAACAAGTACAAGGCCACGCTGCAGTCGCATCAGGATTTAACAGATCGGCTGGTACAAGAGAGTAACCTGAACGAGGCACAAGACCGCGCTTTCAGGATTGTTGCGAACCACGCGAACGACCCTATGGCCGACCGTTTGCAGATGTATCTAGGTGGTATGGGGGGAACGGGGAAATCCACTGTTATCAAAGCACTTGTGCAGTTCTTCCAGAGTAGGAATGAAGCGCACAGATTCATAATCGTGGCTCCAACCGGCGCGGCTGCTGCATTGTTGCATGGCTCGACTTATCATTCTATATTCGGGGTCAACGACCGGAACGACGATAATGGTGGTCAGCAGTTTCGCCAGGTAGCAGAAGTGCGATCCAAGCTGGAAGGTGTTGAATATGTGTTTTTAGATGAAGTATCTATGCTGGGTTGCAGGAGCATGTATAAAATCTCTGCCGCCGCCGCGAAGGCATTGTCTATACCCGAGGAAGCGTTTGGCGGACTCAACATGATTTTTGCGGGAGATTTTGCGCAGTTAGCCCCCGTGAAAGCACAACCACTATACAGCGGAAGTGTGGGGACAAGGCTCGGCGCATCAATGAACCTGAGAGAACAAGAGGAGGCCATCGGGAAGGCTTTGTGGCATCAGACAACGACTGTGGTTGTTTTGCGGGAGAACATGAGACAGACAACGCAGAGCAAGGAAGACACAAAGTTACGAACAGCTCTTGAAAATATGCGTTATAAGGCATGTAGCGAGGAAGACGTCGCATATCTAAGAAGCAGGATAGCCGGTAGGGCCGCAGACAAGCCCAGACTGGCACAGAGACGGTTCCGCAACGTCTCTGTTATTACTGCGAGAAACCTGCAGAAAGACCAGATAAACGAAATGGGGGCCAGGAGGTTCGCGAGGGAGAACAATCGGGAGTTGACGACTTTCTATTCGAGAGACGCTTTCAAGTCTCTTGATGTCGACTTGTCTACGAAACAGGGGCGCAAAAAAACCAGGGGTGCATCTGATGCCAGGCGTATCGGCTCGGACAAGATTCCGATAGAGCAGCAGATGGATCTGTGGGACTTGAATCCGTCACATACAAATCACATTGTGGGTAAATTGGCGCTATGCGTAGACTTGCCTGTCATGATTAGGTATAACGAGGCGACGGAATGTTGCGTCACAAAGGGCGCTGAAGCGACAATCGTTTCATGGGATTCAAGTGTTGGGGCTCATGGAAAACCCGTGTTGGACACCTTGTTTGTAAAACTTTGCCACCCGCCGAGCGACATCCAGATAATGGGCTTAGAACTTAACGTCGTACCGCTGTCGAGAAGGTCCGAAGATGTTGTGGCGCAACTGCCGAACGGAGGCCGGGTGACGCTTACGCGATCGCAGGTGCCCATTCTTTTGAATTTCGCCATGACAGACTATTCATCCCAAGGTCGTACGCGGCCCGAAAATCCAGTTGACCTGCAGAACTGTCAGTCGCACCAATCGTACTACACTGCATTATCGCGGTCTGCCACGTCGGCCGGCACGATAATAGTTCAAGGTTTTAATAAAAAATGTATCCAGGGAGGGGCGTCGGGATATCTCCGTCAGGAATACAGAGAGATGGAGATTTTAGATGAAATTACAAAGCTGGCTTTCGAAGGTAAGCTGCCTGCAGCCGTAACGGGCGACACGAGGAATGTAGTCATCAGGTCCTACAGAGAATGGAAAGGAATGGACTACATGCCCAGTACAGTGCACGCGTTGTGGTGCTGGTATTTGGTTTTAATACCCTAGGATATCTGGTCTATACAAACAAGAGACGGGATGCTCCTAGTCGGTTCGAGTGGGACAAGGTTGGCCGCCTTAGTCCTAGACTGTGAAATAGTACACTAATTTAGTGACCGAAAAGGGACTTACCGAGACTAGTTTAGTTTAGTGGCTAAACTAAACCTAATTGGGAACAGTGGCTGAGAAGACTGAAACGACTTAACCTTAACTGTCGAAACTTGAAACACTGTGGCTTACCGAAATCGCTTGCCGGTGCCTACCTCTTGTAGAGCACTTAGAGAAACGAAACCGAAACCTGGCAGACTAGACTCCCTGTCTAGGCTGACCAAACTGGGGGGTGAGAAACTCAAAGATAGTAACTTGGCTACGTACACGAGATCGGATCCTTTATATACTATTTCTAAGTTCTATTTTTAGATGCCAGGCACCACTGTCTCCTTGGGTTTCTATTTTTAATCACTCATTCTTCCTCCTGATTGGCTGTTCCTTGAACAGCCACAACTCTGCTTCGTCATCTCTGCTCTTGGCTTCGTAATCGGTGTCTTTATTTAGATCTGCTAAGCTGGATGATCAGTAAGCGAAGCGAACTATACCCCTAGTTGGTGCACTATTTTTAAATGGCTCCTAGGATGATTAATACTGCTTCGTAAGCTTTTTTGCTTATCAATAATTTGGCTGAGTCGTTCTGGTGAGTTGATTGGTCATGTGGTGACAAATCTGACGGAGTCACTAATTATTGTTCCTGAAGAGGGCACCTATTTTTGCCACAGGCTGGTCGACTGTTGGGTAGTCCTAGGGGGATGTCCGATGTTTTCGCATTATATGGTGGTGGCGTGTTCTAATCCCTTCCCTGGACGTTTCTTTGGTAGTATTCTTTCCTGACTCCTTCAGATGACCATTCTTGGTGTGAGAAATGATCGGGGACTTGGGAGGGTTGACAGGTGGCGTTCTTCCATTCATAGAGTTAACTTTGAATGGATTTGGGTTAGCTTCGGGCGTGGACCCTGAGTGTTGCCATTCTCTGTCTCTTTTTACCTCGTTGTTTTTGTGGAATCGGGTTTCCTCCTTGTCTCCCTTCTGCCATCATCGTGGTGCGTATCATCTTTTCACATCTTTTCCCTGTCCTCATGCTTTTGGCTATTCACTTTACAGCTTTTTGTCTTTAGGTCATCCCGCTCCATCACTAATTCCGGTCCTAAGAAGGATATTGTTGTGGTCCCTGGCATCACAGATTTGACTCGTTCTGGTGGTCGAGATGCTTGATTTGTCACTTCGGTGAGTACTAGCTGTATTTTCTGGGGTCGTGTGATTTTTGAAACTGACTCTCATGGGCTGGTCGTACTAGTCCCATTCCCCCGTTTCACCATGTGGAAACCTCGCGTCGTTATCCTACCGCAATTTTCCCTGATGGGACAGACTTAGGATCTGCGACCTTCCTCAGCGGCAGCTTCATGCCCGACGATCCTTCCATCTATTTTGTCAATGAGGGCAGCTTTAGACGTAACACCGAGTTCGTCCTCAAACCTCATGGCATACACATTGTGCTGGGGGAGGTTACAGCTTTCGAGCGTGACTACGCCATGTTTCGATCCTTCTTCAAGGAACCCTTCAACGGAACTCAATTCATGCTTCTCCTCATTGTTCCCTACCGTCTGGGCTTCCTTTCCCAGTTCGATATGGACACCTTTGATGCTGATGGTACCCGCACCTGTCTTGCCCAACTCAATCTGCCTCTCATTGTCCAGGTGGACTCTTGCGTGGTGACGGAACACAAGGACTCTGATTCCTCAGACTCCGATTCAGAGCTTTCGGACGAGACCAACATTACCAATCCTGAGGATGATACATGTGTTACTGTGGGTGCTCGTTCAACTGGTTCTTCCTTCCCGGAGATATTTAATTCATCGGTTTTGGGGTTTGCGGGGGAGGCAGGGAATACTTTTCGCCGGCAGATGCGTGTTCCGTCTGACCAGGTGTTCGGAGTGGGTCAGTTCATGGAAGAGTAGTGCAGACACTTATCGTAGTTTGTTGGGCCCTCTTTTCCTTTCTAGAGCCCTTTTATTACTTCGCTATGCCTGTCATCCTACCTATATCTAGAATATGCTCTCGATACTGCTTTTGATTCAATAGCTTTCAATGTCCTTTCCATCTTCTGGCGTGACGGGGTGTTTTCCACTTTGCGCCACTTTTGAATGATTTTGGAAACTGTTTCTTGGCATTGCTTTTAGTAATTTTGACAGATTCCGTCTCGCCATTGTGTGGGTAATGCCGGTAATGCTTTATAGTTTTGGTTCGTAACTTTCTGGCGTACTGACTCTTTGCTTCTTCCTTTCCTCCCATTCTCTACTCTGGTGTGACCCTCCATTCTTGCATATCTGGCCCTTCCTCAGGTGGGTTGCTCTTGCTGAGGGACTTCTGCTGTGAGTGTTATTAATTTTGCCACCTTCCAGACTTTTGACCTTAAATGGGTTCTTTTCTAGTTGTGAATTATACATCCGAAGGCGGTGTTATTGAGTTTCCTGAGTGGCCTGTGGATTCACGGTCGATTTCAGAATCGGGGTCGGAGATGGAATCTTTGTGTGCACTTTTCCTGACTGATTTTAATCGTCTGTGCTGACTATTCCTTTTTACGTGGCTAGGTCCGATGTTTTAGGCTCGGCGAATCGTTTGCAATCCTTCGCAGATTACTCTGCTAGTTCTTTGATCCATCGTCGCCCTCCTTCATGTCCTCCCATTCTTCCTATCCCTTGGCATGAAGCGCCTATTTTGTTTGGTGGCTTCTTGCCCGACGATTCCGACACCTTCTATGTGTTTTTCGGATCCGCGACTGGTTCCACTTCATTCTTCCTACCCAGCCTGCATCAGTTTGTGGTTCTAGGCCGAGTCCTTTGGGTGGCCTCCAACTATGCGGTTTATAGTGCCTCCACCGAATTTCGTGCTGGGGCTGTTCCCTCCACATTCTCAATCAACCTTCTCATTCCTTACTATGTGGGGTCACCAATCGTTAATCTTGCGGAATATCGTGATTGGGTCTGCTCATCCACCCTCGAGATTCGTCTTCGTGACAAGTGGTCCCTTCGCTCTTCCCTTATCTCTGATTGGTCGACCGGCCCCTTCTCAACCCATTTTCCCTGGGAGACGCCTCCGGTTGATGAAGATCAGGAGTTTGATCGCATTCTAGCTGCTGTAAGGTCGGAGGACGAGTCTTTGTGGGTGCCTTTCTCTGCGCCTGCATTGGAAGGTGAGGTGGAAGATATGGTTCCTCCAGGTATTCCTCTTACTTGGAAAATGGATCGTTGGGTACCTTCATCTTCGCAGTAGACCTTCTTCGCAAATTTAGTACTAGTTGTTTGTTTGTCTTTTCCTGTCTTCTGAATTTGATTTGATTTAAACTACATTTTATCCATGTTCGACTATGAACCCAGTTCATGGTATGACAGCGTCTATTGCGTGGTCGTCGAGAGTTCCGTTCGCGATGCCGGTAATTGCTAAACAAGCGGATTGGCAGTTCGCGTCGAAATCGAAACACACTGCAGACAACAAAAGGACGCGCAAACAGCGTGTTGAGGCATCATATGTGCCCGCTATCGGATCTCTACCAGTGTCCAGATTTGATGTAAAGGTACCTTCAAAACGGAAGAGCATCGGTGACCACAAAAAAACCCAGAAAAGGAGGAAGCCGTCGGGGGGTGATCATGCCAGTGCGCTTGCGCCGGCCGCGCCTGCGGGGATGGTCTGGGACAGCGAAAACTGGAGCTGCGCGTATGACAGTCTGATGTCGGTATTGTATGACATATGGTCGGACAAACCTAAAAATTGGACGACAATTTTTAGAGGAATGAACGCCAATATGAAAATGCTCTCAACGGGTTTCCGACAATTCAGCAAGGAGGAGATATATTTCGAAACCGCAAGGGATCGGGTAAGGGCTGAGTTGAATGCATCAGACCCTCAGTCTTTTCCTTATGGTAAGGCGGGCACTGCAATTCACGTTCTGGTTGATTGTCTTGGGAGCTTAGACTTGGTAAAGGGTTTGGAGGTCAGCTACTGCAGAGGTTGTACGACTCAATTCGAGGTCGAATTCGAAGGGCGCGCATACATTGACTGCCCAAATTCGCACCATAGCAGTACTCAGGAATGGTTGAATTCGTGGATTCTACGCACGACAGGCACGGCATGCGCAGGGTGTGGAGGCAGAGTGTACAAAGAGAGACGGTTCGGAAAGTCTATTGACTTACTTTTGTTTAATCTGGGTAGCGACGAGGTGGAGATTGACCTTAAAATGAAAGTGCCTGGAGAGAAGGCGGCCAGAGTGCTGGAGTTACGAGGTGTGGTGTATACTGACGGTGCGCATTACACGGCAAGGATAATTGATCGCGAAGGTTGCGTATGGCGCTACGACAGTATGGCGGATGATAAATGTGTAGAAGATTCATGGGAGGGTATTTTGGAAGGTATAGGCAGAAAGGGGGTGGTAGCGATATATGCTAAGAAATCGAATAAGAGATAGTAGTATACTACGCACTTTTGCGGCACTGTTATCCATCCATCGCGATTTCGTTGTCTGGTTCCACTTGAAGCCTTGTGGGTGAGATTGGCAGGGTTGGTTGGTGTGACGATGTTTGCCCGCTGTATTCATGTATTTGGTGTATCGGACTTGGTATTTTCGGTATGTAGACGCACAGAGGTAGTGTAAACAAAGAGCTTGCCGGTATCGCTTGTCGGGTTGCTTGACGCGGTGTATGGCGGTCGCGGGGGCAACCGGAGCGGGACGAGTATTGCCGGTAATCGGCCTTCAAGCACCAAGTTGCTCTATGGCTCTTATTGCTTTTTGATGTGATTCTGACACAGTACCATCATATTCTAGACAGTTCCATGGAGTTCGAGAGACGACGGTGGGTAAATGGATCGAACTTGAACGTTTGAACTTGCAGGAAATATATGGACAAATCTTGATCGCGGCAACTACTTAAGTATTTGGTACCCGAACTGGTCAACTTTGAATGAGCGAGCAGAGTCACGACCTTATTTAATTGAATCAGCCTAGAGGCTTATCATACAAATTTCATCATAGCTCTTGTTATTATAGATCATCCCGCGCTGTTCAAGTCAAGACTGCATTGACTTCCGCCGCTATTTTCTTCACATCGTAAACCTTCTCGTGGAACGCGAAAGCTATATCTCCTATGATCACGGTCTGAGCTCCGAAACAACCCCCAAGCATAAGAAGACGAAACTCACCGAACTTGATGATACTCGCTGCCGCCAAAAGTGACCGTGATTTTCGGTGGCAGTAGACACGAAATCATGTATAGCATATGCTCTTAATTATTCACAAGTCTAAAATTTATAATCTAGCATCTAAAGCACCTTCATTTCATGTACAAAAAATATCTAAGAATTTTATCAATCTCTGTGCTGCGTATTCTTCATTCTACCAACCAACCGCACTAAAAATCCTGGTCACTTTTGGCGGCAGCGAGTAATGCTTCTAAACTCCCCCATGCCCAGAAATACGTCATGCACGATATTCAACGTCCAGCAGTTCGAGGGCAAACTCTCATGGAGACACCCTAACACTCCAAGGAAGATCGCGGAGTCGTTGCGCTCTGCCGTGTCTGGGGGCCAGATGAGTCCCATTCTCAACGTACCCTTAGGTCCTAGTGACACCATCTGGAACAGGTGCTTCGGGAACAACTCCTGCTGCGGCTCGGGCTGACTCTCGAAATGACTCTTGAGTTGCATGGCGATGACCGAAAACTCTTCCCGCGTGATGCTTGGAATTTCCGACAGCGGAAGTGACCCACACGGCACATACGCGTTCGAGGTGAGGTGTATGAAACACAACGCCAGCTTTGCGGATTCCCCGACTCGAACCCAGTGGACACGTAGGTGGACGGGCATGTAACCAGTGGATGTTTTGGCTTTGGGGTCGTCCTCGAGAGCAGAGCGTATGTACCTGAAGCGGAGGAATCGTTTCACACTGCGTCTCAATCAGTGACATTGCCACGGAGGTGAAGAGACAAAGAACTGACAAGATAGGCTGTGCCTCGCTTTTCGCCTGCCACTGAGCGTGCATCGTAGCGAGCGCGTCTTGACGATCTTCTTTGTGTACAAAATCAAATATCCTTCTCTTCAGGAGTTTCGAGGCAGAAGTCCCCAAGCGTGCATCGTCTCTGAATGCGGGGTCGAAAGCCACAACCCGTAGTTGGTCGCTAAGAAGGACCCAGTCTAGAAAGAGCGCCCAGCACATACACTTTCAGCCTCATATACGACGACATATAAAGTGTAAAGGACTTACAGCAGTGTGGTGGTGACTTGGCTACGCTACCAGTGACCGCCTTTGCACTCGACGCGACCCCTTGGGTCTCTGCCGCCGCCATCGCCCGCATGACGACAGAGCAAGAAGAGCATTTTGAGGGAGAGCAAGATATGAGGCTCATGCTATGAACCACATGGGTCGATAGTGAATGAGCATGAGTATTCCACATTGGCGAGCAGGAGGATTATCCAGTATGCAAGGGCAGTGGGTGGGGTGGGAGATGACCAGGCATAGCGGGAAATATGTCTGTATATATCCATGATAAAGGCGCGCATATAGTGGATGGTAGAGTTGACAAGAGTTGATCAGAGGCTGGCGGAGCGGTACAAGTTGGTCGGAACATATCAGGATGGCAAGCAATTATAATCGGATTCGTTGCCAGACTTGCCGTAGGGCACGTGATGAGCGGCACCTGGCAACCGACCGAAATCCGCTCCGTTCCGCTATCGGGTTCAATGGCTGCCCATCGCAATCGCGCTCAAGTTACGTCCCGGGCGGCGCAGATCACTGACTATGCGCGTGCTGGCAGGTTCAAGTTTCTCCGGGCCACCGCAATTTACTGCGTGCTCTCTCTCTCTCTCTCTTACGCATCATGCATAGGCTTGTAAACAGATCTCTAGGCCACGAACATACTTATTATATACTAACATATATAGCAAAAGTAATTAGTACAAGGACTACTTGATTGTGTTCAAAGCCAAAGGAGAAGCTGAGATTGATCATTGGAGAAGCGTGATACATCGGTAGAGTCTCACACTTAGCCATTTAGTTACATTGAAGGCGGCCGCAAGAAGGCCGCAGCGGCGAGAAAGCGCAAGAACGCGAGCAGAAAGTGCGGTCGGAATGCGACCGCGACAAGCTGCCACACCGAAATCCGCTCGGCTTTGGTCGAATTTGTCTGCCGCTGGAGGTCTCGCAATCGCGCTCGCCACAAGTTCCAGTTTCTCCGGGCCGCCACACTCGAATACTCTCTCCATTGAGCATCATGCATACGTCCGATGACGGCCACCACACAGACTCTGTTGCTACACTTGTATTTTACGCCACAACGAACATAACGCGTCGGGAAAAGGCATCGATTGTAATTTAGAAAATATTAGGGCATTTAAGAGGGCATAAATAGTGCCAAGGGCTACTTGATTGTGTCCAGAGCTAAGAGGAAAGCATGAGATTGGGGGAGCGTGGATGTTATGATGATAGATGTTATGATTGGCTATTTCTTGGGGGGAGGCAACAAGAAGGCGACGATAAGGAAATGTCAAGAAAGTGACGAGATAGTGAGGAGTCTCACTGAAATTTGATTTCGATATCGGCCTTGTCGGCAGCTTCAGGGATTTGTTCTGTAGGATGAAAGGTTCTTTAGATCTGCAACGGCTCAGAATTTAAATTCGTACGCGCCAAGCTGCGAGGTTCCCCTTGTTCGATTTATGAAATAGAGAATAAATGTGTTATAGTTGCGATATAATAATGATAAGTGACTAGACAGCAAAAGTAGAATCTTCGTCTATAAACATTTATTCCTCCGTCTCATCATCCTCCTTCAAATGTTTCGGCAGTTTCGAGGACGCGTACGATCCGCAGAACACGCACGCAAACAGTATCCAGTATACCATCGTTCCGCCCAGCAGGTTATGCTGTTGCGTCAGAGAGAACAGTGATGATGCAGTGACGGGCGCAAAGATGCGAACGGAGCAAGCCACAGTCTGCGCAAGGCCGTTGACTGCACCAAGGGTCGATTTGGTGGGAGCTGAGTCGTTGAAAAATATGAACAAACAACCTAGAAAGCAAGTTAAGCTAAATATTTTGCTGAGAGACTTAGATGTAAACTTACTGTAGTTCATGACTGTTAGCGTGATGCATCCAAGCTGCGCTGCTATCACGATCCACACAAAGATATCAACGCCACCTGCTCTTCTTGCCAGCGCGTTCATGATGGGATAGCATCCGATGGTAAAGAGGTAGCACATGAAGAATATACGGTAAGTTTTGTGAGGTCCTAACTTTCGGAGGACTACGGGACTGATGAGTGTCGAAGAGAGACCGATGCCAATGCCAAGACCGCTCATAAGCAGGCCTATTGTGAAGCTGTCGAGGCCGAGACCACCAACTCCAATGGAAGAGGCGTAGACGAGGGGAAGTAACGCACTGGAGCACTGCTCCACGAACGCAAGGAATGCATAATTGATGATAGGGACGAGCACCCTCCGAGTCATTAGAGCGCTGAAGGGCACTGGAGGTTCATCAACGGCGACGTCGACTTCCGACTGAGTCTCACTCGGAGGCAGGGAGACGCCTTCCTGCGATTTCTTCTTTTGACGGGCAACAGCAGAAGGCAGTGTCTCCTTGAGGAAGATCGACGTGATGATGAATGCACTGAGAGGGATAAGGGCGGCTGTGGCGCAAGGGAGGAAGTAGGGATGGTCACGGAGGAAGGCAATTTTGCCCAGAGTGTTCGGCCAAGTCTTTGCCGGGTGTGAAAGCAGACCACCAATCATAGGTCCAAAAGTTATACCGAGCCCCCATTGCAGAGGAATGAAAGAAAGTGCTGTAATGCATTAGATTTCGGCTACACACTAAGACGAAATAAACATACCTGTTGCGATATTGGTGGAGTCTGTCGACTCGGCCATGACACACTTGGTGATACCAATGTTTCCATTGAAGACTCCCTGCATGAAACGGCTGACAACGAGTGGCCAGTAGCTGTTAGAAAGCCCGAATGTTGTAACGGCGGCTGCGAGACCCAATGTGCCGAATACTAGTGGGGGCTTGCGGCCAATCCTGTCGGACGCTCGTCCCCATTGGAGCACTGTCAAGCCTTCAGCGGCGTAGAATAGTGATTCCTGAGGGGTTCGCATAAGTCCCAATATCAATATCTGCGATTTTTGTGGATTACTCACGATAGCCCCGGCGAAGTATCCCGTCCTCGCCTCAACCCCACCAGTAATCCCCGTCTCGCGCACTAGCTGAACGATGAAGGGGTCAATGACAGTGGCTGCCAATGGCTCTCCGAACGAGATGTAAAGGAGAGTAAAGATCTGCATCTTAGGGAGAGGGGTGATCTTCTTCGTCTTCTTCGCCGCCGGCTGAACTGCGTTGTAACTCGCGTCATCCTGACCGGAAATGAGTGCCGTCCGCTCTTCTGTGGACATATTGTGTGAGGTGGCCGTTAGGAAGGAGGGAGATAGCTTTGTCCGTTGAAAGTAAGCTAATGCATTAAAGAGACTGATTCTCCTTGCAGAGCGGAGCCTCCCTTTGATACATCAATGATCGCCCCCAACCGAGGCACGAAAGCGATGATGAAACTGGCACAGCTTAGGTACAGTCCGCTCGAAGCGTTCTTTCTGTCATTTCACGATTATCGCCGGTTAGCAATACACCGCAAAAGCAGCAGTTGTAGGAACAAGGTGGGGTTTGGATATGGTGGGTGGACGAAGAGACAGATCAATCATCACAGGTCCAAAGCAGCGTATTGTTCCTCCAGCATTGAGAAACTTGACATGATGGAATGAATTTGCTGGAGCGTATTGTCTTGATTGGATATCGGCTGCTTGCCTTGCAGTCCAGCTGGGTTGCGGTCAAAGTGGAGGATGATCGCAGCCAGTGTAGCGGACCCAGAGTGCAAAAAGATGCCGGTAAGTAGTCAAACTATTCTATCATAATCTACTCATCAATGAACGACACAAGGCCCCTCTGAGCACGAGAACACTGTCAATCTACTGATTTGCCATATATTCTTCTTGGCACTTGTCTTGAGGCAAAATTTCCGAATTTGAGGATGCCCAGATATTCAGGGCGAACCCAAAATGACGTGACATCGAGTCGCGCCGAGCTAGGATCGCCAAAACCGACTTGAAAGTATTCCTCTACTTCGCTTCTGCGACTTGCACGGTTCTGCACCACTTTCCCTGCTGTACGACTCCGAGAACGACACGTTCCTAACAAGCAACACACTAATTTCATGTCGAATGAAGTGATCGACCTCACGGACCTTCCTTCGGACGAGGAGGAGGATACAACGGAGGACGGAGCTGGTTTCGAGCAAGAAAATGAGGACGAGGATTCGGAACCAGGCGTTGATGACGCGTCGTATGCTCAATTAATCATGGCCATCGAAACTGCGCCAGAGGCGCGCCTGCGGACAATTCTCGCAAAACTCGTCGAATCCAGCCATACTATGCAGCACGTTCTTTTTGACGAGCTCGTCACCGTGCCCTCTGAGCACCGAGATAATAAGCGGCCGCGCTATGAGCTACTCGCGCCGCGCTATGAGATCTGTGCAAAATGCGATGAAGAGTTCGACGTTGGCGAGGAACGCGAAGAAGGCGAATGCATGTTTCACACCGGTCAGCCTTCCCGTCATAGTTACATGAACACGAATCCTGATATACCCATCAGGGGATATGGAGGCGGATTACATAGCGTTCGCAGACTGGGACGAACGCCGCCATGGTCCTATAGATGATGATGACACCCGCCGTGCATACCCAGATAACTATACCTGGAGCTGCTGTGAAGCAAGTGGAGGTGCAGCAGGTTGCGTGAAGAGTATTCATACAGTGGGAACTAAAAGGCAGCGGGTCTGAACCTGATGAACGGTGGGTACGAGTGTCATACGGCGTATCTACTCCTTCCACTCAACATAATTCACTTCGTAAGTTGCGTGATGTGCCCATGTTCAAAAGCACGCCAAATTCAAACGAACGCTCATGCATGTCATTGTGCTTTCTTCATCACCGATTATGAAACTTGTTTTCGGTAACAAGGCTTTTTCTGGTACGTCCTCAGTTCCTCAAACAGATAATACCTGCTAACTTTATACGCAGACTCCTTGTAAATTCATTCATCAACTGTATACGTATACTTTCGTGAATTAGGCGCAGCTTATCGGGTTTTGAGAAAAATCCAATGCCATGTCGTTACATATGAACGAAAATCTTCTGATTGTTTTGTTCGCTATTTGCCCACGATATGATGACCCGGCAAGTGCGTATTTCACAATACATGTAGCTGGCCAAACCGAGCGATATCTGTGCATTCAGGAAGCATATGCAATGACTGCACAGGTCTGTAGACTCGGTAATTTCACTGCTGCCTGATGATTCGCGACCGCAAGCTAATCGCTAAGGTTACAAACATGTCGTGTTAGCTCTAAAAATGACAGCATAGAGCTTTAAAATTATAGGTCGGCACACCACATTGATAGAGTATTTATTATGTGTCGCCGGAATTTTCAACAGGTTTCCATACATCCTTCGTTGCATGCATTAGCTCGTAGAGCTGACCTAACTGTTCTGCAGACATCTGTCATGCATCAGCAAGTGTTTAGCTGCAACTCAGCCGCCAAAAATCTTGATATGCTTACCTTTTCAAACACAGTCGCATCCAATTTTTTGCCCCTGAAGTTAGTGCTTGGTAATTCGTCGAGATACATCTTCCACTGTGACAAGAATCCGATTATGTGGACAGGGTTCGTCGTCGATTTGTGTCTTTGAAATTCTGTCATGTGATTTAGTCGCCCTGTCGTATTTTTGGAGCCAACCTCGATGGTGTGAGTCTCACAGAGAAGGTATCAAGACTCACCCGCCTTCAAGTAGTCATCCCCTAGCGAGCGCATATCCGCTGGTAGCGAGCGGTGAGCACGTAGCAGTCTTCGGTAGAGCCTGTATCGGGCGTCATTGCGAATTCATGGGAGATCGGTGTTCAGCAAAAACGCAAACGCACGGCAATGGAGGCAGAAGAGTTGCGCTTGTTTCTCTCAGATTCAGAGGCTTCTTGGTTACGGATTCTGCGAGTCTCAAGAGGGTGGTCCGCATCGTAGTCGTCGGCCCAGTCGCGTCGGTGCTAATAGTTGCCGAGTCCCATTGTACTTTCAACCAGAGAACAATACCCAAGTGTCACACCATGTGCCTCATCGCAGTCTCTTATAAGGATGCCAGACCTGAACCACCCACACTTTTCTGACCCCCCTTCTCAGGTGCACTGGTTGCCCGCAGCGCTTTCTTGTGTTCACCTCTTTTCGTTTCTCGAGCTGGTCTTTAAGCTGGTCTTACATTCGAAACCCATTGATCACATCAGCTTGAGCACACTCGCACAACGGCTGAAACTTGAAAGGAATTCGGACCATCACAATGTTGCCTCTGTACTTGCTTGCACTAGTTGGATACCTCCCATTTGCCTCATGTCATATCGGTGAGTGCTGTGATCGACTTAGCTTAGTCGGGTGGCACTGACCAGATCCATCTGCAGCGTTTTGGCATCCATCCATGTGGGGATTCAATGTAACCGCACAAACCTTCTCTTACGACAACCGCCCAGTGTCCCCGCTGATCAATTACACCTTCGAGCAATGGTGGTTCCACGGGCATCTTGACTATCCTCCTAACGACGGCGATATCTTCGAGCTTCCCGCTGGCCAGAACGCAATCGCTGAGCTTGCCTGCGATAAAGGAGCCACAGACTTCTTCGCAACCGATGGAGGGGGTGACATCCGCGATCCGAACGACGAGCAGAACCCATGCCCCGGTTCTCCCATATCGGAATTCCATACCACGGGCATAGAAGATTCGAAAGGATGCGCGCTGGCGATCACATACAACGACAATGTGACTTCGATACAGCCCGAGGACTTCACCGTGTTCAGTGTGAACCAAACGTGCGTGTGGTATCGCAATACCACGTTCCAGGTGCCGGAAAGGATGCCACCGTGTCCCGCTGGAGGATGTACTTGTGCTTGGTTTTGGATCCACTCTGTATGTGGTTTCCATTCTTCCGCCTATTTAATACTTACAATTGGTGATCAGCCTGACAGTGGCTCAGAACAAAGTGAGGCTCACCCGTTGCAAGAAAGCGAAACGTCATCTAATTCAGACACTCACAGATTACATGAACGGCTTCAAATGCAATGTGACTGGCTCAACTTCGGAGGTCGCTCTCGCCCAACCGCAGATCCCTCGCCGGTGCGGTGCAGACCCAGATGACGGCAAAGCCGATGCTGTTCCCGGCAACTGCACGCACGGCGCAAAGCAGCCCTTCTACTGGTTCCAAGCAGAAGAGAACACAGTACGAGTCTCTACCTTCTCCACATCCTGGTCTCGGATGCTGACTCGATGTATCTTAGATGTTTGAAGACGCTTTTCATCCGCCATTTTACCTCGACCTCTACAACTTCCTTGATGGCGCGCAGAACGACATCTTTGTGGATTCTTACGTTGGAACTTTGCCTACCCCTGGCCCGAATCAGACTGTCATACCACAGCTGGCGCAAATTTCTCCGGGCGGTAGCGGAAACTCCAGCACCAGCACTTCGGTACCGTCTCCTACTACTGGCACTCCGGCGTCAGCAGCCCCGAGCACAACAAGCAGTGCGGGACCAGGGATCCCGACCCCGGTGACGCCCAGCAATCAACAGCAGTGGTACGTTGTCGCATTATCGCGTGTATTACCCCCTTTAATGAGGATGATCTTCCAGTGGTTTGAGCACGCGGTCACTCAGCAAACGAAGCGATGATCCGCGGTCGGCCATAGCGGGCGGGCTCTCCTTCTTGGGGATGTTTAAACACACCAGGAAGCTGCAGTCACTGGGGTCGAGGAGCCCTTGGAATCCATTTCCCTTCTAATCGGGTGGTAGCCGGCGTCGGGGCTGTCGGGCTCGTCTGCAAAGCCTTGAGCGAAGGAAAGGGACCACAAAAGCTATAACTTATAATAAGACTAAGTGGTCTATCGTACATTGTAATATAAGTGATTTAATACACTATTCAAGTATACTACAGTGGCATGACACTCTTTTATAACTCACTCCAGCAAGACAAAGGCTTGGCTTTCATGTTTGTGATTTGCGGCTTTCCCGTGGCCTGCGCTCACTGTTCCTGTCGCCATTTTCCTGCGGCTTGCCCCCACTTCCCTGTTGCCTGTCCCCTTTTCCTGTTGTCTGCCCCCCTTTCCTGTCGCCTTATTACCACCGCTTCCTTGTCCTTTTCCGAATCAAAATGGCTACATATGAGACTCTAGCAGTACGCCGTACCCCTTTGATCGCACCCCTCTTCCTTTGCTTTGGATCTCTTGAGCTTGCCTCCATATGTATTGCTCTTGGCAAACGCTGTTGTACGACCTGTCTTGATATAAGAGAATTAAACAACTTGGGTCGAAATATAAATGGGACCGTACATCGAGTCTGCTTCAAGCTATACATTCCCCTCGATAAAACCTTGTGCAGAACATAGATCGTGAAGATAGAGTGATGGCATTTGAGCTTGAGACGGTCGGGTTTGGCAAGGCAATGTGGTATTCTAGCAGTGATATTCGAGTCGGAGTGGAAACCGTTGAGCACTTGGGGACTGGGTCGAAATTTGCAACACTTGGGTAGAACATCGGAAGGCCGGACAGCGCCGAACTCAAAGTAATTGGATTGAACCCTCTTTGACCCTGAAAATAAATCAAATGCATATAACATGGGCACCAAATATATAAGGTAGCTCTCACTCATGACGGAATATTATTAGCACGCGTACACATTGAGCACACATGTGACAATCCTCGACACGATCACGAGAGCAGCCTGTCTAATGGGCGCTTATATACATCGTCTCACGTTTTCGGTCCCCGTCGTTCGCTTCCTTCTTGCACCCACCCACTGCCCTCTCTCTCCCCAAATGACCAAGAAGCCTAAACTGGAGTTGGAATCTGATAGCTATGAAGTCGGTGAGTCAACGGTCGATATTGCGCCTCTTTTCCGGTTTTGACTACGGTGATGTTCGGTCTTTGGAATAGAAATGATATTGGCTACGAAGAAAGAGGAAGTGGACATCGATGATATCACGACGAAGAAGGAAGTCAGGGTAAGCACATATGCACTCGATCGCCTTGTTCTCTATCTAATAGTGTGTGTTAGAAATACCTCATCAAGTGGGTAGGCTATAGTGCAAGAGAAAACTCGTATGTCATTCACTGGCCAGATACTTGTGAGCTTGACCATTCAGGAATTACAGGTGGGAAGATGAAGAGAATATGCAGTGTACAGATAGGGTGAATGCGTTCTGGAAACATATAATAGAGACGAATGTCCAGCCCACACTGGCTGGGGTATCGAAGGCAGATAAGGCATGGATCGGTGAGCAGTGAACTTTGTCTTTATATACTCGGTCCATGTGTTCACATACCAACTACTACCCAAGAAACACAGAAGATTTCAGTCTCAAAAAAGGGCCAGCGACGCGCATCTGGCAACGGCAAGCGAACTCGTCAGTCGGCGCCGGCGCAATCATCGAAGAGACGCAAGTCTGCAGACGATGAGGTACTGGTACTTTAGTGCTCATTCACACGATTCGTATGGTGCTGACTCTGACTCTTCAAGACGGAACACTCTTATACGGAACAGTCGGTTTCGGGGGCCACTTCACCGGGCACCAGTACCGCCAGCACGGGCTCCTCGCAGCCGCGAGCGAGCACGATTCGCGTACAGAGGAGGAAAAGTGCCCCGCAACTCGGCCAGAAACCCGTCACGCTGCGTTTCCGCAAACGCGCATCAAAAGGTAGTACCGAACGAACACCATACCCCATACCAGCTCCGCCCGAAACCGAGGCCCCATTCTTCCGCACGCCGTCTCCCATATCGGCCCTGCCCGAGACAGAATTCCCGCTCCTTCGTACGCCATCGCCGGTATCCTCTCCATCCGAAACGGAGCCCCTGTTCTCCCGAGAGACGTCCTCCGCGCCATCGTTACCCGAAGCCGCGCCTCTCCCGCGCCCGCCCCGGGTTCCCCGACCTCAGAAAGTGATAGCGCCCCCCAGGGTTCGCCAAAGTCTGATCAAACCTACGGCTGAAATCGGTGGTCTCGACGTGAATACCCAGACTGCCACAGAGATTGCGCCCAACATCTCAGTATTCGTGCCGGATGAAATGCAGTCGGTTCAAGACGCCATGCCGGAGCTCGTGCCCAACGCGGCGCAGGACATCGACTCTCAGGACATGTCCAATTGCAATCCCGACGAGTTCTGGGGCAGCCATACCTCCCCCGCTGAGCTCGACGATCCGCAATGGCAGATCGAGAAGTAAGCTTACGGCTATCCGCGGTCCCGAACCCAGCATGCTAATCCTCTGTCAGTCTGTTCAAGTCCCCAGAGGCAGTGGCGATCGCCACGACGCCCTTGTTCGATGACTTCAGCATGCCGTCTTTCGATATGAACATAAATCCAGAGTCAGTATACATTTTATGTCTCACGGACGCTGCTAATGAACCTTCAATCTGGATAGAGACGATTTCGCTGCGATGTACGGAGAACTGATCAGGGATCCCTTTGCAGACTCGGGGCCGCCAATGCAAGATTATCTACCTTCCGAGGATCCAGTCGCTGCCCGCGAAACCGGTCCCCCGGCCGTATCAGCCGTCCCGGAGACAAGGTTGGTGCTAATATCCGTGGATTGCGACGCCGCCTAACACCATCTTAGCCCTGTTATCAATCAAAATGCGAGCGAGCTGGGGGGAATCGTCACCTTCACAGTGGACGCCCTGACAGAATGCCCAATGGACTGCATCGAGCTCATGCATCGACTCCAAATCCATCCTTCCTGGGAATTCTACGTGCGCCCCGCGACCCTGGCTGCGGCCGCCCACGCACTAGATAAATCGATGTACGTCTGCAATCCATCCTATCCCATCTCGCTCTTGGTCTGACAGAGCCCCTAGAATTGACGAAATCGCCCAATTGATCATGGACGGCGCGATGTCTCTGCTGAGGGCGCAGACATCGGCCGAGGAGCCCCTGCGGATCGCACGGTTCAAGTGGTTCTACGGCGCCGACAAGTTCTTCAGCATCAAGGCCACCCTCAAGGCGTGCAGAGCGCCGCTCGGCGCCGACGCGGAGGCTGTGAATGCGGACACGGCGCGGAGCCTGCTGGCGATGCAGCTGGAGCCGGCGTTCAGCCGCGATTATGCCCGGTTCGTGCTGGTCACGGGAAAGAGCGGCGCGAACATCGAAACGGTGAGGCATCCGTCGCATTAATATTGTGTTGTGACTGTACTGACAACGATGTTAAAGCCCGGGCTGACTGAGGTCGCGACCGCGCACCGCTTGATGGACGAATTTCATGACTATCCAGACACGACAGGTCTCGCGTGGCCGACTATTCTGCTGGACGCAGATTCGGATGAGGAATAGAACTGTGCGCTATGAGATAACGACTGCGTCGTTGACATTAGCTTATGATCCATGCAGCCTTCTGTTTAAATATATATCTTATCATATTACAGATCCAGAAGATGTCGAGTTTGAGAGGCGGGCGTCACGAAGCCGAGAGCTGTACACCCGAGATATAGGGACGACACAGCGAGGCCGAGACGCGGCCTTTCCGAATTGCAGGGGATATTACTGCTGATGCCCAAGATGTCGATTTCAAAAGGCGGGCTTCCACCGCAACGCGTTCACGCGCCCTTAAATCAGCCAACGTCTTCACGCTCAGTCGCGCTTGTAAATCCCATCGTGAGCTTCTGAGTCCTTGTGCCCCGTACGCGCGCGATGCAGCGCCGACGCCGAGAGCGTGCGCCCGCGCCCAGGCCCGCGGATCTGCGGATTTAGGGAAGATACGGCGCGCCGAGACGCCTGGGCCCTGCGGCAAGTCATCGGGCGGAGCGGAACGACGGGAAAATTGCCGAATGTGTGCGGATGTCGCCTCAGGTTCGCGATGGCGCATGTCCGCGCACTGGCGGGGGCACGGAAGCGGATGCGCTCCCGCGGGAGGAGACGGCTGGCTTCGCATCCGGCTGGCCGGCTTCGGGAACAAAAGACATGAAGGTGGGATTATGACGAGGAGTTCGACGCAGATCCTGATGGTCGGCTGTGGCGCACCTATGCATGATTAGACGAGCCGTGCGGTTTGAGACAGTCGAGACACGCTGCGGGTCTGCCGCGGGGCCCACCATGGATCTGCGTAGACAGCGGTCTTGGATTGCACTCGCGAAGAGAGATAGCGAAGGCGGCGAAGGAATAGGCGGCAGCAGCTGACAGGGATAGAAGGTGAACGCACAGCGCGGACGGTGCGAAAGATCTGGAAGCGTGAGGTCAGAGGCGCCGCGATTGCGATTGCGATTGCGATCGCGTGATCAGCGCGGATCCGGGGCTCGAGTCAGAGCAGTTCTGCAGCGCACCCGTGACTGGCGCTCCACTCCGCCAGGCCTCCACGAACACACCAGTGACCGCCAGGCAGACACTCGCCGCGGAACGGCGCATCCCGCGTGTCTCCCCACTTCTACGGTTTTCACCACGCCGGCCAGCGAATGGGAACGCGCGACAGCGCGCGCAACCGGATCCCTGTGCACGATCAAGTGCACAGATGATAGAGTTATAGCGTTCGCGGGGATCCTCCGAGCCAGCCTTTTGCTCGTTCACATTCCCATCGCCGCGCACGCAATCCGGGCTGTGTTCCGCGACCGTGACACGCCAAGTGCAGACGCCAATGGCAGCGACACGTCTTCAAGTTGTCGACGTGAAGGAATCCACGTTCCCGCGAGACCCAGGCGGGGTCCTCGAGGCTGATGCTCAAGCGGAGAATGCAGCAGCTGGCATCCGCGTCCGAGTCCTTGATGCGCGGCGGCCGTCGTGATTCGTGTGCACCGCCCGATAAGCCCAGCACCAGCCCAGCACCAGCGATACGGCGGTCTCTGCCATTCGCTGGGTGGGTCCTGCAGCAGCTGCGCGGCCCTGGGCGTTTCTGGCAAGTTCAGTTTGAGTTGGAGCTGGGGCGTCACGGGAGGAACCGTTCGATCAGTCCTATTCGGTCTCTATAGATTGACCCATATCAAGTAAGATACCGTCCGCAGCCGCATAACTGCCAGCCACAGCGTTACCGAGGGCAGTCACACCCGCCACCGTTGTGCTTGGCAACGACAGAACATGCGCGCTCACCGTCACCGGCGGCGACCTCAGCGCCGACTGCATCCGACAACGGAATGTGGCTGTGTTTTCTCAGCCACAAGCGACCACCGTCCTTCGGCGAGCGGGTATACGGTCTGGCTACCTCTTTGAATTCAATTGACTGTCAAAATCAACAGTAAGTTCTGTGATACCGAGTCACTAGCTATACTGAAATTATATTTAGAGGGCCGAAAGACATACAAGCTATATAACCTGCTTTAAAGTACAGGGAGAGGGAGGAAGAGGCGGTGATTATGCTGTGGCAAAGTAATTTTTATGGACAATAAACAGCTTCTAGATATTTCCGAAGCACTAGAGTGCATCGTAAGGGCGAATAATAGGGAAATAGATAGAGAAAGGGATTTCAAAGTGGCTGAGAAAGCACAGCCACATTCCGTTTTTGGACATCGTTGGCGCTGCGCTCGCCGCCGGCGACGGTGAACGCGCGTGTTTTGTCATCGCCAGGCACCTTGGTGGCGGGCGTGGTGGCGGGCGTGACTTTTCTTGGGTGGCGACGCCGGTTCTCGCGCGGCTGCGGACGGCACCCTACTTGATATGGGTAATTACGAGAGATCGAATAGGACTGATCGAACCCTACCTCGGCGTCACGGTCCTGGGCAGGCCATCTCCGGCTGCGCTCTATAGGTGCCAGGCGGAGCTAAACTCGAAGGTTAATCTCGGCCCGATTGGGACGTATCGCGAGCCGGTGTATGCTGGTGACAGACATGACACACCGTGGAGCGGCGGCGGCGTGGTGCGGGCGGAATGGCGGTCGGAACGCGAGTCGGCGGGGAGCCGATTTTGCAGCGAGGAGGGCGAGGACGCGGGGCGGGTGGGCAGGCGGCGGAGGCGGCGGGTCCAGGCGCGATGACGGAGGCCGCCGCGGCCAGTCCAGAGTCATGTCAAGAGTGGAGTGACGTCGCGCACAATCAAATCAGCTGCACCTACTGCCCCCGCGATGTGACTGACGGGAGGTAACACTCAATTTGCCAATTTCTCTTCACTTCCCTCGTGCACACGTCTATAGACCTGCTCTCAGCCCCCTCTGCTATACCCCGGATCCCCACGAACTTTCACGAACGCGCACTCTGAGACAGGTAGCAGGACGACAGCTGGTAGATGGCAGCCGCGCTGCCGCCCTTTGTGCTCTTTGGCGACGACGAAAAGGCGGACCTGCTCGCGCCTGGGAACACCATCGACACCATCGATCTCTCCTCCACCCCGTCCCCGCCCCCCGACGAAGACGCCCTCAGCGAGGCATCCGAGGCCTCCGAGCCCTGCACCGTCAACCGCACACGCCGCAGCGTACGTCCCCACATACATTTGCCACCACCCCGTGCCACCCACTGACGCTCCGCCCAGAGCTCCGCCCTCTCCCTGCCCCTCCCGCTCCCCATGATGCACGTGCACGCAACCGTGCCCCTGCACTCCCCCACGCCGCTCGTCGGCACGCCCTTCGACCCGCGCACGTCCTTCGAGTACCCCTTCCCCCCGCCGCGCTCCCCCACCAGCGCCCCGCCGCCCTACAACCACAACCCCTACTCCCACCTCCACCAGCCGTCGCCGCTGTGGCTGCAGGGCCACACGCACGCGCGCACGATCCCGAGCCCCAGCCCGCTCCCGAGCCGCCCCGCCTCCGCGGGCCCGCCCGCCTCGTGGACGCCGTCCCCCGACCGCGCGTCGCCGACGCTCAAGCTGCGCGCGCGCCTCATGCGCGGCGCGGGTGAGCCGCCGGTCCCGCCCGGGCTTGTTAAAAGGCGGCGGATTAGCGAGGCGGCGCTGCGGGATTTCGGGCGCGCGGGCGTGGCGGTGCGCAGCCCGAGCGAGGGGAGCGTGGTGCCGCCCGCCGCGGAGGAGGAGATGGTGGATGGTGCGCGATGACCACGCGGGCGCGGTTTCTTTGGGTCTGTTTTTTCTGGTGGGTCCCTCTTGTCCGTGTCCGTGGACATCATGCTGATTGCGGTCTTGCACAGTCATCTTTTTCTGGTCTCACTCCCATTTTCATCTCGACCGTCTGGACTCCGCTACGCCATGTACCACTTCTCTCGATCTGCCTACATTCTACATACCACTCCTTCGCTTCGCATTGTACATCTTCGCATTCCATTCTTTATCGCTAATGCTCCGCCCCCTGCTGCCATGTTATCCGTCCGCACCCTATTTATCGTCCCATGCCCCACGCCGCAGTGTACACGATAGCTGCCATACATACCACATACCACACGTGCGATGCTACGAATTTAAAACCATGCACAATACACACACATCCACCACACTCACGCATTCTCGCATTCTCGTTCTCGTCCGCATCCAACACAACCACAAGTTCTCTACTACCCAGCTATCTCTTATCGCGATAGCGCCCCCAGCGCCACGCTTCTATTCTAATGATATCGATCCGCCTGCAGCCTGCAGGCGTCCTGATCCCCAATTCCGCTCCACACGTCAAAGTGGAGCTGAAATTTCCAGGATTGTCCGCGCCCCGTTTCAAATTTCAACGCGGGTGCAGTGCTGTCACGGACCGATCGACGTCCTGTCACGTCGCGGGGCTGTGCAGTGCGCGTGTACCGGCGGCAGCGAATACTCAATCTGGGTCTGGAGCGATGGCACGCCCGTGCGTTTGTGCTGCTCATGCATCATGATCAGTACTAGTGCTTCTTATCAGGTGTTATCGCTTGGTTCTTCTGCGGGGTTCGAAGACTGCGGGCTGCTGGATGCGCGTCAGTAACTGGGCTCAAGTCGTACCATGGCTAGCCATGACGCTGCAGTAACCTAGCGGTGGAGCAATGAGATCTCGATAGCGTGTTGTTTCTGATTGGCGTTAGCCGTGGAGTTGGGAATGGAGATCTGCCTGCGCCGCAAGTGGCGATCTTGAGCGCAAGGCAGGCGGATCGACGGAGGGTCTGGGTCTGGAATGGACTATGGATGTGCCGCGGGGACATCAGATTCGCAGATCCAGACTCAGGGAGCTTCTGCGCTTTTCTTTCATCCTCCTGCAGCTGCATGTACGCGAAAACGTAAGGTGAGCGCGTCGCCTGGGCCGCCAGGCCTGGTCACGGGCTGGCGTTGGTCAATTGTCTCACGCCACAGGCGCGACGCGCAGCAACTTTCACGCCCACGCTCTCCCTCTTCTCGTCAGTGTCGTCAATGCGTACTACAGCAACCTCCTTCTTCCCTCCTCCGCATCTGCCATGCAAACAATCTTCATTCGCCCGACTCGCGCTATCGACCAGCTGAATCCGCTCGATGAGACCTGGCAGAAGTCAGCCAAGGGCTGACGCTCATGAACGCGCCGACATATAACCCAGTCCAAAGCCGTATGCGCTCTTCATCCTGGTGCCCCCGCCCTCGACTCCGCCTGTCCCTACCCCCCCGCGCGCCCGATGCATCATGCTCTGGTCACCTACGGCTTTCTGTCCGCGTTCATCCAACTTCTCCACAGTCTTTGGGCCGTCGTCTTCGGCCTTGTCATTCGCTTGGTTCTCTACATCTGCTCTGTGCTCTTCGATGGAAAAAGGCAGCCGCCGATCTTGCCGACCTGCTCGCCGTTCAGCACCCCGCCTGCCGAGTCGCCTTCGGCGTTCGAGTGCGGCGGAGGTTTCAAGGGCACGTCCATTTCCCATCCTTCCCTTGCGTGTATTTGCTGACTGGATGCGCAGATTCCCCACCACTCCCATACGACGATATCCCAGACTCCCTGCCCTTGCAACCCGTGAAGCCTGTTCAACCAGTACCCAGCAAACGCCGCTCTCGACGACCCAAGAAGCTGCGCCTCTCCCTCTCCGCCATCTCCGAGGGGCCCGACGAGGACGACGTCGAGCTGCCCCGCTCCGTCTCCCACCCCGCGCTCGGCTCGCCCACAATCTACGCCGGCATGCTCAACACCCGCCACGTGTCGCTCCGCACAACGTCGACGCGCTCATGCTATTCGCTGTCCTCCCTGGAAGGCTCTCTCTCGGATATTTTGTTCACGGGCGCCCTCGTCGCTGCTGACACCTGCCTCTCGTTCAATGCGGAGGACGACTCGCTTGCGGGCCTGATCGCCTCGGATGTCTTCCTGCCCGCTGTGCGTCCGCCCAGCCTCAACACCCCGCCCGTCTCCCAGCTGTGCATCAAACCCCACAACGAGCCTACGCATCCGGCCATTGTGGAGTTTCAAGTATCCGGTCAAGACACTCGGCGCACCGACACCCCAGGCGCGCCCACGCTCGCGGCGCGCCGCGGCTTCAAGGGCGCGCCCACGCTCGCGGCGCGCCGCGGCTTCAAGGGCGCGCCCCTGTCCCTCCCCCTCCCCGAGCCGCAGGCCAAATCGCCCGAGCACGCGCACAAGATGGGCTCGTACTGGTCGCCCGACACGACCGTCTTCGCGAGCCCGCGCAGCGCGGGTGCCGCGTTCCTCGCGGGCGTGCGCCAGATGACCGGGCTTCTCTCGCCCAAGAGCTTCGGCTCGCCGCTCAGCACGCCGCAGCCGCCGTCCCCCGCGTATCTCTGCGAGAGCTACGCTGACTGCGATCCGTTCGCTGACTATGGTGGCTCGTACTACGCGCCCGGGACCCCCGGCAAGCTGGAGGAGGCGCGCGAGGACATCCTGGACATCTCGTTCTACCAAACGGAGTCAGGCACCGCGCGGACCGGGCTCGGCATCGCGCTGGGCAGCAGCACGACGAGCATCTACAACCTCTCCATCGCGGACGTCTGCGACGGCGGGCGCACCTCGACGCCCGCGCGGCGCACCGCTCCTAAGACCCCCGAGCGCCCCGCGTCAGCCTGGTTCGCGGAAGGATCTATCACGTTCGGCGCCTCGCCGCGCATCGCGCTGACGCCCCCCAGCCCCACGCGCTCCGCGCCCGAGGAGGACTCGCCCCGCGCCCGAGCCGCCCTGCTGCACAACCCGGCGCTGCGCCCGTTCCTGCTCCCGCTGCACGTCGCGCACCGCGAGCGCCGGCGGGACCGCGCGGCGGACGTTCCCGCGCGGCCGCCGACTGCGCGCGGGCACTTGCGCTGCGGGTCGCATGCGCTGGTGCCGCTGGCATCGCCTGAGGAGTCTGAGGTGGCGTACTACACCGCGCCCTCGTCGCCGGATGATGGTCCGGAATCGGCCCAGGCTGTACATCTGGCACTCGAGACTCGGGACGAACAAGACATTGCGAGCGTTTCTGGGCAGGGCTGCCCTCCTGTGACTGCGACCGCTAGTGAAAAGCGGCGCTCGCGCGCTGTAGTAGACTTGATCTCGCTGCTGGATGCGGCGGCGGCCGGTGCGGCGGATGCGCTGGATGCGATCAGCTGCGAGGGCCAGGGGCGCGAGGAGGTGGATATTGGGGAGGTTGCGCTCGTTCATGCATTTTAGTTTTATGGTTTTTACGTTTTCGTTGCTTTGCTATCTATTTCTATGTTGTGGCAATATTCGGGAAATCCTTGTTGTGCAAAATGCTTGCCAGCTTTCTATTGTGCGCTTCTCTGGACAACGGGACAACGTTCAAGGCCAGCTATGGGTTGATGTCATATTTATTCTCAAGGCGGCCATACGCTCTCAGAGCCGAAGTGACTACAGCTTTGTAGGAGATACCAGCCATTCCCATTCGTCTCTATTGATATTCTTGTTCAATATCGTCGTAGTCACTTGCATGAACAGCTTGAAGCTTAATTTGGCGATCGCGACTTCCATGCTGTCCGCCAGGCGCGCATACACCACCTTGCCATCGAGGATGTGCTCGTGCCGGAAATCAGACTCGCGCTGGATATCTTCAGGTGTCCACACGCTCGGATCTTTGCGGCTGAATGCAATGGCAGAGGGCGAGAGAGGTGGGATGTAGGTGACTTGCGTCGACGCAGGAGGGAGATCAGGCAGCGCCAGGTCCGAGTCGTCGAAGTTGTGTTTTGCGGTTGGCAGCTCGACATGCACGAGGAAGATGGCGAGCCGCGGACTGACGGTGTATATCTTCGCCAGAGGCACCCCGAGCGTGCCTTTCTTTTTAGGCCCGCCCGTAACGCGAGGCATGTTCAAGGCTTGACCCAGCTTAAACTCGTCGTCCTGGGAAGACGCTGGGACTACTCCGTCGGCCAAGCCCAGGCTGCTCTGCGTCAGCAGAAAGTCGCAGCCTCTGTGCGGAGTCTCGTATATAGCAAGCTGGCGGAAGCGCATGTCCCCTTCGTAGGCCGCCCTGTCCCGCGGGAGGATGCTGGTGCTAGCTGGGATGCCCCAATGCGGCGTCTGGATCAAGCTGTGCAAGCTGAGCAGCCACGCGCATCGCGCGTTGGGCAGCCCGTGGGCCTTCCGGAGCGCCTCGACCTCCTCATCCAGCACGCCAGTTCCGGTTTCCGAAAAGTGCGCATAGCGCCTCCAATGCACGCCCGCCCGCTGGCCAAGCACGAACAGAAACTTGCGCAGGATGTTCATTTCGGCGCGGCTCCACACCACCGACGCCTTCCCGCGCGCCTGCGCCCTGTCGAGCGCGTGCAGCGCGAGCCTGGCAGACTGCTCGAGTTTCATGTACGCGTCGTGGACTTTTGCGCAGAGCGTGGCCTCAAACGGGTGGCAGGTCGCGTGCTTGTAGTTGTCTACGATGGAGGGAGTGACTGTGCCGACGATGGCGTGGAAGCTGGTGATTCGGCAAGGGATGACGGTGCCGAGGCGGTATACGCAAAATGAGGGTCCGAGGTGAGAGAGGACGCTGTTGGATTGACTGAGAAGGATTCGAGGAGAGATGAAGGGATGCAACAAACCTGGTGTGGTTCGGCGGATCGTGGTTGGTACGCCATTTATGCAGGAGAAACGAAGGAATGTACGACATGGCGAGGCTTTCATGGGAGCCAGTCATAGACGGCATGAGTGATATAGCAGTAGTGGTAGACGACATGAAGATGAAATTTGCAGAAAAGAGTAATATCCGAATCACTGAGCGCCTTCATTCTATGAGGCTGACGCGAAGGGGGCAACATGATCATCGGAATCTCTTGCAGTTGTTGAATGTCAGCCTCCTTGCTGGTAGCGTCAGAAAGAACACTGCTCTGCCAGACTGGATTTGCACATTGTCAGCTACTAAGAAAGAATGGGGCCAGCCTAGGGATATGGGTATGGTGGATACAACCAGCTAGATGGACATTGGAAGAGAGAGCAGTACAATGCTCCCGGCCGCTTCGAAAGTTGAGGCGGACGGCGCGGACCGTTGGGAGCCGCCGGTGTTTGCTCAAAAGAGTACCCTGAAGGAATATAAATGACTTTCATTAATGTAAATATCTGCAATGTGGTTGTAACAAAAGGTCCCAAGTCCCCATATCCGTATTGTCCAGGTATACCATATAGTCCAGGTATATCTCACCACCCCACTCCCCAATCTCCAAGTCTCCGCGATTGATTACTCTTATTTCACCTCTCTCTCTGGTGTTGGCGTTCCACTCGCACTGATTTCTTCTACAAACTTGCCCTGCTCACCATCGGGATGCAGGTACCTCGACCTTGTTCTGCTCCCTTCAGCCGTAGTGGTGACCTCCTTTCCCTTTCCGTTGTCGGCTTTGCCGGAGCGCCAGGGCAGAATACTCCTTCCTTTGGTCGGGGCGGGCTGAGGCATGGTGCCTTCTTCGACATCAACAGCGGTACTGGCCGCGCCTGCACCAGGTTTGACTTGCTCGATATCCTTTTGGGGTGTCGCTGACGATTTATCAAGTCAATGACCATTTCAAAGTGGATAATCAACAGAAACGCACCTTGTATCTTGCTTCCTCCTGCCTTTCGGCTTTCCTCTGCCTTGAGGAACTCCTCCCCTCGTATGCGCAGAAACTCTTCCAGCAGTGCAGCGTTTCGCGAGTTAGCCTTGAACGCCGCGAGCGCGATGTCTCCTGCGACCGGGACGAAACCCACGCCTGCTGAAACGGCGTTCGTAACGAGCATGCGACGCAGCAGCCAGTCGGGTATCCTAAAATGCACACATTCAATAGGCGGAATGGTGGCGGAACAAGTCATTGGCACGCACTCAGCCTTTTGTGCCTTGCGCACCACGAGAACGTAGTTCAGCCCCGCATCGGCAATATTGCCCGCCATAGGGATCAGCCCGAGAAGGAAAGTCCATCCGAAGCGCAGGCCACAGATCTTAAAGCCCTTGTCGAGATAATGTGCGCGTCGCTGGACAGACTTCAGGATTTTGGCGTCACGTGCGGAGAGGCCTGGGGGTGCGGCGCGCTGCAGGTATGGTCTGAGTTCCAAGACGTTTTGTCGGAGATAAAAGTAATCACACCTTTCTTCGCTTCTTCTTCCCCTTCGAATTTGTATACTCCTCATATAATGGGTCGGCGGGGGAATACTGCTCGAGATGTTTGGCGAAGAGGTCTGTAGATCGTCAGCTATGGATAACTTCGCGATTTTTCAGCATGGGAGGCGCACCTCTTCCAGCCTTGTTAACGAACGCAGACATGGTGGTAGGGAAGGAAGGGTAATTGCTAATTAGGTCAAGCGGGGCGTGAGGCAAAATATAACGCGCTAAGTCTGGCCCTACGTCACCGGCGCGGGGCCGTCACCGGAGGCAAAACCCTATGTATGACGGATTTACTTACACGGATTTGCGCCCCTGTCCTTCAGCCCCTGTCTTCGCAAGTCATTGCCTGAACTGATGCATCAGATGTCTCATAGGTTGATTTAAAAATATGGTCGCGACATTATTGCTCTGGCCAGCTGTACTTTAGATATTCGCAGCCAATGTTACTACAGCGATAGGCCCTTGCCCCGTTTCCACGGGCCGAATGAACAGCCTCATCGCCGAGCCAGGAACCCGATTGCGGTCTATTGTATCGATTAGCAATACAGTATAGCCACGGCAAAGAGTAACGTACTCGCAAACGAGGAAATCTGCAGGCGACATAGAGTCCTCCGCTGTATGATAGTCTCGATCCTCTCCCAAATGGCATGCTCGCAAGCCAGTTATCGTCGGTATACCCCGAGCCGCCAGAGGTAGATAGTACTTTTCCTTTCGCGGGACTCAAGGGCGACTTCTGGCGACTTCATCGTGTGTCGATCCGTGGCCTATTTCCCTGCCGTGCGGCATTCATCGCAGCTCCTCGGCCATATCTTTCCGTCTACATCGTGGTACAGCCCATGGGCCACCAGGCGTGTCTGTTGACCAAAATCCGCACTAGAGACACCTCAGCAAACGTTCAGGGTTAAAACCAACGCCAACATGCATCTCCTGGGGCCATATGCGCCCGAATCTCATGTATCTGTTGACCGGCCCGACTAATGTGCACGGTGGGGTTGGCGATGAGCTTTGCAGTTGCGGAGCGCGGGCAAGAAACAGCGTGAGTGACGCCGAAAGTTCTACAGAATGGTTAAGTAATGTAATCTCCCAGTTTGTGAGGAACGGGTACATCTGCATGGCCTCAGGATGCGGCTGCTTGCCCGCGCACGCAATGCGGGGTCGCAGGACTGGTGATCTTGTTTCCACGATGATCGCGTAGAAACTGGTACACGCGATATGTGTATCGGCGTGATGAGGGGTCAAGTACACCCTCAAGCAAGAGCACGGGCGCCACCAGCGTGTTGCACGCATATCGGCAGAGTTTCCGTGCCGTGATAGGTGACCCAAATGAAACCCGCGAAGGAGGAATGGTTGACCGATGGAACGCGACTGATTTAGTTTTCTGATTGATTGGGACGCATGGATGAGGAGGAATGAGGGGTGTGGTGATGAGACCAGACAGTGAAGCGGCCCTCGCAGAGATGAGAGTGTGTTTTGAAAGTAAGAGGCCTGCCAGTGCCAGTCTCCTGACCCACTGTCGAACCTGGGTGGACTCTGAATACCTTGTCATGCGGGCCTGCTATGTAAAGAGGGCATATAGATGATTCATGCCCATGGTTGCCACTTTGTATCTTGCGACTTTGAAGCTTTCTCCTTAGCCTACAGATGCGTTCTGAAAGCCCAATGTAAATGATCTGGCAAAGTTAACGCTGCAGGGTCGCAAGAAGAACTTTTCGGATCAAATCAGCGAAGATAATGTAAATGCCATGTTTTGAATGTCGAAGGAAACCCTTAAACACGGTGTGGCATAGGCAACAGTTGGGGAAGATGCGACAACAGAGGATAGAGGCCCGGAAAGTCCAACTAAAACAACCGAGGGCTGGTTGACGCGACTTGGACGCGACCAACACAAACTAACACTAGCTCAAGCCTCGACGCGGTCCAATCAACAAGCTGAGATTAAGGAATTTTGTAGATGCTCAAGGCATGAGAACCCATCACAAACATCAGCTTTATCGGACTACTCGCACCACGCATATCGGAATGAACAATAAATTACCACCAAGTCTGACAATACAACCACACCTCGACGCCTAATCAATGGACAATACCCTCCTCATCGCCTCCTCCTCTCGCTCCTTTGCCTTTACCCTCCCATCTTTCAGTCTCTCCAGCCCGCTTCGAATACTCTTGATGTGTACCTCGACAGGCACCCTCGATCCCGCTAGCTGCGGCGCGGCCACCCGCTCGCGCATATCCTGCATATCCTCGCTCATCGCCTGCAGCGTCGTCAGCGCAGCAACGACATGCACCAGCGCCCGCTTCCTATAGTCGCCCAGCCCGCGCAGCAGCGCGCGATGGTCGCCGTGGCCCCGCAGCGCGGCGCGGTTCCCCCCAAGCTTCGTCCAGAGCGCCGCGAGCAGCTCCGACTGGGCCTCGGAGAGCGCCTTGTCCTCGCGCGCGAGCACGGAATGGAGCGTGTTGAGGCGCATCTCGAGCGCGTCGAGGTGCGCGAGCGAGGCCTGCGCCTCGACGACGAGCCGCGCGAGGGACACGGCGAGGTGGTCCATCGCCTCGGAGAAGGTCTTCGTGATGAGCTCCTGCGGCGGCGCCTTGTCCATGAAGGGGATGAGCGCGAAGATCGAGGGCGGCGCGGCCATCGCGCCTTCGATCGTGTGCAGCGCGTAGTCGTTCACGGCGAAGATGTCGTCGACCGCGCCGCCGACTTTGGCGCTGAGGCGCTGGAGCCCGCGGCCCGTCCTGCGCGCGTCCTCGACGAACTCGCTGAGCGTGTCGGCGATGAGGTCGCGGCTGCGCAGGTCGCTCACGCGCACGAGGGTGGTGAGATCCACTGTGGCCATCTCGGCTTTCTTGATCTCGAGTGCGAGCGCGGAGCCACCTGCAGAGGCATCGAGGAGCTGTTCGAATGCGCCGCTCTGGGAGTCCATAAGGTGCGGGTAGTCTGCCCATTGCGGCGCAGATGAGGACGGTGGAGGGGCGCAGAATGCTGAGCGAGAGATGCCAGGAACATAGCATAAGGGAGCAAATGCTGTACGCAGGGTATGATGGACACGCGAAAGGAGAGATGCGAGTAGCCAGAGGAAGAGGATGAAGGAGAGAGGTCGGCGCAGGAGTCGGATAGCACTCGTGAACACATCCAATGCGTACCGTCCTGTGTGCAGCACGCCCGTCGAAACAGCGTTCGTGAGTTCGGCTTTCGATATTCCTGGGTTTATCTCTACGAATGATCGCGGCACCGGGGGCACCGGGGGAACTGGCTCTGACTTGGGGGTCTCCGAGCCGCCTCGCACCGCAGACGACGACCGCCTCTTCTTAGACGCCCGTCTGCGGGGAGTACCTGCAGCTACAAAGGCGGTCTTGGTGGCCCTGCGCTTGCGGGGAGATTGTGACATTGAGCTCGGTGACTCAGAGCGCTTATTAGGCTGGTCCGCGGGTAGGACATCTTCCCAGACATCATCGTCGTCGGCCGTGTCGTCTGGGCGTCGCTTGCTAGGTGAAGAGAAGGGATCGGATGAGCGAAGCTTCATGGCGGGGGTTAAGATGTATGATATCTGACGCAGGGGTGTCTGGTTTTTACAGGCGTCGGGACTCGGGCAAGAGGGGCGTGCATCAGGCGCGAAGTGGGGCAGGCAGGCAGATTCAGGCTAAGTAGATCAGCTGCAGCGCTGGAGTCGCGTGGCGAGGTGGACCGTCGCGGGCCGCGCATGTCTGCTTAATAAGCGGAGCTTCGAGCATGTCAGCTTGGTGCCATGTTGGCAATGGGGGAGGTGGGTCGGTTAAGCCGATCGTCCCGTCGCTCGCGATACTGGCAAGTGAGACAATGGTATCCCGGCGCTTCCATCGTAGTGCTCATGAATCATATCAAATTGTAAAAATATTGAAATAATACTTGATAAAAGTATCAGTACTCATCCGAGTCTGAGTCCAACAAAAGATTTGATGAGGCAAAACCTGTCGCATCGGGATAGTTATCAAATTCATTCAATAGGCGATGAGTGGTGGTGACTTCAATCTGCCCTGGCTGTAACAGGTTTATCAGTACATATTATTTAAAACGGTGCGGGGTGCCTTACTGCCTCGAAGTCCACTCCGCTCTTCCCAGCCACGAGCACAAACCGAGCATAATCATGGCAAAATTCAGGCTCGAGTCGCATGGCAAGTAACCGTCGTGCGGTGTCTCCATCAACAACATCTATGTCACTGCTGGGCGACATTTTAGACCGACAAGCCTCTAGAGTTGTTTTAGTGCTCGAGAATCTTTCACTACCGTAGAACCATTTGAACCGTGCGATCCGTAGGGGCTCCTCGGGGGCGGATGTTTGTGCCCTCAGCAAAGACATGGCACCGTCGACAATTAAACGGGCAATATCGTCGATTCTGGTGGGCTCAATTAGAGATCGGGTGAAAAAATAGATAGTTTAATTTGAAGACGTACATTAGTTTGTCTAGCGTATGAGCAGCAGCAATGAGGGTAGCGGGGCGCACGTAAAACTCCCAGCATGGATGGACCTGCACCCGGCGCATGAGCTTAATGGAGTCGATTGGGCATTCGATTAGGGAGTCTACGGTGAAAGTAATAATACCCCCTAGCGCGCTCGCATCCTTTCCAAGATCAGGACTGACAACACATCAAACGACGCCTCAGTTCACAGATAGTACCACTCACGCTGTGTCCTGGACGTCCGCTGCCAAAGGACTTTTTTCGCGAGCAGCGACTGGATCCTCGGAAGGCAGATAGTCTTGCATTGGATGATCTGAAAATGGATCCCTAGAATTATTTTGTCAGTGACCTGCAGCGGGGGCCCGACTCGGAGTGATACATACATCGTAGCGAAATTGTCTCTGTTCCGAATTGAAACCTATTAGTAGAGCCAGTGACCAATGAAATATGTGCTCACTCCAAATCGAGGTCCATGTTGAGAGAGGACATCTCGAGGTCATCAAACGACGGTGTCGTAGCGCGCGCCACCGGTGTCGGGGACTTGAACAGACTGAAAGCAAATATTATTGACCCACACCCGAAGCTGTGAATAACTAAAGGCTTACCTTCCGGCCTCCTCTTGCACATCATCTTGCTCGTCACGGGGGAGGTGGTCACCCCAGGACACGTCGGTATTACGATTAGATGCTTCCGGCCCATCCACACCCTGCGATGTGTTAGGAACGAGCTCTGGCATGGCATCAGGGGCCGACTGCATTTCATGCGGCATGAATACCGAGATGTTGGGCGCGACCTCCTTCGCAATCCGAGTCTTTACCCCGAGATTACTGAATGCTGCTGTAGTTTCGATTGGAGCCGGTTGAACTCTGGGAGGCGGCACTACTTTGTAGGGCCGGGGCGGACGTGGCAGAGGCGTGACTTGCTGGAACGTTGGCAGCGAGGACGGTTCTCGCGAGAACAGTGGCTCGGGTTCAGGTGGCGCTGGAACGGGAGACGGTGTACGAAGGAACAAGGGACCAGCTACGGGCGGGGCTGGTACAGGAGATGGTGTACGAAAGAACAGAGCCTCGCTTTCATGTACGGCTGGGACGGGGGATGGTGTGCGTTCGATAGCGGCTTTTGAAACACGTTTTCGAATACGTAGCGTAATAGGTTTCTTTATGTGCTTTGAATTGTCCTTCCTTGGTACACGGACATCGTTGGTGTTTGGTAGTTGAAAGATCGTGTTGGTTTGGGGCTGATGGAAGTCTGTGCCAGCGGTGTTGATGGCGACGGGCGGATTGATCCCCGAAGCCTCATATTCCATATAAGAGCGTTCCGTCTTGGAAAGGAGTCAGTGCAATACCAGTCACTTGAATGACAGTAAAGCACCTCATTGTTTGCTGACTTTCGTCTCTTCGATGATTGCACTGACATTGTCCGGCAGGTTTGCTCGCTTTCGAGCCATGCGCGTCGCAGGTCCTCCTCTTTTGCAGCCAATATTTTCTGTGTTTCTTTGATAGCAATCGAGATGAGAAGACAGACATTGGGCATAGTGTTAATTGCTCACCGATCCATGCTTCGCTTGCCTTCCGTTTCTTCAGCCTCCCCGTGTCCTGAACGTTGTTGTCGCATATATGTCTCCAGAACGCATTTATCCTGTCATAGCACTGCAGATTTTGTTCTGGCTCCCATCTGTCAATCAAAATGGTAAAGATTAATGGATATTTAGCTAATGAAGGACGTACGTGTTGTCCTTATCACGAAAACCAACCCACTTGATATGATATTCCTAATGTATTGTTAGATAGAGATCACAACAGTCAAGTGCATATAGACTTACCCTAACTTCCTTCGCCGTCACGATACCATCAATAAGCTGTTTCTCTTTCACAACCCTCGTAGCTAAAATGACTTCTGTTACGAACATTACAGTCAAAACGCGAAAACGATATCAATCAGCGACTCACCAACTTCCCATTTCTCCGGCTTTGACACCAGTTTAGGCTTCTTCGTCATCTGAGGAGAAAGAGGACAGTAGAGGGATGTAAAGCAGGAAACGAAGACGCCGTGACGGGGACCTGACGGGGACTTCGACGAGTTATAAGCGCCCATTAACGGGCCCTCGTGATCTTGTTGAGGATTCCTCGAACAACATCGCGCTGCCCTGTAGCTTTAGCGTGCTATACATTGTATTGGTTTGGGGGGTATATGCATAATCTAGATACATCGAACTTGCCAGCACCGTGTTTCCCCTCCCTCTGTGTTCTCGTCTCTACTCCCGCCGTAGATATCAATGAAATGTTCCTGTTCATGCACAGATAGTCAAAATCATCGAGCAGAAAGTGATGCTTGGGGCATCGATGAATTGTATGGCCGAAGATGAATTGTAATTTCGCACTTGATGACTGGTTTATCTGAGTGGGAGCGAACAGCATAGAAAAGAGTCGATGCCAAGATAGGAAATGACCCTGATTCTGAAGCAAGCTACGGTCTTCTGAACTAGAATATGGGCGGTAATAGTCTATCCGTGAGCCATTCCCGCTCGGATTGGGACTTCCTCATGACCTGCTCCTGGAGCATTGATCTATCATAGGTCAACAACAACAACAACAAAAAGTGAAATGACCACATATGTTGCAAGGTTGTGGTGGATAGAGTTTGAAGAGCAAATTGTACGCGCAGCGGCACAGATCCCGTAGTTGCGCTCGCCACGTGGATTACCTAATACTTATTCCTTC
Organism: Athelia sp. TMB; assembly: GCA_014898675.1. Classification (NCBI taxonomy): domain Eukaryota; kingdom Fungi; phylum Basidiomycota; class Agaricomycetes; order Atheliales; family Atheliaceae; genus Athelia; species Athelia sp. TMB. The sequence goes on along the minus strand of JACXVL010000127.1, from coordinate 84,918 downwards.
ACTGCTATCCCCTGCTATCCCTTGTCAGTGCCGATACTCAACGCTTTTCACACCAACAAGCACTTCCTATCCTCTCTCTTTTTGAGGGAGAAATGAATCCTAGCTTGAGCTCCTCGTAGCAGAAAGCCACCACTCTTGAAACAGCTCACCTTCGATCGTCGTGCCAACCACTCTCATTCCCAATTTCCAATAAATCCAATCTTACCTATACCATCTGGTCTTAATGTCAATGCGAAGTCCCGTGGATGCTGGTGCAGGCAGCTACGAAAATTCGCCGTCTAGCTCTCCCAAGAAAAATTGGACTGGGAATGAGGATGCGGCTGGGGTGAAGGTCTCCGGCTTAAGGATCGAGACAAATAGCCCGGCAATGTGGAGGGCGTCTTTGCGGGTGAGTGAAACATATCTGCGGATAGCTCTCCAGGACAATACAAGAATTTGCTTGTGCTGACATGGTTTCAGGAAAGAACGAATACCACATTGTTAAAACCCCGTCTTGCGCCCCCCACCGCTGTATTGCCTAATACTCTCCCAACTTTGAAGCCTGTGTCCAAGCAATATTCAAATGCTAGACCGAATGATACTTCCGAAGTTCTATCTGCTACTCTGCCGAAATGGTGAGTTTAATCGGCCAGAACTCGGCATTTTGCAGATGGTTGATTTGGTATGCGCATCCAGGAGGATTCCAAGCAACTCTTCCAGCAAATTTGTAGTTGCGGAGCCCAAACCCTTGATGAAATCGTGAGTACGCTCTGCGTAAATATTGCACCATGTGACTGAGTCTCAAGCAGAGCCAATAGCGGAATACTTTTGCCCTCAACAAGCATTTCGACGCCATACACCCGGAGTACGTATAGTCGTGCAGCAACACCTTCCCGCAACACACCCACGCCGACGAATCAAAGACATTCCCACCGTCAAACACCGTCTACATCCACTTATGCACCTGCGTTTCCACCCGAATTCCTGCCAACGGACCCTGCATCCCGGCGTCAACGGCGCTATGCTCTGGCCGAGGCTGCCCTCGCCCGTTCCCTCGCACCGCATTCTGAAACGCCTCCAGCACCTCTAGAGCTCCAGATACGGGCTCTCGAACAAGCCACTGCTCTTCTCGCCTTGAGTGCTGAGGAGGCCCGATCCCGTGTTGCTCAGCTGAAGGAGGTCAATAGGGAAAACGAAGAGCCTAAAGTCTGGGAGTCGTTACAGAAGGAGCGGTGGCTGGTGGAAAAGCGCAAAAGCATAGTGGAAGGCGAGGTTGAAGCTGTTAACGAGTACTTGCTATCTTTGAAACGGTTTGGGGGGAAGAGCCGGAAGGTGGCCACTGTGGCGCCGGGATCGAGAAGGGTCGCCAAGGAAAAGGTCGTTATCAAGCAGGACCTGCCAGAACGGCTCACGGAGGAGCAGGCGAGGAAGCAGGCGAATCTCATGCGGTTCTTTGAGGTCTCTCCGACCCGTGCACCCATGTCGCATCCCTCGCGCCGCAAGAGGACCGCTTTCAATCCGAGCACCTGTGAGCGCAGGGTGACGATCAGCAGCTCATCACCTATGCGACTGCGTTCCTCCATTGTGCCGACGTTCTCGCCTTACGGATTGCCCCCCCCTGCTCAGAAACCCGGACGTCCCCAATCCGACGTGTCTTCAACACTCAGCCCTGCACCTGAGGTCTCAGCGGCGACAAAGCCAAATACGGCAAAGATCGCAGAGCAGCCGACGCTGCCAGCCCTACAAGAGATAGAAGATTCCTTACCAATCACTCCCCCTCTACCCTTACAAACTGAGGAGCCCAGTAAACTAACCTCGAATCATGCACCCCAGCATCATGATGAGCCCAAGCCAGCAGCCCCCATTTCCCCAGGAGCAGGCTTTGCTAGAATTTACACACCCAAACCCTCTGTCCCCCGTTCAAAAGCGGATATACTAGCTGGTGCTCGTCAACTTGACAATGGCCCAGTAGAGATACCCAGTTACGTATTGGAGCTCATGGGGGATTTCGGGCGTGACTTGGGCGAGGATGTGTCCTTGCAAGACACTCCACATGTGGCCCTCGTTTCCCCCAAGGAAGGATCGGCCAAGGCTAAATCAAAGAACGCGCGTCCACTATCACTTGGTGCTTTGCCCAGCCGCTCGCGCTCGTTGCTCCGAAAACCATCCCTCACAGCCACAAGAAAGCCTCGTGTTAGCATGGGCGCTTACCACTCACGTCCGCTTGCGGGCCTCTTCTCGATCGCTGAAGCGTCAACAGCTTCATTTGACCGAAACGAGAGGCCAGCTCCAGTCTTGAGCTTGAGTTTGACGGCCGAAAGGCTCAACATGGGCATGGGCATAGAGACGGAGGCGCAAGACGTGCCGGAGGTGCAACCGTTCCCCAGCCAGGATTCTTTACCAAGACGGTCATCGGGGTCCTCTTTCGAGATGGTCGGGTACCCATCCACGGATGCCCTAGTTAAGACTCCCTCAAAATTGAGACGCCACCTATCCTTCTTAGGGCGAAAATGAGCTGTTTAACAAATCTTTTGTCACTTTTCGCGTAACTTCCATCTTCCAGCACATCTTAAAGGTCTTCTCTATCTCCCGCACATTTATTCTACTTCATGCACATTATACTCCATTCTATAGTCACTTGAACGGCTTTTGCATCCAACCCATAGTCTCATACTGCATTCGCTGATACTCACTACGAATTATCTTGCGTTACATAGCCTGGTAATGCATCTCTTACAGAATATTCACTATCATTACTCAGTATCAACAGATAGCAATCGGACAGCATAACAAACATTATAACCTACAACAAGATATCAACGAGTCAAAGTCCCACAATTCCACCCTCGTAAAAAGTCCAATAACCCAAAGCTTACCAGGCCTCCCCACATGGCTTATCCGGTCTCCGAGAGTTCCTCCCCTTGCAATCAAGCTTCCCGCAATCCTGGCAGACATTCATGCAAAAGGAGCGACCGCCTTTGCCTTTGCACTCCTGCGACCCGCACTTGCAGCAATGCCGCGTGCGCTTCTGCACCGGCTCCAAGCTCCCATCCTCGTGCGCGCCGTCGCCGTAAGGGTAAGGACGCTTCAGCGTCGGTTGCTCCGCCGTGTCGTTGCTCGAGGACGAGTGCTGTTGCTGTATCGGGTGCGCCTGCATGACCAGCTGGTTCATGTGCTGCTGCTGCTGATGGTGGTGCTGCGGCGACTGCATGGGGACCTGCTGCGGACGAGTTTGCGGCGATTTCTGCGGCGGTATCGGGCGTTGCTGCATCTGTGGCTGTTGTGCCTGTATTGGCGGCGGCGGCGGAGGCTGCTGGTGGGTCAGCTGGGTGTACGGATGAGCCACATATTGCGAGAATCCGAATGACTGGGGAACCACGAGGTTCGGAGTAATCACGGCCATGTTTGGGCTTGCTTGCCCATTTGCTTGGGCTTCTGTGCCAGTTGATGCGCTGTGTGCTTTCCAAGCGTTGTTGTAAGCATCTGAGGCAACCTAGAGGAGGAATCAGCTCAAGAGCGCCCTGATTGACAAAAGAGCTTACACTTTGCTTCGCATCTTCTGACGGGGCGGGAGGTGGGGGCTGGACTACCACTGGCAAGACAGGAACGGTAGGCTTCTGGATCTCTTCTTCAGGCTCCTCCTCCTCCTCCTCCTTCTTTCCCGCATCATCCGGCACTCCATTCTGTATGGCCTTGATGATGTTCAAGATGGCTGGACTCGGCATATGTGAGCGCAGGCATCCCTTTACCATGTTCCACAGCGACCGCGATACCCCCGTCGCCTGCCAATTCCACACGTTCGTGCCGCTGCCGAGGTCCCCCTCGCCCTGTATCAAGCGCGCAGGAAATTCATCGCGCAGACGTGTGGGCAGCGATCGCAGGATGGACGAGTCCGTGCTCGCGAATTTGCGGCCCTCCGGCGCGCTGGTCGTCGTGCAAACGGCGCTCCTGCACGCGTACTCGCAGCCGACGATGAAGAAGGGACGTTCGAGGTCGTAGATCTTCATCGGGCCCGAGCGGATGCGGCCGCGGTTCGCGAGCGGTGTCGCGCAGACTGGGCAGGCGATGCCGTTGAAGACGAGAGGCTGCGGGTCCCAATAGAGAAAGCGGTGCTCGGATGGCGTGCGCGCAGTGGAGGCGGAGGCAGTGAGGGAGAAGTACGCGGGCGAGGAGGGGAGCCAAAAGGTTTTCAGGATGGAGTAGAGGGACGGGATGGTCTGGGCCTCTTTCTGCGTTGAGTTGGGCGAGAGGGAGACCAAGTGCGATTTGAAGGCTTCTTCAACGCTAGGGCCGGCTGTAGAGATGGGGTTTGGTGCTGCGAGGGCTCCGAGGAGAGTCTCTAGAAAAGATGTCGGATTGCTCTTTGCCAGGTCGGCCCAGAGATCTGGTTTAGGTTCGGGGAACACCAGTTGGGAAGAGCTAGACGCGTTCTTGCTCCGAGATAGAGGAGCTGAGGGCACCGATGGCGAAGTTATCTTAGCAGAGAATATGGTTTGATATTGGTTGTTGGGCGGTGCCTGATTGGGCGGCTGATAGGGATGGAAGGTAGTCTATACAGAGGTAAGAGTTATCCCTGAACGTAAACGCAATGAACGTACTGGTTTGGCAGTGATGACGCCTCCTTCGTTGGATTGACCCGGGTCAGACTGATCGCCTCCCATCGACGCAGGCGCACTCTTGCGCGGTCGAGCTGGCCGCGTTGCGCTTCTGCCAGTAGGCACAGAGCCGGCTGGCAAGCCATCTTTTCTGGGCCGACCCACTGGACGCTTGATCTTATTGGCAGGATCAACAATCTCACCACTTGCGCCGATAATTACTGGCTTTTTGACGCTGCCCTTGGGGCGTCCAGGTGGTCGCTTAGCAGGTGTGGCAGGTGCTTTGTCGGCATCGTTGGTGGCAGCTACGGGCTCCTTTGCCACTGGCTGTGCCGGAACAGCAGGAGTCGAGGATTGCCCATCGCCCGAGCTATTCTGAGTAGCGAGTGTTTGACTGGTTGAGATCTGAGACGCAGGGCCATCCATGATACCGGAGGAACTGTATATGCAACATAGTTAGTTCCATCAGTACTGTAGACCTCAAGCAACAGGGATGCGGTAATCAAGAAGAAATTTGGAGATCTGGCATAACCCTAGAAAGCGGTACCGAGATACAAAGCCTAAGGATAAGTCCCTGAGATTTGTCGTTGGCTGCGATTCCGATCAATTTCAAGGCAAAATGCGAGAAAATTGTCAAAACAATTGCTTGCACTAGTCCAGAGACTCCAGAAATTATTTGAGAGGAATTACTGACCAACAAGTGGGCCTAGAGGCACTGCGCTTCTAGATCGCGAAGGGAGCTGCGGGAGGGGTTATCTCGAGATTGCTCTGTTGGGGAAAGAAGGAATTACAGGTATACGTAATCTCGGAGGGTTACACGTCACAATTTTTTTTTCTTGGACCATCTCATCCGCAAACTTTCCAGTGCACAGAAAACCGGCTCATTTCCATCCAGCATGTGAGTCTCTAGGATCCTTTTTCAGGCTCTCGACTGCATACAACTCTATCATGATGATCCAAACCGAAAGCTTTAGGAAGTGCCGTCCGAACGTGTTCTCCATTCGTGGAGAGTCCCCACTGTCGATTCTCGGTTCTCTGATCTTTTCGTCTTACTTTCTCATCGCGTGAAAGAACAATCACTGACCGCATCACCCCTTAGGTCTTCAGGTCTATGATCATCGATCGATTTCAAACTCTGAACTTGTGTAGTTCCCCTATCTCTGTCAATGAATGAATACCAATCGTTTTGTCCTCTGTCGTGTTTGGTCCCTTGGAATCCGGTCTGGTCACCATCGGGACCGTGTCACCCCGTCAGCAAAATGCGAACTGATCGGGGAAAAAAACAAAGGACTCGCATGTCTACTACGAAGAATTAGATTCTTCCCGCCGACGACATCCCCAAGTGCATGCAACCCACCAGCGCGCCTTTCCCCCCTGATCAGTTTGATCTTTAGGCCCTTACTCGCGATTTGAAAGTTTTCTACGCGGAGTCAATGTACGCCTGGTCGACTTGGCGTTTCGCAACCTCTCGTCTCGATTTAAGGCCATCCACGCCATGACACCAGCTATCTCGTCACTGTACTACATTTGTTCCCCTCGGTCCAGGGATGACTGCGTCAAACATATTGTGTACGCTGACATCATAAATTTTCGTGCCTATGTACGAATTTGGATATCTTCGCTGCCAAATTCTGATTGCATGGAGTGATCCTGATTCTCTACCACTCCGCTGGTGGAATGGATGAGCGCATATAATAAACCGTCGCAAAATCTCAAAATCCACAGCGAGAAGTACTCACTGCTTGTGCTGAATGTAGCCAAGTTACGACAACACTCTCTAGTTCTGAATCATGTAATGGGTTTTTTACTGTCTCGTTTTCATAGAATCACGTCCATCCTGTAACCCTTTATAACCGGCTTCATTCGGCGCTCGCTGTTATTTGTTTGCACGCGTTTCGTGCAAAGCTATTGTCCTCCGGTATCCGACTCACCACTACCGACCACTCCCTCCTTTCAACGTGTTATGCTCGGAAACGTATTTCGACATCAAAAACATCCACAATTGCTAAATTTTTCCTCCACCAACGCTGTGTTCGCCCGTTCCGCGTCAAACAGTTCTTTCGGCACCCTGCCAATCGCACCTCGGCTTTCGGCTCTGGCATCCCCAAGCGACACGAGCGAAGCACAGGGATGGATCGCGCGATTCAAACGTGAGAACATTCAACGCGCCGCTGTAGAGCTATCCTTCTCAAGGAGCTCGGGACCCGGAGGACAGGTGCGAGCACTATTGAGTGTTTGTAGCTAATAAGCTAACAGGATTTATGGCGTTTTCAGAACGTCAATAAGGTAAACACCAAAGCGACTCTACGGTGTCCCGTGGATTTACCATGGATACCTATGTGGGCTGTACCAGAGCTGAAGAAATCGGTGTGTAATGTCCTCTTGCCAGACTGCAGCGCATGAAGAAGTAAAAACTGACAATGTGCAATGCAGTCTTATTACACACCTTCCTCACAGGCAATACTGATCACCTCTACTGCTTTCCGCTCACAGTCACAAAATGTGGACGACTGCTTGGGAAAGGTACGTCAACAAATTTGTCTTGGTACGCGAGTGCTCAACACTAGCGCCTTCCTTGACAGCTCCACCAACTCATCATGTCCGCTGCCACAGCGCCAATCGTGAATGAGCCCAGCGAAGCGCAACAGGCACGCGTCCGCGGGCTCGAGAGGGCAGAAGCTGCGCGGAAGAAATTGCAGAAGAGCAAGAGAAGCGAAGTCAAGGCCGGTCGTGCAAGTGGAAAGCGAGGGGATTGGTGACGCCTCGCTATATCTCCGATGATCTGCCACGGCCAGGGCAAGCCCAGTTCCCAACTCGAAGTCTGTGTGGTCACTAGTTCCCTGCCACCCAGATAATGCGGGCTAAGCGCACAAGATAATGCGCATCTCGACTGCACCTTGGACTGAATCTAGGCTCCTGTTGGCTTCTCTGCTAGCTCTAAACACTATACGTCCCCGGTGTGCTTGATGGATGTCGATCGCAGTCATATTTCTGTGGCGCAATGAATTGTGTGGTGCTCGGCCGTTGATACCAAACTTTTAAACGCAGATAGAAATGCAGAGTAGAAATTCAACATTTGATATATACTGTCCTTATATGTCATGTATAATAAGATGCATTCATCTACTGTGTGCAAGTTCGTGATTCCTGTAGTCCGTGAGCTATTCAAGTGTTATTTGTCGCAAAGGGAAATCAGGCCCCTGATGTGGAAACTAGCTTCGGCTCTGACCACCACCACGATGCAGGTAAGCTCTGATCCACGAGGCCATTCAATGCTACAGATTAAGTGAAAAAGAAGCTAACGATGGCCCTGTCATCAATAGGACTACGAGCCGCGGTGCAACCAACAGGCCTGCGCTGGTCTGAATGCGAACCGCTGACTGGTTTGTTGACTATCACATCACACGACAACCAAACTTTACTCGCCAATACCCACCACGGTAGCTGAAGCGCTGAAGATCTATACTGCTGGAGTCAGCGAGCCGGATCTCAATGTTATCAGCTGACTCCTCGAGCCATGCCACCGAGCTAGCCCCTCCTCGGGCTTTGCGTAGAGAGTGGAACAGATACAAACCTGTGCGTCTATTTATTCCTTCTCCAAGTTAGTCAACTGAAAAAGGCCTCAACCCTTCCCCGACCATTTCACCTTTAGCATCTTCCCAGGTCGACCTCTCTTCCAGCACTTCAACTTCTGCCCGCGAACCGACCTGTCTTCACTTGCCGCCGATGCGGTTTTTGCAACACCCGAATTGCTATCTGCCTTTGGTGTTCATGGACCAGTGAAGATGCTGCACGTCTATTCGAAGCAAGTGCACCGAAACGTAGGAGGAGAGTCACAGTCAGCTCGTTTGTTACCAGAGGTGGCTGGGTGCATAGACCGAGGCCACAGACTGGCCCTACCCCGACGGATACCCCGGTCCTTTCTCCGGAATTGATCAAACATACCACAGCAAGTAAACGGTCGAGGCAGCGCGATCTGAACTTCGTATGTATCCCGGCTCATTATATGTTTGCCGGGCATTGTCCTCATTGCATTGTTTGAACACGTTGTAGTGCCCTTCCCCTACGGATCGCGCGGTGCCACTTGACATCAGAGAATCTGCAAAAGGGAAAGGCAAATATACCCGCATAAGACGGGGCATACCCCGCCTGCTTTATTCTCATCATCTGAAGACGCCGTCCGATTCGTCTGCGCCCCCATCTCCCTCCTCATCACATTCTTTTACCCTGCCTCGGTTTCGTTCAGCTTCGCGAACGCGGCCATCATCATCGCAGGACCCATTGTCTTCGAAATCCATCAACGCCATGTCAGTGGCACCCCCAATCGTTCTTGACTCGCCTCCTCGGCAACTACGTCCACACACATCCCAAACCGCACGTACCCACCAACACACTGCAATCACGATTGACATTACGCCTTCCGCCAGCTCGGACCATGCATCTGCCGCGTCGAACACAGGTCTCGACACCCCACAGCGCACCATCCGACGCAAGCAGCGCATGACGCTGTTGAAGCAGAAGTCCTCACCATCTCTTCGACAGCGCGCTTCGGTGCCGGTGCTCGCCATTGGCCGCGCGAGTGCTCCTGTTTCTGCCCCCCATCCCAGCCAGATCTTCACCCAAGCCGCAGCTCCCGTGTTGCCTGACGTGCCACTGGGCCATCCAAGCAGGCCGTACTACACTGCCATACGGCCGCAGGGTCTGTCGCGTCCAGGGACCCCTCGGCCACAGCCGCCGCAGCTGGCGCATTCGCGATCACGCTCGCAACCCCTAGTGCAAACTACAGTCACAAGCCCCACCCATGCACGCTCTCATTCTCACCACAACGCACACTCTCGATCCGAGTCGCGCTCGCGCTCCCCCCATCGCCCCGATCATTCTTCTTACCCCCGGAACCCTTCGCCGTTCCATCCACCTGGCTTTGGCTTTGGCTATGGTGGATCGATGCCTGCGTCAATGGGCTGTTCAATGAGCGGAGAGATGGAAATGCGCATGTCGTTGGCCAGGTGGCGTTCCGTTGATGGAGAAGCGCTCAATTCCAGTGACGCCGGGATCAGCGACGGAAATCAAGAGCCGGGCTATCGCTTTCGTGAGACCGCCTCCCCTCGTGTGAAGAGCAAAGGGCTCAAGATCGGAGGGCGAGTGAAGAAACTAGGCATGGGTCTCTTGGAGCTTGTGCTGGGAAGAAAGTGATCTCGGCCCAGCTTGCATTTATTCGTAATATAGCTCTGCATATCCGATGTCCATACTTCGTGTTGGTCTACTTAGGTTCGTGTAATGTCTTCCCTACATAATATATCTGTCTTAATCCCTTGATACATCCTGCAAGTCATCGCTTCAACATGGTGAATTCGTCATGATACGTATACAGTCTATATTTTCCTCAGTGATACAAATTTGCATGTACTTCTCCAGTTTTCTACACTACACGTCGCTCTCTTTCATTTATACGACCTGCGAGAGCGACTTGATCTTGAGGATAATAGCTATAGATTGCAAGTCAGAATTCGAAATTGTATCGTTGTTCAAAAACATACATTGAGGGTCAAGGCCCTGATGAGGGATTTGCTCCCAAAGTCCCCCACATCCCTCTTTGTTGGTGCCAATGTAGCCATACTTGGGGGTAAGCTGGCGCTCAAGAAGCCATGTGCCAAGCTTGGAGCCAAGCTACATGAGAGATATCAGATGATTGCTGTAAACAGTGGAGGGCAGAGCTTACGCCTGTCTTCTGGTTGAAAGACTCGACGACGAGGACGAATCCGGAGGACCCGATCTTCTTGATGGTCTGTTGGCAATATCAGTAAATCATTGACGACTCATTATACGTTTCAACGCGCCTCTTCGTCCACAACATTGAGAGTAGGCTTGTTGATCAGACCGACGTCAAGGCCCTGCTCTCTGCACCGGAGGACAGCATCGTAGCTGCGATAGAGCATCTCTCCGAAAGAGACGACGTATCCCGCTTTGCCTTCGATGATCGTCTCATCCTTGCCAGGAATGAACTCGTAGTCATCTCCGAAGAACTTGGTCTTTCCATCTTCTTTCAAGATGTAGGGAACCTTGGCACGAGTGGAGAACACAAAGCGTACGCCGCGTTCGAAGAAGACGCGCTTGATGACAGCAACCATCTGAAGCGGATCCGCGGGGAAGTACAACCAGGATTGGACATCTGAAAGACCGTTGTCCGCGAAGAAAGAGTTGATACCCTGTATTCCTAATAGTCAGAAGCACGCTTGGACTTAAGCTGTATAGATACTCACGAAGTGACAACTGTGAGGATCGGAAGACCAGAACATGAGTATAGTGAACATAACTCTAGGATGAATACATACGTGTTGTCTGCCATTTCGTCGACACCAGAGTGGGAGAAGTGAGAGAGAACATTGCAATTATTGAGACGCGCCATTGTGACTTCGGAAATGATCATCTCCAAGAAAGCGGAGAAGGTCGAGAAGACACCGAACTTGTCCTTGTCAAACCCGAACCCAGCAGCAGCGGAGAAATTACCACGCTCCATAATACCAGAGCCAAGGAAGACCTCGGGATGCTTTTGATGGATAACCTTCAGCCCAGTTGAGCCCTCCAAATCACCTTTTTGGTGACATTGGGTGAGCACACAGTTATTGAGGATAGTATCGGGGACTTACTGTCAACGACAAGAACCTTCTTGGCAGCCTCCTCTTTGCTGAGAGTGTCCAGAACCAGATTGACGGCCTCGCCAAATACGACACGGTTGGCACCAACTTCCTTGGTGGAGCCCTGGAAGATCTCTGGGGAGGGGTGGGGCTTGATGTTGTTAAGGATGTTTGCAGCCATGTCGTCGGGATATCCACGAGCTTTGAAGTAGTTCAAAGCGGCCTTGACGGGGGCCGCGTCGTGTCCGTGAGGCGAACCTTGGAGATCTGCGACACCGGGTGCCATCAACCGCTTGGACACGACTGGGGAAGACTTTCAGTTCAGAATGAAAGATTCGGGGAAGGTGATTGTATACCTGCGGCAGGGCCTTTGTGGGTGACAATGGAGGCGACAGCGCCCCACAGAGCGTCGATGTCTTCACCTTCCACCTCGATGACCTTGAGACCATGGCCTTCGAGAGTCTTCTTCAGCTCATAGCCCTTGAGATATTCGGAAGGGTGACCCGCAATGGTGACATCGTTATCATCTGTACCAAGCTATATCAGCTTACCTATGGACAGTGATATCTCGAGACCGCAGAGCGTACCAATCAAGAGTTTGACGTTGAGATTTTGGGCAACAGCCAATCGGGCAGCCTCGGCATCGTTGCCCTCCTGCTGCGATCCATCGGAGCCCAGGCAGAAGACGGTCTTATCCTTATTTGCCAATGCGATTCCGTTTACGAGAGGCCACATGTGACCCAAGCGGCCCGAAGAGAACTTAACACCGGGCGTCAATCCTAGCTCGGGGTGTCCGGGAAGTTTGGAGTTGGCTTCACGATAGTGAAGCAGGTGCTCGGCAGGGATCGATCCCTCAAGAGCAGAGAGAATGTACTGGGTGGCAACTCGGTGACCTGTGTTCAACTGGTTGAGCGGGGTCCGTCCATCAATCGACAAAAATAGGGATTACCGGCTTCATCGAAGATGATGGGTATGAAGCTTTCCGAGTGGCCGAATAGAGCGAGAAGGATGCAGACTTCTGGGACGGTATCATATGCCCCGCCTGTTGAGCAATGACGTCGTCAGAATCGCAACTTGCATTCGTCTCTCAAGAGAACCCACCTGTGTGTCCGCTCACCCCACGAGCAGATCCAGTCGCGGTAAAAAGCATGATAGCATCGCGCAGCAACTGGATGTTGAACAACAAGGCCGACTTTTCCTCGGCGGTAAGCTGAGGCTTCGTTGGATCGAGGGTCAACCTATGATGCTATTAGCTCCCTGAATCTGGCATTGATCGCATCCTGCGCTTACTTCTTGAACTGCTTGAGGTCAATTGGGAAGGGATTCTCAGTTCCAGACATCTTGGTGGATCGGGGGTGGTGGTTGATAAGAAAATTGAGATATCGAGAAGTGACGCAGCTGAGATCAGTTTTACAGTTTTGAGCGCGCCGGCTGACGCCGGCCCCAATGCAAATCATTCGCACAAACGCCCTCCTCCTCGGACTCTCATCATCCTCGGGTCCTCGGCCTTTGGGTTCTCACTACCTGCATCACGCATAGAGTTGAAAATCGATCGCAGGTCCTCGGACACTTCAGCCAACTTTCTTGCAATTGACCACCTGATTACCCAGTGTCTCCTAAGTGTCTCCCCCACAGACCCTTTGATTCGCGCACGTTTCAGTATCTGACGGGAGCCAGAGTCAATCAACTTCGTACTTCCGTTTCAAACCCGCCCCCCGGGCCACTCACTCAGTGGAAAATACACTGAAAGCTATTGAAAAAACCTTTTGCGTTGATATTCACTTATCCTTTCGAACGTGGCTATCCAAGCAGTGGTGCCCATAATTACCTTTCCAACATACCAAAGTTATCCCCGGGAAATCATCACATCATCTTGATTCGTATAATCCTGCCTGCCTGCCTCTGTTGATGCTACAGTACACACCTAGATGCTGCGGATAACGATACACATCACCGGCCCGGGGGTGTTATATGCCAGTGCTCCATCCGAGGACTTTTTGTCGATTCAAACCTCAATATCCTCAAATGCAGGTAGCTGCGAATGGGCTCCCCTCGACTCACAATACCGACCACCTCCACGCGCGATCTCGTTGGCTACAATGATCTATTCAGTTCTTTCAATTAAGTACCGCTGTTAATCTCGGCTATCTCTCAAATATGGTCCCATGGACCCACCATGGGCCGGAAAAAAAGTCAAAGCCACAAGAGGCTGCGGGATCTACCCAACTTGATGGCACACTGGAACAGTGGATGCAGGAACCCGCAGCAATACGACATGCTCTAAGTCGTTTGCGTTTATACCCTTCTATCTCTATTGTGGCTGGCTCGTGTTTGGGTCCCATGACCGTCTCTGCCTTTCCGGCCAATCAATGACTATGTTTGGTTTTAGCGTCTCTTCCTTATCCCGTGAGCGTCTAGGGCCTATCTTTGAAATGCTTAAGATGGATCTGCTCCATCTTTGATTTCCCAAGAACTGTGCCCATGGTCGAAAATCGCAATTTTCTTTCAGCCCCCCCAGCTGCGCCCGTTGAGAGACCCTCGGTCCTACCTTATAGTCTAGGCGGTCTTCTCATCGAGCGGGGAGTCCAAGAGTTTGCGATACTATCCGACCTTAAAACAAAGGTAAGAGCTTGGTTCATAATCACAACATCGACGCTTTATTAACATGTCCTTCTCCTTTCGTAAGGGTTGGGATGATGGACGCATGGATAAGCATTTTGTCGAGCAGCGTCAGACCGCCGATACAGCGGGGCCAAACTCTCCGATGAACTTCGTATGGTTCAGAAAGATGAAAGACATATTTGGAGAGATCGACAAGAAATCAGGGTGCATCCCCAACCTCCAGCGACTCAACTTCCTTGATCTTGGGTGCTGTCCTGGAGGGTTTTCATCATACGTCCTGAATCAGCACAAGAATTCTCGTGGTTTTGGAATCTCGCTGCCATTATCACAAGGCGGGCACAAGTTCCTTCTCGAAGAGGGCCTCCAATCTCGGTATACGGTTATGTTCACCGATCTCACATACTTCACGCTAGGCCCAACTGACTCTTCCCTTTCGACACTTGAGTCGTCCTTGACGCTGAACCATCTCCCAAAGAACAATCAGAACCCACCACCTCTCCAGGCTCTCCCTCCACAGATAAGAAATGGAAACTTTTCTCTCGTAATCCTCGATGGGCATCTCCTCCGGACTCAAGAAGGCGTCCGTAGCTGGGAATACGACCGTCTCCTCATCGCTCAACTCATCATCGGGCTCCAGGGTCTCAAATTAGGCGGGACCCTGGTCGTGAAACTATCCCGCCCCGACGCGGTGCGCACCGCCAAGTTATTGTACATGCTCGACAGCCTGTCGGAAGCGGGTGGGCTGGTGACTTGCAAACCGCGATCCATGCATGCGAGTCGCGGGACCTTCTACGCTGTCGCACGCAATGTAGGACATGGGCGAATTCCTGTTGCAAATATGTTGCTCGGGCTGCGGAAGCTGTGGCAAGATTTGACATTCGGCGGCACGGAGGGATGCGGGAGGTTCCTTGAGGAGGCCGATTTAGACTTCATCGTGACGACGGAGGATCTTGTGGGGAGTTCTACCCGGGATGGGTACTTGGGTCGTTTGGTGGAGCTGGCCAGAGATGTGTGGGTTGGTCAAGCTGAAGCTTTGCGCATATTGCTAAAGAAGAAGGGTTTGAATGTGTAACCTTTCGGGTTCAAGAAGAGTAGTAGTATCTTGGGCATATAGTTGGTTATCTAGGCAGCTCGAAATGCAAAGCCATCCAAAGTCGTATTTTCATTCCCAACCGAAGCTGCTGGGTGCACTTGATAACCGGTCGATACCTGGGCTATGATAGAGCGCCCTACTTCCTCAAACGAGAGGCGGGCATGTAGGTGCAGTGGAGCACAAGGTCACTATTTCGTGCTGTGCGTACGCGAGGGCGCGAAATATCTGAATATAGGAGGTTTTTGATCTCGCTTGCGTCCGCAAGACTTCTGCCAAAGCCAGGTTTTAGAATATCATAACAGTAAGATAAGAATGATTAGCCTACAAATATTCTGGGAAACCGCGACGCTGCGGGCTCAGCGCCCTCCTTTATGGCTCATCGTCCCCAAACGACAAGAGCGATTTTCCGCCTTTCACTTTCTTCTTCTTTGTCTTTCCACTGCCGTTTTTATCCTCAGGGTCGGCTTCCCCGATCGCCTTTCTCTTCCCGGCAGTAGATTTGGAGCTGCCTTTGGAGGTCCCAGAGGAGAATGACAGACTAGGGCCTGCAGCCTTTTTGGAAGCACCCTCCTTCACTTTTTCCGATAACGATGTTGCATCTTTATTGGGTTGGGGCACAGGTGCAGTGGGATCTGGAAGTGGTGCCAACCCTCTCTCTAGATGCCAATGAAGCCAGGTCAGTCAACGCGTTATATGAACCAATGGGGTATCAGCATGCACCTTTTCGCCTTTCATTCTCTGCCTCCCTTTCCGTCAAGTGCTTCCCCTGCCTCAGCACAACCACTTGCGGCTTCTCATCGCCATCATCCTCGTCCTCACTACCGGCCTCGCCCTCCGGCCTTTCAGGTATCGATGGTCGCTGCGGGATAGGTGGGCGTCCCGTCCCGTCGTCATAATACGCATTTCCATCCTCGTCGTAATACGAGTCCTCGTGCTCAGGAGCGTCTGCGATGCCCGCCGCGCGGTTCTTGAATTTCTGCAGGAAGGAGGGTGTATTTTGCGAGTAAGAGAGACGAGAGGATATCTGTGCGTTTGTTGGTTCGCGTGGGGGCATCGTCAGTCAGCGGTCGGTATTTGCAGACCAAGAGCTTGGCAAGAAGGGAGGACGAGATGAGAGGGCAATTATTGACGCCGAGACGATGTGCTGCTGCTTTCTGACCCTCATCAGCAATCATGCGTTCGACAATAATACGGCTGGCTGAGTCAATCACGACGAAGCCTATCAACTTGCGAGAAGCGAGTGCGACTCTGTTGCCACCAAAGCCGTGGGTGCGTCTGCCGTGTCAGCAACACCCGTGGCTAACTCAGGAATTGATATACAGCTTGTTTCGTGGTTTGCTGAGGGCACATAGAAAATTGCCGGCAGACTTGCGTGGGATGGGGGATAGTTATGTAAAATCAGGTAAGCACTCTCAACCTCGTACGCGCGAGCGAGGTATGTCGGTACTGACTGCGTCAATTTGACAAGAATTCCGGTTACACAAGGACTCGACAAACCCTGTGCATATAATCGGCTTCCTATCGCAGTGGAAGATGTACCTTGACACTCTGCCCGAAACGAATTACAGTGGCAAGAAGCTGGATGCGGTAGTATTCGAGAAGGTGTGTTTCTTATCCAACCTGTTATTCGACAGACAAGGGAATGACACTCTCGTCGTGCGCAGATGTCTCCGGAGCAGCTTGGCCAGCTCTATGAGCTCATGCAGGCGACCAAGGAGGTCTATAAGCCTATAGAAAGCGAGGAAAATCCGGGCAGCAAGATTTGATCGTGCTAAATGCTCGTGTAATGTTCCTTTCGCACCGGATCCCCACGCCTGTTATTCTACAACTCTGCTTAATTCAAAGCTCTCGTCTCATCATCAGTTGCGCATACTGTTGCGCATACTGTTCCCTGAGCCCGCCAACTCTCAAAACTACTCTTCATTCCAGCGCTTGGACAAGCGAAATCGCTGAGCTGAGCGCAAAGTTCACCACTTGGACTACTCCTAACCTACTATCTCATAGCTATGGTTCAGCATTTCAGGCAACAAGTTTTCCAGTAAGTACGATGGGCCGCCGTCAATGTCTTTCAACTGCGGCTTGCACGGACCTACGTGACGTCACAGTGCGATTCGTCGCACTCTGAAGAAAGGTCACCCGAGCCGCCGATTGCCGTCACGGTCATCCGTCACATCTGCTGATATGCATGCAGCCGCTGGTCTTTCCATCCCTTGATCTCAATCAACCATGTCGAACGAAATCCACCAGGCAGTAAGCATCCTGCAGTTCCGACCACTCTCGCCTCCATTGCTGACTGCCATCCAAATGTCAGTCTGTTCCCTCGAATACCACACCCCTAAAGGATCTCCCTTCGATGAGCACGACGCTCTTCGAGGCGAAGGCGCGCAAAGGGCTTACCTTTGACGAGATCGCCAAGGCCATTGGTCGCGATGAGGTCTGGGTCGCCGCCGCCTTCTACGGGCAGGCGAAGCTTGAGCCTGAGGACATAGAGAAGATCTCTGGTGTCCTCGACCTACCGCAGGGGCAGCTGCAGAGCGCCCTCGGCGCGCACTGGTGGCCCTACCGCGGACTCGGGCAGACTCCCCCGCAGGACCCGGTGATCTATCGATTGTATGAGGGTGTGCTGGTATATGGACACGCGATTAAAGCTGTCATCCATGAGAAGGTCAGTCTCCTATCTACTCTCACGCCGTGACAGTTTGATTAACGGCGTGCGTTGAATGTTCGTGCAGTTCGGCGACGGTATTATGTCGATGATTGATTGCAAGATCAACATTGAGAAGAAGCCCGACCCGAAGGGTGACCGTGTGTTG
Organism: Athelia sp. TMB; assembly: GCA_014898675.1. Taxonomy (NCBI): domain Eukaryota; kingdom Fungi; phylum Basidiomycota; class Agaricomycetes; order Atheliales; family Atheliaceae; genus Athelia; species Athelia sp. TMB. Next base: position 67,181 of record JACXVL010000127.1, on the reverse strand, counting down.
CTGACTTTCGAGTGCGTTTCTTTGCTTCCTCATTCGCGTTGCTTGCTGATTGATTTGATGCAGTGGCAAATTCTTGCCATACGCGAAGTGGTAAGATGCTCCGCGGAAGGAGAAAAAATATGTAAAATAGCAATATGGATTGAACATAGGGTGCACTCTGCCACTGATGACTGGTTTGTTTGAGATGGACCATACTTGACATTTGTAAAAGTATTGAGATCGAGATTCTGCTGAGCCTTTCGATGCGGTAGGGAGTCTGACATAGTTTCTTGTAAGCAGCCCACAAAATTATCTTGATCAAGATGGCAGGCCGGGGGGCTTCGAGATCGGTATCCTTGATGACTTCATCTACTTATATATAATCCCCGAGTCGAAGTGCACCGTCCCCATCAACTTCACTCTGCACCACCACACACCACTCGCCCGCCATTTCGTTCCTCGCCCGATTCTTCGGTAACACCGCATCACCCGTCGCCATGTCCGCCGCAAAGATCAAAGCCCAGCAGATCATCGACGACAATGCTGTCGGTGCGCATCGCATCTTTTGAACGAATGACTCGGAGCTAAATGGATTACCTCGATTCGTAGCTGTTTTCAGTAAATCATACTGCCCACATTGCAAAGCCACGAAGGCACTCTTGACCGAGCTTGGAGCAAAGTACTACACCATTGAGCTGGATACAGCCGGTATGTCGCCCTGGACGTGGCACCTACTTTGACTGATCGCATACATAGATGATGGCGCTGCGATCCAGGACGCGCTCGAGGGTTTATCGGGCCAGCGATCCGTTCCAAACATCTTCATCCAGCAGAAGCACATTGGAGGCAACAGCGACTTGCAGGCGAAGAAGAGCGAGCTACCTGGCTTGTTGAAGGCCGCTGGTGCTATCTAGATACATTGGTAGTTTCGAAGGAATAGATGCTGGTACGAAATGTTCTTGATAACTGCATGCATACATAAACGCGATCAGCCGGTATCCCATCTTGAGCCTCGGATGGGTGTCGATCTTCGCAAAGCCCTTGCTGCCCAGCTTCTTCATCACATAGCCAAACCAAGCTATGCATGAAAATCACTACATATTTCATCGGAGACGAATACACTGGATCCTATCGGACTGATCCATGATATGTTTTGGCATGAGTCGGACTCTCAAGTTCTGCGTCGAACCATCGATCCATATCTCGAGCAGCTGCTACAGTGCTTCAATATCTCAGATGTGCACTGAAAACCTGCTACGGAGCATAGCAGGGAACGGGTGAAAATCGATATCGAGATCAGACAGAAACAGAAATATGATTAGAAGGCAGAGTGTAATGAGAATGAAAAGATTATAAGGTCCATGATGACAAAGTCAGTAGTAGCTTTCCCCCGCGTCGATTAGTACGCACGAGTCGCTCCGTGAATCATTACCTGTTGAACCAGTGTCGTGCACCAGCAATATATTTCCTGCAGTGTTATTCAGCCCTCGGGGTACCTGCAAAAGTCTGCATATATTGAATGATAGGAAGTTGGACGGACTCGCGACCAGAGTTGCTAATAGGTCTGCGGCGGCAACATCGAAAGGAGCATGGGGAGAGGTCAAAGTGCGCGTGTTGAGCGATATATTGACCACTACATCCGTTGTACATCTTCAATAGTATCACGCATTTAGCATAGGTAGATTGGCCTGCCTTTGTAACTGCTGCGAATGAGAGAAATCCTGCGAGGGCAATCGATGAGACAAGCATAGGAGAAAAATGTGATGAAGGAGTCGGTGACTACATGGGAATTCCGGTGAGGCTTCATAGTAAGTGATATGTGTTCCTTCTTGTTTGCACCCGAGGAAAAGGTGTGCTGGTTATCGGGTGCAACGCATTTCCCATTTCGTCTGCCTGCAAACGCGACATCTCGGACAACTATCAGTCGGGATCTGTATCGCGAGATCCTCCGCCATCGAAAGACTTCAGTTCCGCTACTGGTCAAACACCAAAAAACAAAAAACAAAAAATTCAGTTGTTGTCCAGCAACGGGAAATTATATGGTGGAAGCTAGAAGAAAAGAGACATTTCCAGCAGATCGAGAGGGTGAAGACGCGTAGAGATGTCACTGGCAATATCGCAGCGTGATACACTTAGCCCCTTGTTGGAAGTCCAGGAGCCAAAATGCCGGGTGGTAGAGGGCCAAGGGCGATTAGCAGTATGTGGTAAACATAATCAACGAAAAGTCCTGGGAGCAGATGGTACAACGCTGATGTAAAGACGCCATTTCGAAACTGACCGCGTCAGACGAAGACTCCAAACCTCACAGGCCTCACAGCCAGACCCGTGAGTATCTTCGCCGCAGTCAAACACAATGTGCTGTCAAAAACATTACCTTGCCTTGTCATGGTAAATGCCAGAAATGCTTGAACCTACTCTGCCTCCCTTCATGGAACTGGTGCTGGCTGTCCTTGGGTCCCGACTAGAAGTTATTCGATTCCAAGTATCATGTATCACAATTTGGCTAGTCCCTCCCTTCGGCGGTAGAAAGGCACGAGACAACTTCTCGCATCTATCCGGTTCCGGATTGAAGCTTGAAAGTTGAGGCTGCAGCTGGAAAGGGTGGTTCTCGGGCTCCGAAGACCGCCTGGGAGAAGAATGGATTGGCGCACTGTAGACGGTGACGGTGGAGGCTTATTCCGACATTCTGAACATGGAGATACGAGTTCCGGAAAATATCCTCCTTGCTGTGCGCATTAATATTGTCAACGGTATTGGCGATTGAGCGCATGATAGGGTAAGGAGTGTTGCGAAAGCGCCGGGGAAAGAACTTACATGAAGTCAAGTTTGAGATGATTTGGGTTCGCATGCAACGTGTGCAGCCAAGCAAAGAGTACTGGGAACAACCGCCCCGAGTCGACGACGCCGTTTGATCCAGATGGAGGCCCTGTCAGGTAAACGCGTAAGCAGATTGAAAGACGTAGACGTCAAGTGTACGTTTCGTGGACTTTCTCGATCGTGTGGCTAGTAAGCACGATGAGTTGTTTATGCCACTGCCTTCATACTGGTAGCGCCAGCTTCGTGAGCCAGCCAGTGAGAGCCTCGCCAAGATTATGCAAGCCAGAAACAGCTCGCGCAATCAGGGATATCTATCAAGTCTCGCAAAGACACGTATGCTAGTACCTCGCCGACTTTGCAGGACGCCTCACGATCGGGCATTGGGTTCAATCAAAGGTCGCGAGCAGCTGTCACCAGATGTCCGGCCCGAAGACTCCAGGATATACATGGCTATGTCAAATGAGCTAGGTCCATGAGGCCTGTAGATTCATTCAGAATTCGATGTCTCCATAACTAGGATGTGGTTCACTGTAAAAAGTTATACAGAGGCCGAGGAACGTCAAGTCTCATATAATAGCGACCGCGCCCCTGACTTGTCCCTACCTGTCAAGGGCGCCAATGACCGGTGAGCGAAACTTGAGATCTCTGTCCAGTACAATGCACCCACCGGACAGGAACTGTACTTGCAGACACTTAGGGAAAGGATTCCGGAAGTTACCGCCTGTGTTTGGAAGCCAGCTCAACAAGAAAGGTAATTGCTTCAAGCAGAGGGGTCAGTCCGAGTGTGTTCGTATCGGTATTCATTGGGATATAAACTGGGGCTACGAGGATGTCGATGCAATCTAGCTAGCCCTTCAAGGCACTTTCTCTCTCGCCGTCCTTTCCCTGTTCGCAATGGCTTCGCGCCCAGGGAGCATGGATGTCACCGATATCGGCACGGTGGCCATGTTCTACTCCGAGAAGGAGGAGGTTGGCGACTCCATCGAACGAGATAGAGTACACACCCCCTTCCCTATGGATAACTCATGGCTCAAGCCGCCCCAACCTTTTTTTTTGGACCCCTCCAACGCCCCATCGACGTCGCGCTACTCCTATGATGACAGTGGGGCCATGGCGCTCGTCGGCACATCCAGCTTTGATGTTTCTGACGAAGATCACACTACTGTTGGGCCGGAGAAGAGGAAGCAGCCACAGCTTATCTGGTTTGGAGCGCTCATCGCGCTTGCTGTAGTTGTTCTTGTCATTACTCTACCCGTCACGCTTGTCAAGAAGCATCACCCGCAAAGTATCAGCCCGCCCAGTGGAGGAGGGGGCGAGAGCTCGGGCGGTGGTAGTCCAAATGGTTCGGCTGGCGGATCAGCCTCGAGTACTATCGTAACTGGCGGAGATGGGAGTGTGATCACTAAGGCGGACGGGACAAATTTCACGTATTGGAATTCATTTGGAGGCTTCTGTGCGTACACTTTCAGCTCCGGGGCAATTAAGAACATCGTGCTAAATTATTTTCCCATCTGTATAGGGTATTATGATCCAGAGGATCCATTCAACAACAACGCCCAACCTAACTTTTGGACGCCTCCGCTCAACACTTCCTGGAACTTCAGCACCAACCGCATTCACGGCGTCAACATCGGCGGTTTGTTTGTGCTCGAGCCCTTCATCAGCCCCGCGCTCTTTCAGTTGTATCCTAACGCAACCGATGAATGGTCTCTCTCTACGCTCCTCGCCGCCGATGGCAAGCTCCAGTCGACTCTCGAGAATCATTACGGCACCTTTATCACAGAGGAGGACATCGCGCAAATCGCGGGCGCTGGACTGAATTGGATCAGAGTGCCGATTCCATTCTGGGCTATCGAAGTTTGGGATGGAGAGCCATTCTTGGAGAAAGTGTGCTGGAAATATGTGGTGCGGCTACTGGGGTGGGCGCGGAAGTATGGTTTGAGGGTCAACTTGGATCTGCACACCGTCCCTGGCTCACAGAACGGCTTCATCCGTTCCGGCAGATCCGGCAGCATCAACTTTCTCAACGGTGTGATGGGCATCGCGAACGCGCAGCGTGCGCTCTCCTACATCCGTACTATCACTGAGTTCATCTCAGAGCCAGAATGGGTGAACGTCGTGCCCATCTTCGGTGTCGTGAACGAGCCGCTTCTCTCACACATCGGGCGCCCGCAGCTGAATGCGTTTTACCTGGAGGTGCATAACATGATACGCAACATCACCGGCTTCGGCGCAGGCAAAGGCCCGTACATGAGCGTGCACGACGGCTTCCAGAATTTGAGCTCGTGGGCGGACTTCATGCCCGGCTCGGACCGCGTCATTCTCGACTCGCACCCAAACACCACGTCCATCTCTGGGGGAAACACGTCCATTGCCAATGGCACGGGCGCGAACGCGGGTGGAACATGGCCACTGACGGCGTGCAGCGGCTGGGCGAAGGGGTTCGGCGCGAGCAGGAAGAACTTTGGAGTAACGATTGCGGGTGAAATGAGCGCGGGGTTTAATGACTGTGGGTTGTATCTGCATGGTGTTGACGGGCATTCTGCGAGCGATTGCGGGCCGTGGCTGACGAGCAGCAACTGGACGGCGGCGACAAAGGCGGGGGTAATGGCTTTCACGCTTGCCAGCATGGATGCGCTGCAGGATTATTTCTTCTGGACTTGGAAGGTATCCTCTCTCCCAAAACATGAGAGATGTCCTGACTAATCACAGAACAGGTTGGCAATTCATCCGCGGGCATTGTCGAGGCCCCCCTACGGTCGTACCAACTTGGTTTGCAAGGAGGCTGGATCCCCGCGGATCCGCGCGAGGCCGCTGGCAAATGTGCATCGCTCGGCATTTCTGGGGCAACCTTCGACGGGTCCTACCTTCCCTGGCAGACCGGCGGTGCAGGCGCTGGCACCATCTCCGCCGCCTGGTCTTCGTCGTATGGCGTGTACCCGCCCGCGACTATCTCGAATGCCTACGCTCCCGCGACAAAGCTGCCGCAGTACACGTCCACTGGCACTGTGGCCACGCTGGCACCACCGACGCTCACGGCGAGCGCGACGACGGTCAGCGCGGGCAACGGATGGTTCGATGCGAGCGACACCGCGCCAGGGGTGATTAAGATCGCGGGATGCAAGTACCCAGACGCATGGAGCGCGATAAGTGCTGCTTTGCCGACGACATGTGGGGCGAAGGTGGGGCTGGCGAGGCACGCTGCGGTCACGCCGCCGCCTATGTAGCGCAGAGAGGAAGCTTGGGGGTATAATTGGACATACGGACATATATTTACTTTACTTATTTTAGCACTGCTGTATTTACTACATTTTTGATTACTGTTATTGGCCCTACTCTAACGCTTGACTGAAATGATCAACCTACAATACGTTAATGGACTGAATCTCACACAGAGAACCGCCCGTGTTATTGTATTTGCAGGGTGGTGATCATTAGAATCTAGCCAGGGACAAAATGCAGTGATTCCATCTTCAACTACCAGGTAAAGTAGAGCGAACTATGAAGAGTACAAATTAAAAGCTGAGTGGTGATAGAGGGACAAGACAAAAGGGTAATATATGCGTTGATATCAACTGGATTCAAAGATGGTAAAACGGCGGACAGAAGTAACGAAAGTCTGGCTGGAAAGCGGAGCCATCGATCGCGGGGTGAGGTCTACCTATAATTGATCTGTGAGTTCAGAAAATCGGTTTGAAGTCGGTTGATTGGCGCATGCGAGGCCTACTGGTGCATACCATAAGACAACGCGGAGATAGGCGCAAATTCAATCAGGCTGCCCAATCGGCCCAGCGAGCAAAACGAGTTAGAACAAACATGAACTGAATTTAGATGCAGCTTGATCTGCACATGCAGGCCACACCTCCATGTTGCAGAGGACGGGGCCGTTACCCCGGCAAAAAGAGATGCTGTAGACGAGCGGCCAGTATTCGACATCGCAGAATGGAAATGAATATGACCCGTTGCAATTGAGCGTGATGGCAAAAGCGGCGGTGGTTCGAAAATGCATATCTTATCAGACAATGATTCGGAGCAGTGCAGTATTGCATAAGAGCTTGAGGCACTGACCAGACGAGCTAAGAGCTCGGTGACGTGCCACGTACAACTCTCCATGAACTCGGATTTTCTGTGCGATTTGGGATCCACCTAGTGAGGCTCAGGTCTGCGGTACCTCCACAGCAGGCAGAGGGGAAGGACGGGTCTCTCAAAGGAGCATCGCCCATTGGCGATATAACCTCCGGAAGACCCGGTTCTGCTCCAGCTGCCTCCCTCCATAATGGAATCGATGTGGGTCTTGGGTGAGTCGGAGATAGCTACGATCTTGCTTGATCTACGAATGGCGATTTCATCACATGTCGGTCTTGAAAAGAACTGACCGTCGCGATCTTCTCACACTATCCCGTAGAGCAAGTGCTCTCGCGTTCACCGGAATGTCAATAATTGCGAGAGCACTTGATCCCGACTCTTCGCCTGCCAGCGGGCAACCTGAGCCCCAGCCATCGCACAGATTGATTTTCGTGAGTTCCTTGGCCATCTAGGCATCAAGAACCGGAATAAATGGCCCCACATCTCTCTCACCTCTCTCCAGATACCATGGGTTCAAGCCAAAAAGTGCAAGTATCAGAGTCCAGGGCCGCCTAGCTAGCAACAGCTAAGTGCAGGCAGAAAATAGTAGGTACCGCTGTGTAGTGGATCCGGACTGCGGGGTCATCCTCGGGCATAAATCGTGGAGTTCATACACGTTAGCAAGCAGACAGATCTAATTTCCAGAGGATCCTCCTTTAGTACTCTTATCAGTTTGGCTGGAGTATTACTAAGTAGCAATGGGGCGTGAGTCTTGAGATGAATGGATCATGGATATCGATGCAGAATAAAAGAACAGCTATCGATTGCAATTGATTGCAATCACACCTGTGAAATTGCCGGCCGCGGGTGTCTCTAACTTGGGAAGGAACAACAGGGAACGACGCCTTCATTCCTTTTATAGTGTGACTGTGGGATTCGGCTGGGGCGGCATGTTATGGCCAAAGCGGTCAGGAACATTTTATTCGCCAAGCTTTACTCGGCAGAACCGACGGCAGAGATGCAGAAATAAAATTCAAGTACTGTAGAAGTAATGGAACTTCTCGTCTAGGTGAGAGAGCTGGAGCTGTTATATGCACTATTTTCCATGATGTGAGCAGATCTACATGAAAACAGCAAGTGCACAGCCGTCAATAAAATGTGTTCTCAGCGCCCAATAAACTTGATCACCGGGCTAGCGGGGGCGTTGATGCAATCTGGCTGCCCTTGAGGACAGTTTCTTTCTTTCTTCCCATCCCCGACGTTCTTTTCAGCATCCGCTTCTCAATGGCTTCGCGCCCAGTGAGCATGGAGGCCACCAACTTCGCGACGGCTCCCAACACCCCTGCACCCATATCCCCCGAGATGCAAGAGGTCGGCACCCCACTCGGCACCCCACTCGCACGAGGCAGCATGTATGCGCCCCTTCCTATGGGCGACTCCGGCCTTGAGCCTCCCCGTGCGTCCTTCTTCGACCCCTCCAGTGCCCTGTCGACACCACGCGACTCCTACGCCGATAACCAGTCCTCCGTAAACGACTCGAGCCACCGCCTGGCCGAAGGGCCGCTCGTTGTGGGTGGCGTTGTCGGAAGCTCCGAGGAGACTGAGGCTGGTGCCGCTGCTGCGCCGCTGAAGAAACAGCGGTCGCCGCTCGTTTGGTTAGGGGCGCTCGCCGTACTTGTTGCGGTCGTCCTCGTGGTTGCGCTGCCAGCGACACTTGTGAAGAAACATCACTCCGGTGCTGCTAGCTCATCGAGTGGAGGAGGAGGGAGTGGTGGTGGGAATCCAGGTACTGGGAGTCCGGGCGGCTCTGGCAGTGGATCGGGCTCGAGTGCTATCGTGACTGGCGGAGATGGCAGTGTGATTACTATGGCAGATGGGACAAATTTCACTTATTCTAATCCATTTGGAGGCTTCTGTGCGTATAATTTCATATTCAGGGTACTCAAGAGCAACATTCTGACCACTTTTTCTTCATCTATATAGGGTATTATGATCCGGAGGACCCATTCAACAACAACGCCCAACCCAACTCCTGGACACCCCCGCTCAATACTTCCTGGGATTTTAGCACCAACCGCATACACGGTGTGAACATCGGTGGTCTGTTCGTGCTCGAGCCCTTTATTACCCCAGCAATCTTCCAGCCATACCCCGACGCCATCGACGAGTGGACTCTGTCCACGGCCCTCGCTGCCGACGGCAAGCTTCAATCCACCCTCGAAAACCACTATAATACCTTTATCACAGAGGAGGACATCGCGCAGATCGCGGGCGCGGGGATGAATTGGATCAGAGTGCCGATTCCCTACTGGGCTATCGAAACGTGGGAGGGAGAGCCGTTTCTCGAGAAGGTGTGCTGGAAGTATATAATAAGGTTGCTGGGATGGGCGAGGAAGTATGGGCTGAGGGTCAACTTGGATCTGCACACCATTCCTGGCTCGCAGAATGCCTTCAACCACTCCGGCAAATTCGGCATCGTCAACTTCCTCAACGGCGTAATGGGCGTCGCGAACGCGCAGCGCGCGCTCTCCTACATCCGCACCATTACCGAGTTCATCTCAGAGCCAGAATGGGTGGACCTCATCCCCATCTTCGGCATCGTCAATGAGGCACTGCTCAAAACGATCGGACGCCCACAGCTGAACGCGTTCTACCTCGAGGCGCACAACATGATGCGCAACATCACGGGCGTCGGCGAGGGCAAGGGCCCGTACATGAGCGTGCATGACGGCTTCCAGGGCGTGAGCTCGTGGGCGGACTTCATGCCCGGCTCGGATCGCGTCATCCTCGACTCGCACCCATACACCGCGTTCGCCTCGCCGGCGGACGCACCCATTGCGTCCGGTATAGGTGCAGGCGCAGGCGGAACGTGGCCGTTGAAGGCGTGCAGCAGCTGGGCGAAGGGGTTCAATGCGAGCAGGAAGAACTTTGGAGTGACGATTGCGGGTGAAATGAGTGCGGGATTCAATGACTGCGGGCTGTATCTGGAGGGCGTGAACGTTCCTCCTATCACGAGCAACTGCGGGCCGTGGCAGTCCAGCGCCGGCTGGTCGGCGGCGACGAAGGCAGGGGTGATGGCGTTCACGCTGGCGAGTATGGATGCACTGCAAGACTATTTCTTCTGGACATGGAAGGTACTTGATCTCCACTCAAACCCGTGAGATATGCATGCTAACTTTAGAGCAGGTTGGCAATTCGACAGCTGGCATCGTCGAGTCACCCCTGTGGTCCTACCAGCTCGGCCTGCAGGAAGGTTGGATCCCCACGGACCCACGCATGGCCGTCGGCAAGTGCGCCGCCCTCGGTGTGTCCGGTTCAAATTTCGATGGCACATACCTCCCCTGGCAGACCGGCGGTGCCGGCGCCGGTACCATCGCCGCCACCTGGTCCTCATCGTACGGCGTGTATCCGCCCGCGACCATCTCCAACGCCGGCGCGCCCGCGACGAAGCTGCCGCAGTACACGTCCACGGGCACGGTGGGCACTCTGCCGCCCCCGACACTCACGGCGAGCGCGACGACGGTCAGCGCAGGCAACGGGTGGTTCGACGCGAGCGACACCGCGCCGGGCGTGACTGCGATCGCGGGGTGCACGTACCCGGACGCGTGGAGCGCGGTGAGCGCGGCTGTGCCGACAGCGTGCGGGACAGGCGCGGGCGCGCGGCGCGCCGTGGCCACGCCGCCGCCTGTGTTGCGCAGGGAGGAGTACTGAGTGTGTATCTACACGGGGGTTCACTGCTTATTTTAGAATTGATTTACTTGCTGCCTTGCTGGCTGCTGACGATTTGAATTTAGCACCTGAGTTTCGGACATTCACGCGGACTGTTTCTTTTTGCTTGTAGGACACTACTACCGATTGCTAGTCGCCTGTCCGGTCCTTTCGCTTACATATTTTGGGTTATGCTTGCTATATACCTCTTTGACACGCAGTAGTGTTGATGATGGAGGGGACCTCGGTGTGGAATTCGATCCGAGTCGGTCATGCAGGTTAAAGTTTCTGGAGCATGTTTGTCCAGACTCCAAACTCTCACTCGTCTCTAGGTGCGAATTCGCTTCTGCGCCCAGATGGGCTTTCCGACTGATTTGAATATTAATTTAATTCTTACTCAATTCTTGTATGGGTAAGCGGCTTGATGAGCTTCGCGAGCGGCAGATAAGTAAGCCCCAGAGGTGGACCTTGGAAACAGACTGACGAAAGACTTCATTCCATAGTTGCCGGTATAAGTTGAATATGAGTACGGTCCTGAAACAGTTGCGCAATGCCAATCAGAGATTGAAGCTTGTATTGGCATATATAGGAATGATTCATGTTATGGCGCAGCCTGCCATATATCCATTAGAAACTCTAACAAATCTAAGACACAGAACAGAGCAATCCAATTCAGTACACCCAGTTCATCTCCTTTTCTTGTAGAAGATGCGCTCAGAATATGAACGGAATCATGGCCTTCCTGTTCCTTGGGTACTCCTTCCCGAAATCCTTCTTGTAAGCGCGGTGCTTCTTTTGAGCCCACAGTGCCATCTGGCCGGTCGCAACGATCAGGAATCCATACGCAACCCACGACCCTGTGAGGCCCGCAATAACTGCCCACCCGACCTCCTCGAAGAAGTAGTTTGGGACTGAGACGAGGTCGAAACCATACCCACGCGGGATGGCGCGCGTGCGTGTGCCTGGGGGACGCAGGTTCTTCAGGGTGATATGTGTGTGTAGGTTGGAGAGCTCAGCCCACTGTGTGAATAGGTTAGTTGTAATCGACAATGCACGGTGTTGAATGTGTACACACAAGCCAAATAGCAGCACCTGCCCAGAGGAAGGTCGAGTTGTCGCGGATGGTCCCGGCGATATATGGCGAGGTCGCGGCATAGGTTGGGCTATAGACAGCCGCGGCGATGGCGAGGCCGCTGCCAAGGTGGTAATGCGCCGAACTGAAATAGCAGGAATAAGCACCACTTTATAGCCAGTTTGATGAGGGACCTACTTTTTGAATACATTGCGGAATGGCATAGTGCCATGCGAGAAGCGGTGAACACTGGAGAAGCTTCCATTAGCGTGTGGAGGGTAGAAAGGGGAAAGTGCGTACAATATTGTCTCAAGTTCACGCTTGAGGAAATGGAGCATGACGAATACATAGATAAACCTGTATACGCCTATGAGCCTTTGTAGACATGAGAAAGAGCGCCAAAATAAATGACGTTTGTAACTGGCTATGTTGTACGGCTTTGCCGTAGAACAGCTTCGGCAGGTGATAGAATGCAGGATGGATGAACAATGGTCCAGCCTATCCAGAGTCGCGTCAATCTATATCCTGATAGCATTGATAGCAAACAGCCTACATATTCAATCAAGAAGACAGTCCTCCAGGCAATCTGGGGGCCCAAATCCTTGACCAGGACCTCTCCACCATCCTGGACGCCGACAGTGCTCAGTTTCGCATCGCTGTCAAGCGCAGCTTTGGAGCCTGTCACGCTAAGCTTCTGCCTTTCCACATAAAGCTGACAGAAATAGCCAATACACCAAGCTAAGTTGTATTTCTGGCAATTGGAAAGCAAGTAAGCGTACCTTAGGGTATTTGGCAGCCAGTGCAGCTTTGACGTCGCCGACGGTCACGTCGGCATAAGCTTTGCCAGGAATTTGGACGGTGTATGGAAGGCCTCGAGCAATAGATGGGACTTTGCCTGCTGACGATACAGTGATGGAGACCATGGTCGTAGAGGAGAACTCAGAATATGCAAGTCTTCTGGGGCAGAGCAAGGCGAAATGTCCCAGTCTGCCAGACGTGTTCCCCACCAAAATTGACGGCGTCTGTTGCGTCACATGCAGTGTGCGTCACTCATCGAGACTGGCAAATTGGCGACTCGGACATACACCGTAAAATGCTTGTGCGGAACCTGCAGAGCATGCTCAGGAGACCGCGGCCTTTAGCTTCGGCCATAGCTTCCAGATTGGCATGGATATCCTATGCTCGCCAACATTTGGGGAGCCCAACAAGTAAGAAAGCCTTTCTTTCGTTCACTAATTTACGGTCTAAGGGCTCTCATCATTGTCAGGACTGTTTTCATCTGCAACTACAACCACCACACCGGTCAAACTTCAATATGACCAATTAATACCTTCTGACGGAAACAAAAGTGACAAGCCCCTGGTCATTCTGCATGGACTTTTGTGTGTTCTCTCCCGTTTGCAGGAAGCGGTGTGATTGACCCGAATTCAATGGCATAGCGGATCGAAAAGAAACTGGTTGTCACTTTCGAAGGCCTTTTTGAAGGACCTGCAGAAGCCTATATATACACTGGCAAGTTCTTCATAAGCATTGAAGCAGCAATACCATGACGAGGAGCACAGGACTTGCGCAACCATGGTGTATCTCCACATGCCAAGCCGATGAACTACGAGGCTATGGCGGCAGACGTGATCCACTTCTTTGAGCAGCACTCCCTCTCAAACATATCTCTTTTGGGTCACTCGATGTGGGTGTCCATCGAGAATTGGGATCATTGGGATGTGATACAAGCTAATGCGAATTAAAGGGGGGGCAAAGCTGCTATGGCTGTTGCGCTCAATCCCGACCTTCCAAGGCACACACTATCTAATCTTATTGTTGCAGACATCGCCCCGAGCAAGGGTGACCTGTCGCCGGAATTCAGGAGTTACGTGGAGGCCATGAAGAAGATTGAGGCGAGCAAGGTGTCTACACGGAAGGAAGCGCAAGCAATCCTGGCTGAATACGAAGAGGTATATCCCACTATCACGAGCCTTGCTGCTGCCGTGCTAATTCCACTTGGTGCCTTAACAGGATCCCGGCGTGCGCGCATTCCTATTGACAAACATTGCCCTTCCCACCAGCGAAACTCCCCACGTGCACTTTCGTATCCCGGTACCCCTCATAGGCGAGTCGATTCCACATATCGGCGGGTTTCCGTATGAGCCGACGCATGCAACGTGGGAGGGGCGGACGATGTTCATCAAGGGCACTAAGAGCAAATATATAAACTCGCACAACATCCCATTGGCGAAGGAGTATTTCCCGAATATGGTGCTGGAGGAGCTGGATGCAAGTCATTGGGGTAAGCCCCTTATTAATGTCTTTCAATGATCTTTGAACTTACAAGTTGCGACTGCCCCACTAGTCCACGCTGAGAAGTAAGTCGCGCCCGCTTCCTCGAAATTCGTAGATATTGATGAGGAATGATAGGCCAAATGAGTTTAAGAAGCTGGTGACAGACTTCATCCGTTGATTGTATGCCACGATTGCCGCCAGGTTGCGCCAGGTTGCGCCTTTGGAATGAACCTATGCTCCTCAGTAGTGTGGGAGTGGGCAAGGCCTGCTCGTCACCAGCAGATTCTGGAGTGGCGACTCTATATGACATGCCACGTTATACAATAAGTGAAAACGGCCCTGTACTGGCATTATTATCAATAATAAATAGAACCAAATCATCGTAGAGCCATAACCCATGCCCTGACTCGATATAAGAGTCAGTCGTGGTCATATCCCGAGCGGAAGCGTTGTTGGTAATGATGTACTTCACGCCTCATTCAGGTTACACCCCTATCCTGAGGTAATTTAGCGGCTCGCATAAGTGCCCTGGTTCCAAACTCAAACCACCACCGTGTCATCTCCTTTTACAGTCAACAGACTCGGAAACCGCAGCTTTTTACGTGAGGATGGGCATGTCGCGAGAAATCATCAATATTCAGGTGCGCTCTGCTCAGCATGGACGAGTTTGATCGCGGTCTCTGACTTATGTGGGACTCCTTTGCAACTGACATTCACAGGCAGGCCAGGTCAGTCGCACGTTGTAATATTACTTTCGATCGAAGGACGAGCGAAACTTCGCAGGCCGGTAATCAGGTCGGGGAGGCGTTCTGGGGGATGTTACTTGCCGAGCATGGATTGGATCAATCAGGGGTGAGTAAGCTTGAGCTGCTATGACGCATGCTATAATGAACCGGACCGCTTTCCAGATGTACCACGGGAATAATCCGCAAGAAATTGAAAGGGTATGCATTTGGGTCTTTTGTTTCCTAGCCAAGTGGTGGACTGACGCTGGGCAGATTGGGACCTACTTCACTGAAGTGGGGTCTCCCGAGAAGCCAAAATATGTCCCACGAAGCGTGCAAATCGATCTCGAGACGGGTGTCACCAACCGCGTATGCGTCGTTTCTCTTTCGTAGGGTTTGAGTCTTACTTCGGTGTCCTCAGATTCGCAGCGGGCCGATGGGCGGACTGTTCCGCCCTGACACATATATCACAGGGGACTCTGGAGCCGGCAACAACTGGGCGAAAGGGTTCTACACAGAGGGTGCTGAGATCGCTGATTCCATTCTGGATGTGATTGGCAAGCAGGCGGAGGCGTGTGACTCGCTGCAAGGCTTCCAGCTGCTCCATTCGCTTGGTGGTGGGACAGGTGCTGGGCTCGGAACTCTTGTGATGTCCAAGCTTCGCGAGGTATGTAGGTATGCTTAACACTACGCTTAACCTTCACAGCATTGCAAAATACAGGAATATTCTGATAGGATGGTCTCTACATTTTCTATTCTCCCGTCGCCCAAGGTGCGTTTCAAACTTTGAATATATGACGAGATATTTCTGATATGCTACCAAAGGTTTCAGAAACTGTTGTTGAGGTATGACTTGCTTAGCACGTGAGACCTCGGGTGGACCTCGCTATTGATGGCCTTTTCCAGCCCTACAATGCGCTCCTATCCCTTCACCAACTTATCCAACACAGCGACATGACTATAACTTTAGACAACGAGGCATTGTAAGTCGTGTCACATGTGTGGCATCACCGCCTCACTCTCCATTAGGTATGATATTGCAGTCCGGACACTTAAGACAACGAGCCCCGCGTTCACTGATCTGAACAACGTCGGTGGAGTTCCATGGAGATCTTACCCAACCTAACATTTGCCTTAGATCATAGCTAAAGTCATGTGTGGAGTCTCGACAAGTCTTCGATTCCCAGGTACTTATGGTTGCATTTGTCCCAGCACTCTTAACATCGACATCTATCGCTTTATCAGGACAATTGAATGGCGATCTTCGAAAGCTTGGAATGAACCTGATTCCTTTCCCTCGGGTGTGTTCTGTTTCCAAGTAGTGCGTTATTCCCAAGCTGACTCCGAGATTGCTCAGCTTCACTTCTTGATGCCGAGTTACGCACCTATCATTCATCCGAACTCAAAATCGTTCCAAAAGATCTCGGTCCCTGAACTAATTTCTGCGTGCGTATGACTCTTCGTTATCTTTGACATATCTCTTACGTCTCATCCAATAGGTTGTTTGACCGAAAGAACCTTTTGGTAGCTGCGGATCCTCGATTTGGGTAATGGAGCCCACGATATATGCTCAACGGTACCTAATATTTTTATGTCAGCCGGTATTTGACAGTTGCAACTATCTTCCGAGGCAACGTTTCTTCCAGCGAGGTAAGTGCTAGTTGTCATGCCTTCATCCTGAATTAATGTTTCCCGCAGGCTGAGGTACATGATGCTAATATTTTATTTTCATTCCTTCGCTAAATACATAAATACTCTTCAGCGAGGTGTCATGGAGATGCAGAAGAAAAGTTCGCATCTCTTCGTAGAGTGAGTCTTACGAGGAAACAGCATTTCCAGTACTAACCACCTCACAGATGGATTCCCGACAATGTTTCCGTCTCTCTCTGCTCTGTCCCTCCCGTGGGACAAGTTCAGGTGATGGGACTTATCTATCAACATCGGCTATCTGCTAATTACAGGGACACAGGCTGGTACCGCCTTAGCAAACTCAACTTGCATGCAAGAGCTATTCAAGCGCAATCTTACGCAGGTAAGAATGTGCTCAAATCACAAGGTTTGATTGTATGGCTAACTCGGCAGCATAGTTCTCCGCCATGTATAAGCGTCGGGCTTTCTTGCATTGGTATACGGGCGAGGGTTTGGACGAGCTCGAGATGAGCGAGGCTGAGGGGAATGCCCTCGATCTCATGTGAGTTCAGCCATCTCGATTCTGCGGGCGCCGTTGATCATGCTTTAACCAAACCTACAGCGCGGAATATCAACAGGTGAACCTCATTTGTTTTACGCATACAGAGCATCTAACCTATTTGTTCCAGTATCAAGAAGCCACCGCAGAGGCCGAAGACAATGGTGAAGTCGAGTATTACGACGAAAGCCAGCTTCCCGAGCCTTCCGTCGTCGAACCATCGGATGCTGGCTACGACTAGTAAACGCGTATACCACTCAGATTCTTTTTATTGTACTCCAACAAAAATAATTTGGCTCGTGGATGGATCTCAATACATCTATATTACTGAAACGTTTATACTGTATATTGCCTTTGCCTTTGAATTTACAACTTGATATCGCTCCTCATCACTTCAGCGAATCGACTTGCCTTAAAACGACATTGGACTTCTGACATTGTGACTGCGGTGTGCAGAAATACATTCGCTCCTATTGCATTTCTGAAAACTCCCAAGCTTACCCTGCTACTATCTAATTTTTTCACCCTTCCAAACGTCTCTAGCGAAGAGTCTTTCTTTTCGTCGGACTAGGCTCCTAGATTGCCTCAGGATTCTGGGTATGCGGTATCATACGCGAATACTGAGAACATTCCAGGTGAGTGTGTTACTGCATCATGCTGCTTGTAATCTTGAGGCTCCTTGTTCAGATAGACACTGTTGGAGTGCTTTGCGCCTCCAGCTGTCTCGCCACGTGTTGGCTTTGGCAGCGACTTGGAGAAAGATGTGTAGCTGGGGAGAGCAGTGAATGGAATGCGTGTGGTGTTGATTTTTTCAGCCACAGGAGTGCTAAAGGCCCTCGAAGATGGAGGTAGCGTTCGACCTGCGGGGAGCCCCAGGCCCAAGCCGACCAGTCTCGGCTTTGCACAAGCAGAGCCAGGAACGTAACAGACCGGTGCCACGCATTCGACAGAGCGAAGAGCTTGTAAATGACCTTCCCGGGACACCCCAAGGTGTGCTTTGGGTAACGAAGGAGACACGGATGGTCCGGGTACTGGGGCTGTGATTATGCGAAGACGTGATGACATTGATCTTGGAGGTTGAGTTCGGCGCCTAGAATGGAGGATTATATCATCTTCGCGATCAGAATCGTATCCCGTATCTGCCCTTTGCATGCCATGCCCCAAGAGCCCAGAGTTGCTGTTGATGTTAGCCAGACGTCGCGTTCGAGGGAGGTCCTGCGCCATTATCCCTCTTGATGGAGCGGATGGTATTCTCTGCTCGCCGATCTCACAAGGTATGGAGTTGCTGCCTGCGATAGGGATGACCGAAGGAAATATAACAGTGCTCTTATCGAATGAACAGGACTGATCATCGGCAGGGTCGATAGTGAATGGGGGCAATGGCGAAGGCATAGCTGCAGTGAAATTGCACGACTACCAGAGTGTGGAGCAGCAGAAAAGGCAGAGGATGAGGAAGTGTTCAGAGACAGACAAAACAAGGTCAATAGTGAAAGCAAGAGGGGGTAGGTCAGCCACAGAGTAAGAAAGCTCCATTAGCGTTTGAATTTAGACCAACCATGATAGCGCTGACAACAGCTACTATGACCTCGGTTATTCTTGGGAACGTGCCAGATAGGCATCCGGCTTAACAGGCCATAGGTGCGTTCTCCGCAATTCTGCCCGCTCGCATCCATGCATACTAACACCCACCACCAATACTCGCGTCACAAGTTGGAGAGAAGAAGCAACAAGTTGAGACAACATAGCGTCATAGAAGAACAAATCGGTTGTGACGAAGGTTCCACAGCATATCATTATCAATGGCGGTGACCTGATCAGGGTACAGGCCTCTGGCCCCCCAACACCAAAAGGCTGGACTCGCCGCGCACTCCTGGGATCGAGCCAATACCAACAAAAGCCGACTCATCATAACGAGGAGATGATGGATCTGGCTTACGGGAAGACCTACCTGACTTTCAAAGTCAGTCCAATACGAGGTGATAGATGTATCTGCTCATATCAAACCCCAAAATCAGGACCACGCGGAGAACGGACCATTTCTGGTGAGGACCAAAACATAATGATATTGCACACCAGTCCCCATCGATGCTTGCTTGCTCGAGCAAAATGTCCCAATGACGAAGAGTATCAGTAGTCCAACTGGGCAGATTGTCAATATACAGCGCAGTGACTTGACGATGCTGCTCACAATAATCAAATCAGTCAAACATACATAGCTATGGCACCCTTGCTGGGATCCTGCGTCCATTTTCCGTCTATCTTCAAGCTCGTATGTTCGTGGGAGCAACCAGGCACAGGACATATCCAGTTGAAGTCTTCTGCTACTTGGAAGGCCTTGTTCTTGCCTTTGCCCTTGGCGCGGGAAGACAGACTTGGCAGAGGGGTAGGAATAGAGCTGCTGGAGCCGGGACGAGGCCGCAGGCGTGAGCGCATAGTGCTGGGCTCGGATAGTAACGGTAAAGATTCGTCCATAGGCTCGGTGGCCTTACCCTTCCCTTTGCTGGAAGTTCCTTCGCTGGGAATTATGTCCTGGTGTGGCTTCATGATATCCTCCACACATTTGCCGTCGAGCATATGCCCACAACGCAGAGCCCATATCTTCCGACGTGCATGTTCTTCGCCAGTAACCGAATCAGATGTTACAAGTGGATCGACGCATCGGGCACAAACTAGGGTCGTGGTGAGGTTGACCTCGCCAGATGTCGATTTGGAAGACGATGACGAGGATGAAGGCGTCGCCGGAGAAGGTTCGTCTGTGCCGGGCGGTGCGAAGTCGAAAGTAAACCCAGGTTCGGGCTTGCCTCTATGCGTATATGTGGGCTTGTATTCGGGCTCAAAGTGGCGCACTCTCCGAGGGTGGTGGGACATGAACAAAGGACGTTCAGCGGAATGTCGATGATGACCTTCAATGTCATCGAACCCATCAGCCAATAGCTCAAGCAGCATGGCATTGCTAAACGCAGGGTCATCGTCTTGTTCGTCCAGCGCGCCTGGGCCTCCAAAAAAGCTGCGGAAATTGCCGAGGGACCATATGTTGTTGCGGCGCGCGGGCGGTGGCCGGGGTTCTTGTGGACCGCGATTGGCGGGGCCACCGTTCGGACGCCATACATTGGCTCGAGTAGCTAGTAGAGCACCACCAAGACCCATGACTGGTATGTGATGCGAAGGAGGTGCAGGGGCCAAAGGCGGTGTCCGATGCCGATGCTGAGGCTCAGGATCACGCATGTTTTCAAAATTGAATGGTCGATCGATAGGACGAACGATGTCGACTGGATGAGATGGTGGTAGGCGGCGCATTGGCATGGAGCGATGACTGTGCAGATGGCGAGGGAGTGTTGGAACTGGCGGGACAACACTGGCCTGCCTCATTAATGGGGGTGACCGCATCCGGCGGCTCTCTGCAGTCAGGATAAGTCTCAACATGATGTGATATTAGGTAGAGTCAACTCACGGACTACTATAGCCTCTCGAGGCTGAGAGGGGCCTGCGTGCGATCCATCTTCATCATCACTGTCCGAAATGACGATAACGTCGCGGTCGGAAGTTTGCGCTACTCGACGGCGTTGTCGAGGTCTAGCAAGAAGTTCATCATCGAGCTCGTCAACATTGATGATCTCAGGCGACCTAGGGCGTCTCTGTAGGATGGAAGGTGGAGGTTGGTGAATGGTAGCCATTGGTTGAACGTCCGGTCTGGTCGAAAGGCAAAGGCGACTACCACGGCGGCACTGCTGACAACAAGGTGCACGGACCACGTACTTACCAAACTGGGCCAAATCCTCGTGGCTATAAAAAATTCTTTTCATCTTTATCAAACGCCGACAAACTTTGCCTTTGGACCTCATCTTCTCTGTCTTGTGTAAGTCATCTTGATATATTTAGGAGTCTCTTACATCCATATGATGACTTTATTCTCTTCCCCGTCCTACACGACCATGCCGAGGAATAGAGCACGTCTGTTTCGCAACAGACACGCGTTCTACGGAACGCACAGTGTACTTGCCAGTGCCATTTTGTCTGACTCTTATGCTTCAATGCTTGCTATGTCCGTCTTCGCGATCATATGCTCACTACTTCTGATTTTCAGGGTCTCCTCTACGCGCCTCGATGGAGATATGGACGACTTAGGTGAGAATTTAATCCAAATAGATCTTTCCCGTCCGCCGCACGCGCTACGCTAGTACGATGAAAAACTACCACATTCGCAGTTTCCACTTTAGCGTCCTCTTGACGGAGTACTCCCCCAATGCCAAACGTTTATAATCCCCCTCGCTGTGTGAACCCAAAAGCATGGTCGAGTGTGGGCCGCTATGTGCTTCGGCCATAGTGCGCTGGACGCAAGGCGGGTGGTAAGACGCGATGCAAGTTGAAACGACCTTCCTTTGGATGTCTGATCTTTTGGCTCTCTGCCGCGGGCGTTGGATCGATTGTGTTTTCTCCATCGCTGACAATTTCGTTTCAGGTTCCTGTTTCTCGACTGGTTGCAATCTCCATGTACATTTGATTATCTTCCAATGTTATCCTGCTTGCACAACATCTAGTGCTGGCTTCATTACTGTAATGCTGCATCTACGTGCGATCGTCAATTATTTTAGTCGTCAAGTGATCGATGCGCAGCAATGTAGATCGAACTTCAGTGCAAATCGACGTTATGTATGTACATTTACAATGGCACACCTAAGCTCATTTACTGTTACCAAGCAAAGCATCTCACATCTGCGCGAGGCTCTTCGGCTCAATCCATACTGTATCATCATGCGTTGTAGCAATTTGAAGGTTCTGGCTCTCATTGTAGCGACCTAAAAAAAAACATGCTGCCACCGTGAGAAAATCTCACTGTATCAAGCAAGAATTTATAGGGGAGTAGTATTTGTGGCTCATAAGTACTGCATTTATCACTATTAGAGCATATTCACCGGCAATTCACAGCAAGTTTGCATTGAGACTGCATTGAGAAATTCCGATTGTAATCTACTGGACACGACTTCGGGACTCAGAGGTTATGAAGGAAGCACCCAACGAGTAGTGGTAGGTAGCCTTTAACGATTATTGCCTGAAATTGAGCTTCGATTCATCACATATAGACTTTCAGGAATCATTTGTCTCATCTCAAAGTGGTGAAGCCATTGGTTGCAGGTAGTAACTTATATTGATGCCAAATGTATGGATCTGGACATTTTATTCATCTTAAGGACGATCCGTGACATACAGTACAGTACTGAAGGAGTTCATATATATATATATGTAATCTAGGTCGAATTTGAATGCCATACCCGCATTCAGATCAGGACACAGATTTTTGTGACCGTCACCTTTCAAAGTAGATCTGGGAGCACGAATGGCGCCACCCACGTTCCGGGTAGCCACATTAATTCGACTCCAATCACCCATGCTTATATAAAACCTCTTGTTTTCCCTGAGTGCACAGCGCGTAGTTGAATAACGTTATCATAAACCCATAGCTTCTGGTGGGGATCTGCTGGAATCTGCTATATCATGTATAAATGGCGAACACAGACCCCTGAGATCGACGCGAGCTGCCTCCCATTTGACGCGTTGCGAGATATAGCCGGCGCCCGAGAGAGGACATAGAATCGATTTGTGCGCCTAGCTGCTGGTTCCAATAGAGTTGTACCTGCTCGTCGCCGCGCATGCCCTGTTGCTTGTATCCCGCGCGATCGAGCGATATACTCGCGCCTCGCTATCCGCTCACACACGGCCTATTGTGGCTTCTTCGGCGGTGCCTCCTTGCTGTAGGAGCCTTCAGTGATGCTTCACAGGATTACTACGGCCGCGAGGTTGCCGAAAGGGCCAGCGAGGACCCCCGGGGTCCTGGAAAATACCCCGGTCGATAGCAGTAGATCGGCTGTGGCACGGAGTTGGAAGTTGTGTGGGGGTTTCGCGCTGTGGGGTTTCGCGCGATGAGCGGATGAGCCGTGTGTCAAATGGCAGCGAAGCGCCACAATTCCTCGCGAATGGGAAGCGACGCAGCCGCACAATATCCTTCTGATTGCTTGTACTACCTTAGGCCTGGATGTTGGGTATGGAAGCAGAGATCGAGCATGTAAGCT
This sequence comes from Athelia sp. TMB, assembly GCA_014898675.1. NCBI lineage: Eukaryota > Fungi > Basidiomycota > Agaricomycetes > Atheliales > Atheliaceae > Athelia > Athelia sp. TMB. The sequence continues at coordinate 44,282 of JACXVL010000127.1, read as the reverse complement.
GCAATCGCCGAAGGCATCGCCGCTGGTCGCACGGACAGCACCCATATGCTTACGTACTACAGCGGTGTCTGCACGACCTTCAGGGGCAGGGGCAGTCCTTCCAAAGCCCCGGGCTTGGGATGGCCCCGAATATTTTCCGATTGTCTGTCTCGTTCGAGAAGGAGGCGGGTACACAAGGTGACGCTGTTGCTTGCTGGCCTGGTAAGGTTGGATCAACTATATTTCGCAGATAAATCTTCGAATTCACTTGCGAATGACTGCAACATGGATCTGGTCGAATGGGAAAATATTCGGTTGACATTCCGGCCATTGATAGAGAACCTAAAAATGATCGAGTAGACTCAATGAGTTGATTAATGAGTTGATAAGGAGAGTACTTTTACCTGACAGAAAACTAGCTGTGGTAGGTTCTGTGGTGTATAAATTTTTTGAATCTTTGTGATATATCGTCAGCGTCACGGATAAACGCCAATAACCCCTGCAGTTGTGAGGATTATTATGATGCGTGGATGTCTTGAGGTGTAATATTGATTCAGACCTACGAGACATATTTCTATAGTAACGGAGTGGCAGTCATCATGTAAAACTCGAGTAGACATATGAAAATAGATCCGCACAATCGATTGTCCAGTATCCAGAAGCTAAACGGGGCATCATTTGAGGGGCAGGAAGGTTTTTAGCGAGGATTGCAAAGTGTGATATCATAGGTCCCAGTTGGGAAGCATCGCAGCCAAGTTATCTGATTGGTTGACAGTGAGGCATTTATGCGAGCGCCTCCGTGGATTGTGATGTACTTAGGAGATCGAAGACGCCAAATCACTTGGCTAGGATAAAGCTAGACTTGGCGTAGCACGATACATTGCCTCTTTACCATGATAGTTCCATGACAAACAGTGAACGTCCATAGCTCCGGATCTTTCTGGAACGGGTGCAACTTCTGGCTTTTGCACCTAGAATTGACGGGAAGACACGGAGTCGTGATCGTGGTGACTGAGCAATGAACATCCAAAAGTATCCGCAGGGGATTTAGACTTGCTTTCAGATTTCGTAGTGGAGAAGCAACACGAGCCTCGGTTTTATGCCAGAGTCACAGCCAGATAGAGTATGTAGCAACTGAGCTATAGCCTACTAAGTCTGCGGTCAGGCTCGCTGGCGGACTGCCTCCATTTTTCAATCGGAGGTAACCGCTCACCTTGTCTTTTCTCTTTCCAAAATACTATTGGGTGGAAATGACTGAACTAGCAAGCGAATGCCAGCCGAGTGACAAGCAACGGCTGATGGCATGCAGAGTCCAGGACGTCGGCAGTATAGGCGCCAGTGGCAGCAACGTGGCGGACAACGACGGAAAGCACTCGGACGGACTACATGATCATCGATCATCGATGACCATGGGCTGGCAATCGAAATTTGTCGCCGATAGCTCTCAACAACTGTCCTCATGTCTCCCCTCACTTTGCAGTCCAAGTTAAAAGTGTGCCTTTTCTTGTTCATTCACTCTATTCAAATGCTGACCCCATTGTGCAGCTGCGCGACGGAAATGAGATTCCTCGGCTGGGGTTTGGTGGGCGAAACCCACACAAGTGTTTGTGCCAACCGTCTCATTCTATATCTAGGAACGTATGAGCTCGATGGAAAAGACGCTTATCAAGGCGTTTCCTGGGCTTTGGAGGTGTGTAGAAAGTATGATCATTCTCAGTACATAATCACTAACGTCGGCAAACAGACAGGTTATCGACACATCGTTAGTCATCCGACCTCTATATCTTTTGATCTACGCCCTGACGGACAGAAAGGACTCGGCTGCTTGGTACGAAAATGAGAAGGAATGTGGTCAGGCGATTCTCGATTTCTGCCAATCGACTGGCATCAACCGATCCGAAATCTTCTTCACTACCAAATTGAAGCTAAATAACGGATACGCCAACGTGAAGAAAGCCATTCAAAAGTCAGTGGACGAATGTGGCCTTGGGTACATCGATCTGTACCTCATTCATGGCCCGATCGGCGGACCAAAAGCGAGAAAAGAGAGTTGGGAGGCCATTTGTGACGCTCACGCCGAGGGGAAATTGAAAAGCATAGGCATTAGCACGTACGGTGTTGGACACATGCAGGAGATGGTGGACGCCAAGGTCCCATTGCCGGTGATTACGCAAGTGCGTGGAATGGAGACGCTCGAGCCATATCGCGCAGACTGATTGCTATCTTGTCAGATTGATTTACACCCTTTCATGACAAGAACAGATGTAGTGGCATTTTGCAAGAAGCATGACATCGCTATGGAGGTGCGTATAATAAAAAACATATTCATGGGTACAGTCCCTGACCGACTCTTCTAGGCATGGGCTCCCCTTGTTCGAGGCCTCCGATTCCAGCACCCGTCTGTCACGCAGCTCAGTGAGAAGTATAGAAAAACTCCCGCACAGGTGCTTTTGCGCTACTCTCTGCAAAAGGTAGTGTCTCCAGCTATGTCCAATCACACCCTCTCATTTCATTACGTCTAGGGATATGTTCCACTTCCGAAGTCCGCATCCAAAGGTAGAATCGTCGAGAATACGCAAATATTCGATTTTGAACTCGAAGCGGAAGAGATAGCCCACCTCGATACTCTCGATGAAGGTCAGCCATCTGTTCTTCATTGTAGGCTAAGCCCCAGTTGAATTCTCAATTTTTGAAGGGCTGACTACCGACTGGGACCCAACACATGAACCTTGAAGCGATCTACGGATATAAAAAATCGGAAAAATGTACATGCATCAGGCACACGATGCACGTTCATCTTATAGACTGTCTTTATCGAATATCAAAATACACGAAATCGCAATATGCCACTAGATGCCAATTGTGGTAGCGAAAGAACATCCATGAATGCTTTGAGATCCCTCCAAGTTCAAGTCTGCCTGGACCTAGATCTAGGAACGAAAGCTTGATCACACATGCGTACATGGATATGCACAAGATTCGGACATGAGTCCGAAGTCTAAACTGGACTGAATTGACAGTGAATTGACGATCCTTCCAGTGAGTCGTGATTGTTGGGCTACGGCCGGGCGGTTCCGAGCTCCGGAGCAACCAGCGACGCGTGCCTTTCATCTCCGTTGAGTCATACCACAGCGGCATCGTACTTACTATCCTATGAGACTCAAACCCTGGCTTCATCAAGGGACTACCTTTCTGCCTTTCTTTGTGGTGCAGGACACTCTGAACAAGTTCCAGTCATTAAACTACTCACAAAATAAGGAGCATTCATTCCATTTCCTTGTGCCGTTACATGCACAGGAGCTCGCGTGGACACAGGACAGTCTGAAGAGGGCTCCAGTCAGCATGATCCTCGCTTACACGGTGGTGTCTGTGGCCTGCGGAAAAGCCGGTGCGCAACTCTTTTCTATCCTAACCAAAGCTATTCCATCGCATCTGCACTGAGCCTCTCATCGATAGCAGTGATGAGCTCTGATATATCTGATCCCAAGTCTCTACTGAATAAATCTGAATAGTAAACCTTAACCAACCATGATGGACGCCGCTGTCTCAGGTCTGCTGGGGTCACACGCGTGGGCGCAACGCGTCAATGCCGTATTTCACCCCGTTAGTCACCGATACAGCTAAGTCTCTGGTGAAACTCGCCGTCGAATTGCCATTCGCTTTTCACTTCGGTTTCCCCTCTCGGCCTGGCCAAGCCCTTCACAGAGGTGTTGGTCTGGGCCGATTCGGAACGTCGATTATCTTGTGCAGCGCTGTCTCCTATCCGTCTATTCGATGCCTTGAGGGGGATACGTTGATCGCCGTACTCGCGCGCACTTTCAGAACCTCTTTAATTTCCGAAGCCTTTTGGTGGCATTCGCTCAGGACGTTGTCGAAACCACAGCTATTTGTTCACCCCAAGGACAAGCTATGCCACAGAATGATCTGGTGTTTCGTAGTAACATCTGTAAGTGTGTGCACAGTCACGCAGATCGTTCTGTCGGCTCTCTTTGGCAATTCAGCCTCATCAGCATGCCTTCCGACGAACGGTGTTGACTCGCGGAGTTCCTCGGGGATAGCGCGCGTCCGTTCCCCAGCCATTCCGCGGGCGTTGAAATGCCTACTATACACATTTACCTCACCCTTCGGACATCTCGCTCTCATCACGGCCACGGTTGTTGGGTGGCGTGTTACGATGACAGTTACACAGCTGGGGTATTGTGGGTCTGATCAAGCGTGACGCTGGTACTCCCAGGGCCCTAAACCTCTCAACTCTTGGACTGGACTCATAAGTTGATTGAGTCAGGTAAGGCTTGACAAAGCGTAGTCTGTAGTGTTTATGTATTTACATATGACGCTAACCCCGTTCGCATATTAGATATTTTAAGCTCACATTGAATGTTTTGTGAGCAAGGTGCAAGTATGTTATGATCAAAGGGCTTACTCGATAATAAGTTTCTCTGATTTGCTGAACTCCCTTCAAACACGATCATCTCTAAGCCACCGCCGCTGGGGCGGAAATCACGGATATATACGGGTGCAATTAGTGCTCTGCTTTGTTGCTTGTCGCTGACAGCGATAAACCGTTCACCAGCTCCTTGTATCTCCGTTCATTCCTGACGCGGACGCGTGACATTCTAGAGCAAGGTTGGAAATGCATTCACGGATAATTCCGGTGAAAAACCCAAGACGCCGCCGGTTGACGTACAATCGTGGTTGACTCAGAACGGGCTCTCACCGTTTGACAGACCGATGCAGGAGAAGACGCGGGGAGATCAAATCTAACTGAATAGGATCGTTGACATGCTTTTCAAGTGCTTCGGCGCCGCGCCACGTTCTTATAGGCCCTCCCAAAGCCTAGTGCGTTCTCCCCTTCACAGATCACTAGCATGTCCTCTGGCTCTGAGGTCGTCTTGTCGCCCATCGAGAAGCTAGCTCCTCAAGTTCTGAGCAATATCGGATTGTATGCGGGTATCAACTGCGCTCTGGGCCCGCCAACCGATTTGGTCGCACTGCTGTCGTCATCGCGAGCGCTGTACCGCGTGCTTTCATATCAAGCCAACCAACACCTCTGGGCTACTGTTTTTTCAGTCAAGTTCGACACCAGTGCTGTGGAACGGAGATTAGGAGAACGCTGGACCACCTCCGGATGCATTGCAGCTGAGGGACGGAAACGTTTTTCAGCTTTGCAGCGTATCCGCCGTGGCATTGTGGCACACTCCGAGGGTGGTCATCTCGCAGACCTCTGGGTTGCCTATTTGATGATGCTAGAGAGTGACGGTTGGAACGAAAGTCAACTCATCGAGTGGGCCAATTTACCTGCCTATCTTTATCAAGTAGTTGCCTACAGAGCCGCGACGCCCCATGGATCCTCGGTCTTGTGGTCCTCTGATACGGAAGGCACAGCTCTCGCCCTCTGGCTGTTATGGATGACGTCCAGTGAAGGTGCGTTCGAGCTACCACAATTCACACCTCCTTTTTTTCCTAAGCAATACCCCAGAGAGCATTCGCGATGAGCATCCGCAATTAAGGGCTGAGATGCGCGCGTTGCTTCATACATTTTTAGTTGCCGGCTATCGGGTATGTGCACTATAATCGTTAACCGGAATTTGACCTGACTTGGGATGAAGTACCCTTCGACGCACACTCCAGATGCTCACTTCAACTTGCCGCTTTGTCCATCTCAAGAAACTATCGCCGCCCACTGCTCAGGACCACCACCCAAGACTAGACGCATGCTTCATTGGAACCATATCATCAAGATCGCAGCACCAACGCTCACACCCGCTGCTTTCTTATCGACATCCGTTCGCATTGAAGCTTTGCAAGATACAGTCCCTCCACAATCAACAGGCCTTCCAGCCGACCGAGCCTCGGCCGATGCTCTCGGACTCTCGGGTAAGACGCAAAAAGACGTCGATGATTTTCAGTATCGTGTGCGGACACGATTTTGGGAAAGATGCGCTAAATCGACACGGAATACCTGCCCTGGCTCTGACCTGGTCAGTTCGAAACGCCACGATGAGGAGTGGCACCGCCTTGTCTCCTGCTACGACCCTTGGGATCCTCAGTCTACCATGAGGGGCGCTGTATATCAGCGAGGGGTGTTGGCAGGCACTTGGGATGGTCGGATTATGGTCCGTTGCTAAATTGACAGATAGTAACGAACTAATTTACCATCCGTCACCAGCTACCTCACAGCAACCACTTTTGGCCTATGCTGTTGAATCCTGAAACCCCGACCTCAGCAGTAGGCATAAGTCAAGATCGTATATCTCTTGAGATACAAGAGCATCACTGTCTATCCCCTGACGAACCTCTGAGCGCTGGTACGGACACCACGGGTTCCGGCGACGATATACTGAATGCTTATCTGCCACGGGGCACCGTGATCAAACACGTCCAGGTCAGTATAGAACCATATATCTTCGCTGCATACGCTTATGGCCAAGATACACATTGCAGGACGGTGTCATTGCTTACAACCCTGTTACCGGCCGGCAAACCCGGTATGAGACGTTTGTGCCAGGGACTGACTCGGCACCGTACTCGGCCGCCGCTATGGCGAAATTGCAATGCACTTGGACCAGTGCAACTGATCGTGCCAATGATGACGATGATGGCGCCCGAGCGTACGATGCACACAGCGGTGCTTTGCCAGCTGACCAGGTCATGCCTATTCATGACGACGAACTATGGGAGGATACCGTGGATCATTTATCTAGCGGCGTCAACGATATTCTCATAACTGGCAAGGTGTGTTTAATTGTTCTCTCTAATGAAACCGGCTCATGCGAGGATCGATGCAGACCAGCAAAGAGCAAGGGGATGCGTGGGGCCACTTTACGATTCTGGGTAGAGTAAGATCATTGCAATTTTCTTCTACTTCGGTCCTTGGCTCATCACGTTCGATGTCTTTGCAGGTGCGAGCATGGGATGGGCTTTGTGTATTTCTTCGCGTGCCTGTGAGTTTCTCATTGCCTTTACACCGCCTGTGAGCTTATGTATTCGGTTCCGGCAGGTGAACCCGGATGACGATCAGTTTGGTAGTGCTGGTGCTTGGATTTTTAAAGGATATATACACAACAACACATTTGTAGGCCGATGGAGAGAGACCTCTACCATCGTCGACCGCATAGGATGGCAAGGTGGGTTTGCTATGTGCAAGAGGGAGGATTAGAGTCGGTAAACTCAAGTACGGACGTATAACTAGCCATTGTTTTTGCTACAATTATATTCCCGGTGCAAAATGTGGAACTTGTTTTTTTTTAAAACATATTCTAACTACCCTGTGGATCTTGGTGAAGAATATTTACCCATGTATACCCTTGGCAAGTATCAAATAGGTCCATCTAAATTTAAATACTACCTACTTGCGAATCGGAAGTAATAGAAGTTTAAATGCGCTCGTTTGGGCTCACACCAAGTTCCCGTGAGCCTTTTACTAGCCAACAAGATGTTGTGCATGCCAAACAAGACACCCGAGCCCTCTGCCACGTCTGCTTTTGGCAATAAGCGCCACGCGAAACGCAACCAGCGAGGCAAGTGCGCACCTGAGTATCAGTATGTCCACCATCTGCGGCGCTGCATCAACTTATCACCCTCTGATGTCACCTTTCGCAGAACCCAAATTCTGATCACATCTCGGATAACATCACCCCTAGCTGGTCGAATAGGTTTATCCCAAGTTACTTCGCTACTAGTCATGATCGCGATACAATACCTGTTCGTTGACAGCGCTGATCCCTATCTCAGGAATACCGCCAGGAAACATTTCGGGCGCATACTGCCTGCAGGCTGTACATGATCTGCGGGAACCACGGGTATGTAAGGACTCGCAGATCATGCAATGGAAAAGGTTTTGTGGAAGCCCAACTTCATGATCTGCCTTCTGATTCATCGATCGCAATCCCAAACCATAGGCGCTGGTCAGAAACTTGAACACCAAGACCCGGACTGCGCTTAGTGGCTGAGATGATATAGTGACGAAAAATCCACAGAATGCCCTCGTCCTCATCGCCCCGGAATGAGTTTCACAAGCAGCACCGTCGCTTTTCCCAAGGCTGAACTTTTCTCCGGCCTCGTCGAGACGACTTGGGAGGCGCTATACCTCGTAGAAGCGGCTCGACAGGGGAGGATTCCTCGCATCATTCGCCGTCTGAACAGCTCTGAGCGTCAGGCCATGATTAAGAGTGGTGCTGTATTCACGTTCAGTGTCGAGGAGTCTGGCATTCAGCGGTGGACAGATTCCATATTATGGTCGCCCTCACGCATCGATGGTAACTTTTTGGTACAAAAATCTTGACTAATCTTGTTGATATGATAACTGATTTGCTATATTAACAACTTAGGTTTACACGGAGATGCTCGAGCGTACAGCTCGTCCAAGCCAAAAGAAGGTCGTTGATCTCAAACCCGCCTTCACACGCGAAGAAACGATCGAGAACAAATCATCATTGTCGGCCTCGTCACCATCGAACCTTGTCAAGGCCGGAGGGCTGTTAAAAAAGGTCAGTCTTCAAGTTTCACCTACGTCGCAAAACATATGATGATAACCTTTTCCCAGACTGTTACGGTCACGACGGATGGTGGCGACCTTCACATTGTCTCATACTATACCCTTGCAGATGCTCAGTCAGGGCGTTTAAGTACGGTTATGATGGAGGCTAGGATTTCCTCGATAAAACTTGATCCCAGCCGTTTTATCTTCTCCCGATTCCGGTATCCACCAACGGTCGTGCTCGATAACAGAGGCTTCATCAGCACCGTGTAAGTCATTTCGACGCTTTGTTAAGAGATGACTGACAAGCTGGCTGAAGAACCGATACGCACACGCATCCACATCCGCAACCAGAACCACAGTCACCGCCGCGGGGGCCGTCACCACCGCCACACCCAAACCGACATTCTGTGGACCAGGCACCTTCAAACGCCACGAGTAGTGTTGAAGGCTGGCGCGAGACTCAGATGCAAGTCATACCCTTCAAGCATCTTCCCGAATCTAGCGAGGTCCCGCTTAGCTGGCGAGGCGGGGGGATCGCACCAGTGACTGAAAATACCTCTCGTGCTTCGACCGAAAGGGTTGAAGGAAAAAACATAGCATATTTTGCTCGACATACACCGACCGCTGGACCGCTGGATCTTGACCAGGTTCCTTCTACTTGGTTGATGGGTGGGAGCCGCAGCCCAGCAAACCAAGACGGTGAAATAAATCGGAATTATGGTCGATCTTATGAAGACCGTGGCCAACATTCTGCTGAATCTTCCAATAATCATTTTCCTCCTCGTGAAAACTTGGCCCCTGAGCGCTTGCCCTCGATAGGCGCCCAGACCACATCCCCGAGGGTGTATGATTACGGTCGCCGCTCCGAACCCAATACGTATCAGCGCCAACAGGATGAGCAATGGTCTCCCCAACAAACGCCCTTATATGGCGGGCTTTCTAGAATCCCACATACTTTCCAATCTTCTCCCTCGCCTCCTCATTCCATCTCGCCACACCAGCCACAGTCTGACAACGTATGGCCAACAGACCATCAAGGTCATGCTGTTCGCTCCTCAACGGCTCAGCCGACAGGTTCGCCGGACAACAACTGTTACAATCCTCCTTTAGATGCGATGAACTTAACCGCAAGGCATCACAAATCTGCAGAGGGATGACCAAAACTTTCCAGTGGACCCAGTGGAGGCACAAATGTTTACCCACCATTATCTGTTGTTGCACTTACTCGCGTGCTGTGTTTGAAGCCAGCGTTTTTTCTGAATGTATCCACCATCGCAATATGTTATATGCCAATTGGTCAGTAGCTTCGTCGCATTTCTGTTAGACGAGATACATGTCAAGCTTGTCCCCCTGTTCTTCTCTCTATAAAGCCCTTGATATTCGCATGACCCTCTGAGCTCCCAAAAAAGCTTCGTTTCGTAGGACTTTCCCATATGACGACATCCAACTCCTTCGCATAATTCAGCACGAACTCATAGTCGGCTAGGGATGCAAAGTCTTTGTACAAGTATCCTGCATTCAATGTGAGAAAATGATGGGGTTGTGTTCAAGCAGGGGGCGCGCACCTTCGCGGGACTTCAAACGATTTCGCTCCAGCTCCCACAGTCGAATTTGATCCTGAACCGTAACAGGCAACAACGGCATCTGCAGGGACAAGAGATTCAGTGTCTGCCGTCTCATCAACATATTAAACGAACATTTTTGCGCATTTGTGGATGAGCATGTGTCGTCAGATAGCTGATTATCTGTCAGAGAAGCCTTCAGCGAACTGGCTATATGATCAAGCAGAGCCCAACCTGCTCTGCAGATATTCCATTCGAAAGCGCCTTCCGAACGCTGTCACGGGTGACGGATCCAACGACAAGGTTGGGAAAGCGGTACTTCAAAGTTACGAACAGGTTCAGCACTGCCGTTTGGAGTGGATTGTCTGCAAATGTGATCAATGCTGTTTGATTGGGATAGAAAGGCTTAGATGATACCAGTGTAAGCATATATCCGGTAGTTTGTTTCCAGAATGATGAAGCCTTGAGCTTGTGGCCCAGAGCCCGTGCCTGTCGATGTGGGTAGAGGAGGTAATGACGACGTGAGCGTGGTGGACAACCTTGTAGGACTGAAGCGTTTAGAAGAAGGCTAGGAAGGACATCGGATGAACATGAGATCTCGACATAGCGATCTGTGAAGACTTACCCTTCGTTGCCAGACTAGACCATAATCTCGGAGGTCCTCGAGCATTGCCTTTTGCGTGTCGCTCAAATTTTCTGTGGAATAGTCCTACGTGTCGTGTAAGTCTTCAAGGAAGCCGTCAACAATATGCCGTCCTGCACACGCACTCTACCCAGTTCCATCGTAGAAAGCATGAAGAGGAAGCTTAGCACCTCGACTACATCCATGCGCCGTTCCTGCATTGATAATCAGCAGGAGTTGCCAAGGTCAGTGACAACGTCTCAGGTTGACGTACGTCTGCCATGGCCAGGTATTCTAGAAGAAGGTCCCATAACTGTGCGTGTGGGGAGTGGAGTAGAAATTGGAAACCAGTCGAGGTGATTTGAAGAGGTGCTCCCCTTGTGTGTTCCATCGTCATGAATAGCTAACAGAAGTAGGAATGAAAGGATTTGGTAAGTACCGTATACTGGCCATAAGGCCACTTCTTTGTAGGAGGTAGAGGACACCCTGAGAGGGCTTTGTTGGGGCTTGGCCCATGCCCGAAGACACCATATAGTGAAGAATAGTCTGTAAAACACTGAATTAGTTGAAATGTATCAGTGCTGTGGATGATGATTGACCTCCCAACGTTCTAAAGCGTAGCCGTCTAGGGTGTTGATTTCTGGAGGCCCATGCTTGTCGTCTTTTTGGGCAGGCACTCCAAAGCTTCCTGTTGTGCCGCTGTACTTGAAATGAGCCCAAAGGAATGCTATGAGAAACAAGAAATATCTTACCCCCCAGTAATTGCTTGCCGAAGACTGGTTTTGAATGTCGGGTTCAGAGCCAACTTAGCGATGTGACGAGGCAAAATGTGTAGGCGAGCCAATGTGCTCAATGCATTGTCATATAGTCTATTACCATATTGAAAAAATGAACATAAAGAGTAAGAAGGAATATACTTCTTATGCTCGTGGATGACCCAAGCCGCCATGGTAGCGATCGGGATAGAAGACTCGAGCCAGAGTAGATTCATGACGATCTGCCTTTCTAGAGGGGCAAGTAGTCTAAATGATACATTAGAATAGTACATATAGCTCGAGTCTGATCATATTGACCGGAAAATGGACAGACAAGACGAGGGACGCTGGTATAGCCGGGTCAAAGTATTCTGCGACTGAGTTTGCAGGAAAGGGAGCAGCGCATGGGGATTATTGTCGGGGCTGATTTCACTGGGAGCCTCAGACGCAGCAGCAGGCATATTGGTAGGGACAGGATAATGTAGACCGGCGTGCTGTTGACGATCGTGACGAACAGAGGAAAGCGCGTTTTTGCGGCCGACGCGTCCAATTCGACGCGTCAGTCTCCTGCACTCCCACCACCTCCGCCATGACCACTCTGTCAGTACACTCTGCTGCTCAAAACAGTGCGCATCAGGTCGTAATTCTACATCCACAAGTTGACCTTGGCTGAAAAGATCAACTTTCATTACTCCGATCCCTTGTAAGTGAGGACCCCAAGCAAGTCAATGCTGTAGACGTGGTGCGTGTCCCTGCAATGTGCATGCTCATAGAAGAAGCTAAGGGAACCTCAAGGATGGAAGAACCCCTCTCCATTGGGCTGCGTCGTCAGGCTCCATCGACATAGCGCGCTACCTCATCGATCAAAAGGCCGAGGTGGACAAGCCCGATGGTAGTGGATGGACGGCTCTGCATATTGCATGTGAGCTTCGCTTTATGATCTGGTCTTATATACTTAATCTCGATCCTCTGTCTAGCTAGCGCCGGTCATGAGGAAGTTGTAAAAGAGCTGGTCGGTGCTGGCGCGGACGTTGATCGCAAGAATGATAAAGGCATCACACCGTTGTAAGTGAAACTGTACACTGAACCCCATTTTCTCCTCACGTCCTCAATGCCAAAAGGCACTATGCGGCATCTAAATCTCGTGTAGATGTGTGTTATTATGCTCAACTGTTGCATTTTTCTCGCTGAAGCCTGATAGATCGGCAAATTCTTAATTTCCCGCGGGGCAGATGTACGTGGATAGACGGATAGAAATGCTATCTAGATTTTCTAACTAGTCTCACAGATAAACGCAAAAGACAAAGCAAATCAGCATCCTTTGTAAGCTGGGCATAACCAATCGCGTCAAACGGAAGTGCTCAGAGTTTGACAGGCATCGCGCAGCTACTACGGGCTCCACAGGTTTCGTGGCGATACTACTTAACCCACCGGAAGGCTCTCCAAAGACACGTCTGAATACAGCGGATCGTATCGGTATATTGACTACATGTCAAGGCATACCAGTGGCACTGATTGCGTGTTACCAGGCAACACACCCCTACATCTTGCAATGGACTCTGCTCATGCAGAGGTCGCAGTTTTGCTTATAGAAGCTGGCGCAGACCGCTCTCGCGTAAGTGAGGCCATCGGAAATGTCTTGCCGAATCTAAGGTTGCATTATCATAGCTCAACCAAGAACAAGAAGCCCCAGAAGATGTACCTGGTGTCGGAGGTGCAGAACAGAGACGAGCCAAGGCATATGTAATTGAAAGGTGTGGCAAAGCATAGGCGAATATAAGACCGGTCTAAAAATGATGTATGTATAACCGCTACATGGGTGTTGTTCGATGCTACATAGAGGGTCCAATATCTATCAACCGTAAAACCAAAATACAATGAGGAACAATCCGAAGTCCATCCTCGAGAGGCTATAAATTATATAAAACCACTTTGCTGGAGCAGTTTTGCCATCTTCATTTCTTCATTATCCCGCGGTTCCAATGCTAGACTTCTGTTCCAAAACCTGTCTGCGACATCTGGCTGATCACTATAGGCGTTCAGGGAGCTCTCGATGAATACGAGCACCGTTCCCAAAGGATGGAAGGTATGCGGTTGAGACTGCCATCGTTTGATTTCATCAATTACCTCTGCCGCCCGCTGACGCTTCCGAAAATTGACTAGATTGTCCGGAAGTGTATCTTTGCTTCCCTCTTGAACGAATGTTAGCGTGGTGAGAAATACACCTGCAAGGGCAGCGATGAGTGGCCTATGCGGTAAGGTGGATGTAAAAAGGTACCAATGTAGGGAACACAAGGCGGAAATATGGCCCCGAGCAATCTTCGATAATTGGTAAAGTTACGATTTGGGTCGATAATGGATTCACAGGCGTTCATCTGTCCCCAAAGCTTGCTGCTGACTTGCTCCCAGGAGCGCTTCAAGCGGCGCACAGGCACAGCATTGAGACCAGATATAATGGCAACCATGCTTGAAAAGTTGTTCATGGTCCGGCATTTCTGTATCCAGTAATCAGTTGGGATTATCTCGTCTCCAATAACCACACACTTCTGCCACAGTGATGAAGTATTTGATGACATTGGCTCGCTCACGTCGATCGTCCTTGGCCAGAATGCACTCTTGTATCCAATTTGCTAACTATGTACGTTGAGTGTATGATCGATTTTAGGGGAAACCGAGGATGCTTACCCGATTGAAATTTTGAGTGACGTTAGTGATGTTATCTTTGTGATCCCCTTTGTTTTCGCGTGAGCGTTGAAGGCATTCGATGGGTTTGATCGCCTGGTACAGGTTGCTTTCCATGATAGTTAACTGCCTCGCCATCTCCAAAGGATCGATGTCCAAAAGCTTAAGCTTTTTGCCAGCTTTGGGTTGTATCGGAGGAGGTACCGTTGAAGTGATTGTGGTCATTTTGGGCTTGTTCTCAGCTGCAGGGTTTTGCTGCCACGCCAGATTAGCCACATGAATGCGGATGGAGTCGGCATGAGCATACCTTCCGTTCGATTAAAGTTAGTAGCACCTTTGCCGCAGCAAATTGGTAGACTTCTTCCTGGGTAACAAATTCGCGAATACGGTCTAGTATGTATAGATCTTCCTTTTCAAGAACTACTTCGTCTGTAACCATCGACTTGAATGTGTTCAGGACCCTGTGAGTAGTGCATCAAGATTTATGTCTGGAATTTTGAGCACATGACAACGTACCGCATTTGGATGATGTGCTGCTTGAGCTTCGTCCAGTCTTCAAGCTCCTTTGCTTTCAGTCCACTCGGTGGCTGTACCCAAAAACGTTGAACTAGCAGGTTGAAAAGCTCATCAACCGTCGTGAATGATTTGAAGGTCATCATGAAACTTTTGATGTAAGTGGGGTCTTGACAATAAATTTAGTATTGGCAAGCCTGGCGTACATGCAGAGTACTTACCGCCGTGTTCGTGGGCCGTGAGGCGCTCGACCAAAGCAGGGACCGTGCCACCTCTGACAGTGCCATCGGGGTCGATGAGGATCTCTGACGGGCTGTAGCTAGGTCGAAGGTACCATGGTTTCTGGTCTGCGTTGGCTTTCTCGATATAATGTCTTGGTGCGTCGTTGCCGAAAAACTTCTTGAGTTTCTCGGCTTTGGGAGGTGCATTGGTCGCAATTGGGGCTGGAGGTTTCTGATGAGTTTCTGGTTCTGTATGAATTCGGACCGCTCACATTCTGCAGAAATGCCATCATCATCCAAGTCATCATGCGTGTCCAACGCGACAGATTGTGAATCAGTCGGTATGATCAAGGGCGCCGGAGATCTTCTTGCGACATGCTCGAAGCTCCAACCGTTGATAAACACAGGGATTTCTGGCGATTCACTATCCGTTGTGTGAATGGATGATGCGTAGTTCGCGTTTGCCGGTGTAACCGTGATCCTTGACATCCGCCAATCGATGGACTGCCTATGATCTCGATGTGACAGCTCTGCTTGGCTGTGACCAAGGGCAAGCAATGCGCCGTATGATTGGCAAATCACATCCAAGTTCAGCTCCATGCAGGCCACAAGGGTATCCATGGTGTCCCTCGTGGCGTGATCACCGCAGAAAGCCTGTGATCGTGCGAGGAAGGTCGCGCCGTCATCGTACAAGGATTGCATTGCTGCTTCTAGAGCACGAATCGAAAGTCTGGCATCGTTGATGGTTTTCTCATAGACGTCTCCATGCTCCTTGCTAATGTTTTCACGACCGATGCCATCAATGTCGACGTGCCGCGCAACGTGGATATTGGTAACATATGATAGAAATGTAGACATTTGACCTAAAAGCTTGCGACTGACATCGATAACTTGTGCATCTTGATAACAAAATCAGCTGAGACAATTGCGTGGAATAGAGAATCTTACCAGAGTGCTCACTCACAGCTGTCTGGAAGGCAACAAATATCTCCTGAGTCTCAGACGCCAAGCGGTTCAGCTCGTCAATGGTCTCGATCCCAAGAACCCTGCGAGGCACGTCGTCGTTCTCATCTAATGCCATCCATCCAAAGCCCTTCCAGCTTCCAGCAGCACCGGCACCAACTAAGCCTAGCCCAATATTTGTTGTAGAAAACACCCCTTGAATGCGCTTGGACCGTGGTCTAGTGCCCGCGTCCATTTGGGCGCATCGCTCTACTTCGCCAACGAATGCAACAACAGCGGCGACCAGCTCTTCTGCATCCGCCTTTATGCGGGTAGCAGCATTGGAAGCAGTAGGGCCGGAGTCGTACTTTATCGTTCTTGCCGATAAGACAAGCTTTGCCAGTGTTGCTGTGACTCGGCGTTGTGGCGGTTTGAGCTGATTCTGCGACGCAGTAGTGTTCCTGCGTTCTCCTGCTGCTCTTGGGAGGACGCTGTCGCTGATGTGGGGGGACGATATCGCGGCGACATAAAGGAGATTACGGATTGAGACCACAACGGTGTGTATAAGCTGGTCCATGGTCGCCTCGTCCGGCAATATGCATTTCTCTCCTATCGGCAGACTGGCGAGAACTGCGGCAAGGGCTGCTTGGGATATCGATAATAGATCGGCTATCGCATCCGCTCGTGGAGGAGCCAGTGCTGTTTGTAGAACCTGGGCGATCCGCTCTGCAGAGGTAAGCTCTGGAACCCTGTCCAACTGCTCTGGAGATGACCTAAGCTGGTAAGGTGGTGCAGGAATATTTTCGCTGATCGCAGAGTCTATGCTCGACACCGAGTCAGCCCGCTCTCGTTCCATTGAGTACATCTCCGAATCATCAGAATGAATGCTGACGCGGCTGTGAGATCGTGCCGCTGCTACTCGGGGAAGAGGTCGTACGTGCGACGCGGCCGAGGGCGTACGTTCGGGCACCGCATCAGTTTTACGCCGTGATCGATGACCGTCCTTTGATGGAAGAGGGGGTGGAGTGCTGGATGTAGTAGAAATGGTGCCTGATCGCATAAGTAATTGGGGTTCGTCTTCACTTTCTGGAAGTGTCCATCTGGTTTCACCAGTCCGCTCGTTAACGTAGAAATACGTGACCTTGTCATCTCCAAGCCTTTTGACCCATGCTTCTGGAAGGTCGGCGGGCCGGGGTACACCGAACCCTGCATGATTGACTTGAGTAGGGCTCAAGTCAGCGAGTGCGCTGATGTTGGAACTGCTGCTGACGGACGATGATAGAATAGACATGTCGATGCTTGCAGATAAATCTCCTTCCCCCTTGGGCAAATCCCGAGACTTCTCGCCAGTGTGAGTATTCACATAGACAATCTAAGTGGTCCAATGTGAGATCGTCAATAATGAATATGGGGACCAGGACCATGTGTACTAACCTGCCCATCCGCCATCATCTCTGGACACCAATAATCGTTTATCTCTGGCGTCGCACCCACCATCTCCGCTAGAGTGCTGGTCGAGCTCGACGTCGAGCGGTCAATATCACTGTGCAGCCAGTCGTCGTCCGAATCACTGGGATTGCGAGTGACAATTTCTCTCCTAGAGGATGGGCTGGCATGCATGCTTAGCGAGGTCTGCTCTCCGAATAACAGCTCTTCTGCCTCTTCTTCGGAGATAGTGGTGACATAGTTGGAGGGGAACCAGCCTCTCACATCGCCTAGAAAGCCATCCCACCATCCCGTATCCAGCTTGTTTACGACGCCAATAACGTCATGCCGCCGGAAGGTGAGTGATGAAGAGTCCATAGCCGTATAGTCGTATAACGCTCGACAGAACTCGAAGTTCAGGCTCTGCTGCGGACCCGTCATGGCCACCACCATTGGCGCTGAGACGACAGTCGACATCGAAATCTGCGCCGCGGACGTTACTTAGCAGAGGGAGGGCCGCAGAGATAAGGGTTGTATTCAGGGACGAAAGGGTCGTCGGTGGACTCTGACAGTTTCTGGCTCTTGCTTCGTCAGAGACCGCCGATCCGTTTGGGTGCAGGTATGTAAGTGGTCGAGCCGCCCCTGATGCGGCTTGATGACTGATGGCTGTGGCTCTACTCGCTTTTGATCCAGCGCCAGTACTGGTTGCATTGCCTGTAATCTTTGCAGTGTCGATCGGAGTATTCACCGCCAGTACTAGTGATTTTGCGGTGATTTCCAGTAAACGCCGCACATTTGCATCCACATGTGGCGGCGGGCCGGAGTCTCCTTCTGAAAGCAACCATCATGCCGCCTTCTTCAGCTTTACCACTCAAAGTCACTCCTGCTTCTACGCCGATGAAACCACAGGCAGAATCTTCGTCGCGAGATACAACCCCTACCGCCACTGCACCATTGAAGCACCCTAATCCCAGCGAAATATCCAGCCCTCATGAATTAACAGCCTTTGTGAGTCAAAATTTGTCGCTGCATTTGTCTCAAATCGCTCACCCGTTTCTGATATGAAGGTAGAAACACTTCTTGAGCAGCTTGACACCAAATTTGATGAAATGTCATCGCAGATTTTGGACCGAAGTAGGTTTCACCTCCGAACCGACCAATGAAAGCATGAGATAACTGATGCCCATGCCCAAGTGGGCCAAATGTCAACCCGTGTAGATGCGTTGGAGGCTTCCATTCAGGATATCATCAACGGAGATACTAGCGTGCCTGCATCACCTCTGCCTAGCTCTGTGTCAGCAGGCACTCCTTTCGCGAAAAGGTCAGGAAGTGCACTGCCGCAGTGATTGAGAACGCCGGGCTTCCTCGGTCATCGTGAGTTTAAAGAAGCAGATTTAAATTTTACACGTTGGTGGATACAGATAAATCAATGACGGCGGACTCTTGCAGATCATTGCGCAATGTGATCCCGAGGTCTGAAACTTGCTATCTGATATCTCAGATGTCGTGGAAATCAGCAGCACATGTCTCAATTTCATTAAGCACCAGATTATGATCGTATCAGCAGTATATTTCCTACATGTATGGCTTTGTATGTAGCGAAATGTGTATTGCCTAGCGATGTCTAATCCAGCCCTGGGTCAGATGATGCTGGTGCCAAAGCTCTACGCGGTGTCGGTGCACCACCACCTCCAGCGGGACCCCCGAAGAGGGAGGAGAGCATGTCGCCAAATGGATTCGCTGCTTGGTTCCGAGGTGGCGGGATTGCAAAATACAATGTAGAAAGCTCTTGCAGAGCCTATCACACCGGAGGTCAGTTGATGCTGGTCACAGATTCTGAGGTCGAGCAACTGACCAATCTGACTTCAGGCTGGGCAAGAATCCCGCCCCGGCTCTGGTAAGTCCCGCATAGGCGTACCCAGGCATCCCTCGTGGTTTTGTTGCGATCGCCTTGGGCACGCTGGCAGGTCAGGACAGCGAGCTGACAGAAGTTCAGGACCGAGTCGGTAGTAAGGGTCACCTCGCCCTTTGGTGCGTCCGACGGGCCAATCGGAAGAGCCGTGGATTGATTTGTAGAGCGAAGATCTGGGGTGCGTGAGATGATCGTAGATGTAAAATTTGTGATGAATGTATGCGCGGCGAGGATATTGCCATTCTGCAGGTATCTGCTCCATTATCAGATTACAATAACAGGCTCGGGATGGTGGACGTACGGAATTGTACCTCTCAGCGCGTAGAGTCCAGCTGGCCCGCCTTCTGCGGACCAGTCTACCATCAAGTCTGCCAGAAGACGTGCGCTGTCTCTCTTGCCTGATGCAAGCAAATGGGGCTCGGCGTCATCCAATGCCCCCTCTTGGGCACGTTGGTCAAATTGACTCTGGGGATGAGTGCGTTTGATACGGACCTTTATAGAGTAGTTCCCCTACGTAGTGTTGGAGGTCTGGATCTCCTGCGGGACAAGGTCCATGCTTCGCTGACCATCTAATGATCGCAATGTCAGGCAGAGATAAGCATGTTACTCTGCCCAAACTTACGATATAGATTTGCTAATGACGGTGTCTCTCCAGGATCCGGAATCCCCAGTAAGCGCGATAAGCTGCGTTAGCCTTCCTGCGATGCATGGGTCTCCGCATCTGTGATGACCACAGTGGTGAAGGACGGACCTCTTGACTCTTCGTTCACCTCCTCACCCTTACTCTCGTAGACCTCTAGCAAGAAGCCTGCGAGATCTACGCCACTGCCTTGCTGGCCAGCCTTCAGCAGCTCGCGTGCAGATTGGAAGAGGACATCAATCGCGATGTCATACTGTGCGGACTTGGCATATCTAGCCGCAAATGTACGGGCCTTTTGATGGGCTTCGTAGGGTTGACCAGAGGCTATCAGGGGAAGGATCGCACCAAGGGCTCTGGCTGAAGAAGTTGCTGCAGGCGGCATGGTGGTGAAAGGAACAAAGTAATTACGGGACAATAACCCCTGTTCTCAACAGCAACCTTTTCTTCCTGACGATCGTCCTGTATGCCGATTTGTACAAATTGCACCCACCCTATCCCATATCTATACACCGTATACGAATCGGCTTACAATCTCAGACTTGAGCAGTGCGTGCGTTGACTGGTGGATTTATTCGAATTGCTCTATCTGATTTCTCCTCCTGGCAGCCGGAATGTCTGTGCTTCGCAGACCCATACGTTGAACATGACGCATTGGTGTTGGGATTGGACCTTATATTGCTCAAGAGAGGGGTCTTTCGTCATCTGCTGTATAACAGAGGCTCGGAGCCTCGAAAAGCAGGTTCTGACGATGTTGGCACTGACACCCATACATTGGATATAAACACGGTGGATGGGAAGGAGAAGGAGAGGTTTCGAGAACTGGTAAGTGAATCCATTCTTGTTCATCTGAATCTAGCGCTCATTATGCCTATAGAAAAGACCGTGGTCGATATTGCGCTTGGGCAGCGCTGTTGTTAGTGTTGATGCGTGTATGTACTCGTTGACGCTGGCCACGAATGCAATGTGTTGACGAATTTACTGGCCTTAGTTATACGATGGACCCACTTCAGTCGGTGACTCACAACGATACAATTATACACTTTTTAAGAAGGACAATTGCAGATCCCCACCGACCACAGGATCTTTCAGCCTGGATTGCGGAAACAACAGAGCCTTTCATCCGTGTTCTCGCAGGTTGCCTCATAGGTAAGATTGTTTTCATTTTACTCTCTACCTTGTGTTAATCACACCTCATGTGCGTTCTAGAAACTATCGCGTTCCATGGTGGTCTTATAGCGGCTTGCGCTGTCATTTTGAATGTACTTGATTTGATCGAAAAACGCATAAGAGGAGCTGAACATGCGAAGCTCTCCGGAATTAGACAGGAGTTCAGGTACTTTCTGCTCATCCAGCAAATGTTTGTGCTGAGATAAGATATGCAGATATTCTATCATTCCTCTCGCAATATTTTACTCGTCACTTACCAAGTTATTCCTGCTCTTCTTGCTTGCAATTTGGCAGCCTTCAGAGGACACTGTCTCTCAGGCACGAGAGCACTGGTGGAACGGTACTATGTACGAAAGTGCGATCATATCAAGTGCTCTTGGCATTCTTGATGAGGGCAAGCTGGATCGAGAATGGGTCGTCAGGAACGTTTTGGGAGGCATGGCCGCTGGCTTTGGTCTACGAGGTAAGGCTGTGCTTCACTTCTAGATTGCACTGCTTGCTAACGTGCAACAGTCATTTTGGATTGCCACCCTATATTCACTACCGCGATCATCCTGGCTGGCTGGATTGCAAAAACGGCTGCGGCCAACCTTGTAAGCGGATGGGTGGGGCGGGACGAGAAAGCAGGAGAGATCTGGCTGGCTTATAGCATCCCATGACCCTATGCAGTGTCATACACGTGAGTGGCTAGTAGTCCATTACTGACAGCGAAGAACTCAATTCAAACCTCGATATCCAGGAACCGGGCATAGTACACAGGTGTGATTTGCCGTGCAGCGTGCAGCTTTGATCACTGCAGTTTTTCCCCGCAATCCCATTCTGGCCTCGGCGTACTGTCTAATTGCCAAATACACGCTTTTTATCAATTGCCTGACTCATCAAGACATACACATTTACGCCCTCATCAGCAATGTGCCCAGCCTTGCGGGCGCTGATGGGCGATAATTGGTACTCACTCAGGCGCACGGCAGCTGCCCCCTTTCATCTCATCAGGATCTCCAGCGTCAAAATGACAGCAAGCACAGTATGGCCGCTCAGGCGGTGCTTCACCTCTTCAAGTGACCCTACAATCCTGCCGTGATTCCTTCAGTCTATCGAGCTCCCTTCTTGTACTCTTGGCAATGGCTTCGCCTACATCGCAGACCTTCTTGCGACATTCGTCGTTCGGAGGCTCAAGCGTGTCGCCATCACCCCCAGCAGACCGGGCCACTTTCGATCTCTCCCATGGCGGCTCCAGCGTATCTGGGTCATCTCCTCCACACGATCAATTGACCTTCAATCCGTATGCAGATGTGCAGCACCAAGGCTCGAGGGTCACTGCACTCAATCACTCAACATATCCTGCTTCGATCTCATCGGCGTCCACAACGCGCGGCCCAATACATGAAAATCAGGAGGACGTGTATCGCGAGAGACCGAAGGGCTCGTCGGCGCCAGCCCCGTTGGCTACGGAGATCCAAGCGCCACCGCCATACTCTCCCCAGCACCAACATTCCTCTTCATCTCATGATACTCCCTTTGCACTACGAGTTCCGAGTATGGGGGCAGCCGCCGTATATCTGCACGAGCCACGACAAAGTGAAGTGCAGCTGGCATGGCGAGGAGAAGAGGGAGGAGGACAGGCGCAGCCTGCCATCGCGGGTCGCAACCCACCAGATGAGTTCGTTGCCACGTCGAAGCAGCGTCCGTGGTACAAGAGGCCAATTTTTTGGATTTTCCTACTGGGTGTCATAGGTGTTATAGTCGCTGTAATCGTTCCAGTGTATTTTGTGGTCATCAAGAAACATTCAGCAGCGGCTCAGTCTGCTGGTGGTAGTTCTACACCCCCTGCTGGCGGTGGGCCCAGTGGCGGGCCCAATTCCATCACGGGGGGCGATGGTTCAGTCATCTATGCGGATGGCAGTCCCAGCTTCACTTACTCGAATCCCTTTGGAGGTACATGTGAGTTTCTGATCTACCGTTGGATCTTCCGCCAAAGGCGCCTTACCAGTATTTCTTAGGGTACTATGACCCAGAGGATCCTTTCAACAACAACGCTCAAGCAAACGAATGGACGCCGCCACTGAATACATCCTGGGATTATGGGAAGAACAGGATTAACGGGTGCGTTATGTTACAAAAGCACGAGTATTGCTACTCACATTCAATTGCTCAGAGTAAATTTGGGAGGCTTGTTCGTACTGGAACCCCTCACCACGCCCTTTTACTTCCAAACATATCCGGGAAGTATCGATGAATGGACTCTTAGTCAGATGATGACTGCCAATGGGAGTTTGCAAAGCCAGATCGAGAATCATTATAACACATTCATTACAGAGCAGGACATTGCTGAAATCGCGGGTGCGGGGTTAAATTGGATTCGTTTGCCTATTGGGTACTGGGCTATCGAGACATGGCAAGGTGAACCTTACCTTGAGAAAGTTTGTTGGAAGTGAGTAACATTCCGTATCATCAAGTCCATGTAATCTGATCTTCGCGATTTAGATATATCCTCAGAATCCTTCAATGGGCGAGGAAGTACGGTCTCCGCGTGAACCTCGATCTGAACGCCATACCTGGTTCACAGAATGGTAAGGCTTCGCCGGCTTTCTGTAGGGCATATGCTGATTAAGACTTTCGGACCTCTAGGTCTAAACCACTCGGGAAGGTTCGGCTCCATCAACTTCTTGAATGGTGTTATGGGCATCGCCAATGCGCAGCGGACGCTCGACTACATCAGGATCCTCACCGAATTTATATCGCAACCTGAGTGGACGAACGTAGTCCCTATGTTCTCAGTGTTGAATGAGCCAGAGCAGACGCAGCACATAGGAAATGCACAGATGTATAGTTTGTGAGTCCGCGGCATGTTTTCTGGTCTTATCCCCCGTCAACTTACATCTCTAGCTATCTGAAAGTGCATAATTTGATACGAGGGATAACGGGTATCGGCAAAGGCCCATTCATTGCCATCTCAGACGGTTTTGCAGGCGTTGGCCCCAGCAGCACGTGGACTGCAAATATCTTGTCCGGTGCCGATAGAATCGCCCTCGACACCCAGTATGCTGTTTCGAGTTTGGATCCCTTATGACACTGACCTCCTTTATTGCCCAGCCTATACTTCGCCTTCTCTAGTCCGGAGCCACTTCCTTTCCCTCAAAACCCGTGCACGCAGTGGGCTCAGAACATCAACGCCTCGAAGTCGACCTTTGGAGTCACCTTTGCCGGAGAGTTTAGTGCAGGTTTCAACGACTGCGGTCTTTTCGTGCGAGGCGCCCGTCCAAACGATACAGCTACTGATGAATCGAACTGTGGCCTGTGGTCGGACCATACCCAATGGAATTCGTCGGTGATTTCCAGCGTACTGCAGTTCACGTTGAGTAGCATGGATGCAGCTCAGGTATGTAACGCTTCCCTGTCATCATCTTGTGGCTCAAGCTGAGGTCATTCCCCGACACAGGACTACTTCTTTCGCACGTGGAAGGTATGCACCGTATATCTCTTTCGTATATACCAAACCTGACGTGAATTCCACAGATTGGAAATTCGACAGCGGGTGTCGTTGGGGCACCACTTTGGTCCTATCAGCTAGGACTTCAATACGGATGGATGCCCAAAGATCCTCGACAAGCCATAACGCAATGCGAACACCTCGGTGTTTTCGGTGCCGCATTCGACGGCCAATTTCAGCCTTGGCAAACAGGGAGTTCCGGAGCCGGAGTGATCGCGCCAACGTTTGTTTCTCAGTACGGCCAATGGCCACCCGCTCTAACAGGTGGCTTCAGCAATACAGAAGCGGCGACACTTCTGCCCATGTACACATCCACGGGCACCGTGGCATCCCTCCCGCCTCCTACATTAACTGCCAGCGCTACTCGCTCCATCAGCGTTGGCAATGGCTGGGCCGACCCGTCCGATACGGCGGGTGGCATCACCGCAGTCGCTGGTTGTGCATATCCCAACGCCTGGAGCGCAGTCGGCGTCGCGGTCCCAACTCCATGTGGAGGCGCTCTTGTGGCAGCAGCTGCGACGGTTACCTCGTCGCCCAAGCTTCGCTGAGTCGATGACCTGGCAAAGACCTAGCTCAGACCCTTTTCGAATCATGACATATTTGTACTGGCTGTATTATATTTGTGACTCTATATTTACCCATACGTTTGGGCGTCATGCATCATTTACTACGCTGTTTGAAGCCTTTCCTATATTTTCTATCAACCGATAGTTTAAATCTAGAATTGATAGCTTGTATTGTGTTCTACTAGAGACGAATTCCGACTTGATTTCACGCAGCGATGATGCCAAAAAGAAAATGTGATACGTCCCTGCTGACCTCAAAATTCGATGGACTGTCTGAATATCGAACGCAGGCTGAGGAGTAGTAAGATCTGGCCACACGAATCGTAGTGAAATTATGCGAGTCTGCTGTAGGTCATAGTACGAAATCTAAATACCGATTATGATTACATACAAGGTCACACAAATGACGAGAATATGCAGCAAAAAGTAGTAGGACGTGGAAGTCTCGACTTTTTCCTGATGAATGGTGACTAAGCCTTCCTGCGGGCTGTCTGGGGGATCCTCGATAATGGGATCCTCGATACTAGTTTTCGTCTGGTGGACTGATTGCCAATGACCCGGCAGTGGTAAGATTTCCAGATGCCGATAATACGTGATCCCTCTCAACACCTTCACCTCCGCCAACAGGACCAGCTCATCGCCCTTGGCAGCATTTTCAGTGACCAGTTTCCAGTCTCTGAGATCGGAGTATTCAAAAGCCATGTCCTGAAGCTGGTAGAGCGGGACTGCCGAGATTCTGACGGGGCCCTGGCAGTAGTCCAAGACGAACGCGACGCTTGAGAGGGAGCCGTGGGTACGGAATGCATCACCCGCGACCAGCAGCGCGTCCACTGTTTCAGCGTTTCTATTGAGGTCTGCTATGACGACGCGACGAACAAAAGCAAGATCTCCGGACGTCATA
Organism: Athelia sp. TMB; assembly: GCA_014898675.1. NCBI lineage: Eukaryota > Fungi > Basidiomycota > Agaricomycetes > Atheliales > Atheliaceae > Athelia > Athelia sp. TMB. The sequence goes on along the minus strand of JACXVL010000127.1, from coordinate 18,423 downwards.
GGAGTGCAAACACCGTCTGCGATTTCAAAATAAACATTGTCAGAAAGTGTAATATTGATTCGGGCGTATGTTCTCACCACGAAGAAACTTTTGATCCTGCTGACACCTCGGCTTGTGAGCGGGCCAATGCAGCTTTTGACACGATTTACTGCAGTAATGTGTAAATAGGCAGCCGCTGCAACGAAGCAAGTCTGCTTCATCTCCGTCGACTGTACTAGCGTGGCACTGCGGATATTTAATTGTTTTATCCGACAAAGCAAACCGCCAAAAATACGCACATCCGGATAATAACACCGCATCCTGCTGGGCTCAGAATCATGAACATACTCCTCCCTCAAGGACATGCGTTCTTGGGCCAGGGTCTTGAAGTCTCTCCACGCTTCCCATATAGGACCTCCCGCGCTATCGTCCAAGTCTAAGCGATCCAGCCTTCTCATCGCCTTGGCTGTAGCGCGTATGACGGGTCGGTCGATGATGAATCCTCCAATAACCTTATGGAGCAGGGATGCGCATCGCGAGGACATCATCTCAGGCATGTCTGCGACTCGGGCAGCCGACTTCAGGACTGCCGGAAGGAGACCCGCGTCGAGTGCTTGTGCGGCCCACAGAGGGCCATTGCCTTTGTACAGCACGTCTGCCAGGATGTAGAAGCATGCGGCCACACACTGGCCCGCCATTTCTTGATGTGCCTGCTTACCAAAATTCCTCTCGAGCCAAGAGAGCACCCTGATTGTCCAAGGAATGATTCCCCGGACGAGCATCTCTGCCGAGAGGTTTGGGAAGTCGGAGGCGGATAAATGGTTGATGAATACGAGGCGTGTGTAAGTGTCCTCGATATTTGGAAATTTTCCGGCGTGTATGCTGCTTAGAACATTGATAGCCCTGGCTGCGATAGGTTTGGCACCTCCCGCGCCCGCAATGACATCGTTCATGCCAGCTAATACCTCGTCATCCGTTTGCTTTGGTGGAACGTGTTTGGGAGCAAGGGCATGACAACCGCTCCCCGACGCGAGCGCGTTTTCGCTCGCAGAGGGCCCTTCATTCGGCGAGTGCTTGGCTACCATTGTAGCTACGCCCGGGGTGGACGCCATCTCTACTCGAACCGCTTCAGAGCATGCGAGAATAGCGATGATTGAACGGATTGTGAGGGCGGCAGACCCTTTCAAAGCGTCTCCGAACTGGACGCCCTGGTAGCCACGATCAAGGAACTGCAGCCATCCCCATATCCCAGGCCAGGCCTTCCGAACGCACGGATCTAGTGCGCTTCCCCCTCCTAAATGCGCCTCGCATGCCTGCAAGACGGCAAAGGCGAGTAGTGCGAGCTGGACGGCATGCTTATCGTGAGCGCTGGGAGTTGGCTTTACAGCAGGGATCGTTTTCGCGCTGAGATGTGCCTGTAAGGCCACCTCTATCTCGATGGTGGGGGGTTCATTGGAAGCTGCTACGCGCTGCGCCAGCTCGACCAGTTTCCGGCCGTCGGGTTGGGCGGCTCGGTTTGCGATCGTTTTAGGTTTGATTCGAAGGCGCTGCGACATCGCTGAGAGGATAACGGCAACTTCGGTGTGGGGTGTCGAGGCAGAGATGCCTATTCTAGGAGGTTATCTATAGCTACCCTCTGCTAACAGTGTTGAAGCGGGCAGGAGTGCGCGTGGGAGCTGACATGCTGCAAGTGACAAGATTAACTCGAACTTCTTTGAGTTACGGCCGTTTCGCTGTTTCGGATGCGTCATTAGTCGGCATCGGATACCTGGCATATCCGACGGCACCAGTCCCGGGCCTTTCTCCTTGAATCAGAGCAGATGGAATGGATTGCGGAGCCGCGATTGGAGGCCGTAGATGTTACAGAATGTACAATCGATGTATGCTATGTATGATGGATATGAAACAGTCTGAAAAAAATGAAGAGTGGGTATCGTAGGATGAATCCTATCATAGTATCAAGTCGTAAAACGTGCTAGCAATGTAACCACGAGGTTTGCATGAGGTGAAATGGTAGGACTGAGGGAGAATGAGATTAAGCCAAGAGCTGTCGCCGTCATGGCTGTTTTGAGGGACGATCAGACGGGGCTGTCATTTACCCTCTCCCCGTTCATAGGCTTGTCGCCCACATGGTTTGCAGTGGCATCGGCATTCCTATCGTCGTTGCTCCCTGAGGTGACCATGCTCTTAACAGCAGCAATAGGGTCGCCCGGAGACTTGCGGGTGTCGACGGTCGCCTGATCTGGGGCGAGCTTCCAGTAGTGGTAGCTGTCACGGGAGTTGGTTAGTACAAAGCAGAGCGATATACAAGGGAAAAGCGTACTGCTTGAGTAAACCATAAAAGGTCGCGCCGAGAATAGAGCCGAGGAATGGCCCCACCCAGTAGATCCAGTGCTGTGGATACCCAAAGCCTGTCACGGCTGCGGGACCGAATGCGCGGGCGGTGTTCATGCATGCACCTGTGATGAGTGAGTATATGCACCAAGTTGCGTGCAATGAAGGGTACCTGTATAGAAGACGGCGAAGAGATGGCAAGCAAATAGGGTGAGACCAATGCCGATTGGGGCGAAGGGAGTGGCCTGATGTTTTTCGGCGGCAAGCATGAGCACTGCGAGGACCAGCGCCGTAGTGATGAACATTTCGATGAAGACGCCTTGCGCGGGGTTGACGCTTGTGCCCAAGACGTTGCTGTTTATTGATTAGCGTGAAAACAAGAAAGGTCAACCGGCTTCGTACTTGGATGCAAGATCCCCTGGCGTAAGCGCAAGCACGAGGGCAGAGGCCGCTATGGCACCCAGCATTTGTGCTATGCAATACAACACGAAACGAACGGGCCTTATAACTCCAACCAGGAGCAAGGCAAGAGAAATGTTCGGGTTGAAGAGCGCGCCCGTGACGCGGAAGAACAGCCATGCCGAGACAAGCAGGCTGAAGCCCATGCACGTTGAGATGTACAGCACTTTCTCGATGGTGGATCCTGAGTCGCCATAGTTGCCTTCCCCGCTAACGGCCTGGATGCCGCCCAAGCCAAGCAGCAGGAAGAACGTGGTGCCCACGAACTCGAGCGCGGCGGCTTGTAGATCGAGTTTGAGGGTTGAAAACTGAGTACGAGGAGACATGTCGTATTCGGAACGACGATTGCCCTTCTCCGCCAGCGGGTTATATACGCGCATTTTGCGGGAAATCTGAGATAGTCTGAGATGGGGATAGCGCAAGAGGTGCGTGAGGGACCAACTTTGGGCATTCCAATTGAATGGACGGTTCACAGGTATAGGAGCGAGGAGGATCCATTACCCACGAATGACGTCGCTGCACAACGCCACTACTCATGTTCTCCACATCAACTGCCTCGCATTGTTGGAGAGCGCGATTTCGACGTCGAGATCAGGGTTTTGGCATCAAATTGAGTGTATGATCGATCACTGGCAAAAATAAATCCTTGCTAACAGGTAGTAGGTGCCAGATAACACACCTCGCGCTCCGACATTATCACTGCTCGGTCGAACAGCTGCTACGCTTATGGCATATTGGTGCTGCAGGTCTCAAAGCTTGAATCATAATGTGGGGCGCTCATATGATGTTATCGCTCGGGGTTGGCGGCGTGGAAGACTCCCAGCCTCCGCCAGGTGTTCGGAGCATGAGCTTGATGTAGGGTATCTGTTCGATCAGAAACATTGGGCGTGCAGATAGGCGTAGATCGGGAATGTGTTGACGCAGACCCAGTCCAGTGTCATCCTCTGTGTCGTCATGTTGGGGTTGGTGGAAAGGTAAATATTGTCCAAACAAGGGCATACAATGGGACTTGAGCACCGCGACTGGCGCCGGGCCGAGACGCGTACTATCTAGAGGCACCCAGGCCTGCTCTACTTTGACTTCAGATCTCGAGCAATTTGATAGATTGGTGGCAATAGAGCAAATTGTAGCATGCTGACGATACTGTAGAGACAAAGAGACTGAGAGGCTACGGAGAAAATCGAAAACCTGCAATTTGCGTACCTTCTTCCTCGGTAGAAGTTGCACGGTCGCAGACGGTCGCGCCTCGGTCGCGCCTCTGCTCTTTCCACCACTGCCACTTTGCCTGCTCTTTCACATAATGAGTGCCCGACAGCCTTTCGTCCCCAAACGCTCGGAAACGGGCACTGACCCAATTCATAATCCGAACCAGAATCAGAATACAGCCGAAGCAATAGCCCAATCCAGCGCAAACGTACAATCCAGAACATCTATCAACGACAAAGATTTGAATATCTCTAGCTTGATCAAATCCAAATCTTCCAAGAAGAAAGACTCGCAGTGTAATGATGACACAGTCACTTTAAAACCACTCGGATCCCTTGGCCACATCCAGAGACCGATTCCTCCTCAGAAATCTACGAAACCAATCCTCGAAGCTCTCGCACTAAACAATCGTCAAAATCGACTCAATCTGAACAAGTCTATATCATCATCTAGCTCCGATGATGTGAATTCGGGAAAATCTTTGCCCTTCAAGATTCCGTCCAACAACAATAGCTTCGCCCAGGAATCTCCATCTGCTATAGCTTCCCCCATGCCGCAAGAGAACGCGATATCGGCGCCCAAATTCAACTTTGTAGCTCGCCCTCATCTTCTGGCTGATGGAAATGGAAACAACTCGCATATACGTACCTCTACTTCGGCTTCTTCTCCAGATCCATTTGTACAAGACTCGAATTCAGGACAAACAGGACAGAACTCGACCGACTTAGGTCCTGGAAACCTTGCTCAGCCTGCACCCGGAGTCGCGTTTGGTTTTGGAATCTCTGCCGACGCCCAAGGTTCCCCTTCTTTCGCCCTTGCTAACAAGATTGGTACGGATAAACGAGCGCGGATTGAAGACGATGAGCACACTGATAAAGCGAATGACGGAAAGCGTGGAGCCAGGAAGAGGCGCAAGGAAGATACGATACATGTAAGTCGTGCATGGCATATATGCGCTCAATCGTCGATCAAAACTTGCGTTCCGGTTTACCAGGACAACACCTCATCCGCATTCCTACCTCATGGGTCTAACCAACATTACTACCAAAATACTCCGGACAGGATGATGTACGACAGCTCTAGGGATTTTGCGGAATCTCAGCAGCACATGGACAGTGCACCTCCCGCATACACCGATCAGAGTCACTCCCGCCCCAGCTCACCAGCTTCTTGCTTCACCTACTCTGAAATTCCCGAACAGTCCTTCATCCCAGAAATTGATTTGCTCTCAATGCAGACTGTTTTGGGAATTGACGTCAATGCATTTATATCCGGTCGTATGGATAAACTCGAAGCAAACAAGAGGAAATGGTCAGAGTGTACGCCCGAAGAGTGGGAAGCGGCTGGCGGCGGTGAGTTTCGCCTGACCGACCCAAGTTCTTCGGTCTTCTGACGATACGTTGTTTGATAAAGAGCTCGCAAAAGAGTTTTCTAGCGTGATGGATTTCGTGAGTGCCATTATCCCCACCTCCTATGTGTGTTGACGCGTCTCAATCTTCACAAGGCGAAAGAATACATGTCGTAAGTCATGATCGCAATTACATCCCTTTAATGACATATCGTTGATTATTATGTGCAACTCACAGTAACAAACTCAATCTTTTCCACTCCGTTGATGACAAGCTCGCCGCTCAAGATGCCGCCATGAAAGAGCGTACCAAGGTGCTGGATGGGGTGAAGAGAGGCCTGCTTGAGAGTGGCAGCGCTTTAGTCTGATAAGTGTTTAGTTATGTATTTCTTGCACGCTGTATTGTTATGCATTGGTCTTTTTTATATCAAAGTGGAGTCCCCCCATAGTTCCGCCCCTAAGAGTACGCGTTTTGATGTATTCGACGCGTATGTTGATCACGCAACGCGAATAAGCCTGCCCTAATCACCTCGCTGGCTGTGAGACGATTCACGCTCAACGTTGGCCATCACTATCAACGACGACCACGGCAGGCCACATGCGACGAGGAAATAAATCGCACAAGGTCAAACTCATCTTCTAAATCTTTTCGAATGTCTATTCATCCTCGTGCTCGTACTTGCAGGTCCCTAATGTCAAATTACGCCCAGCCCAGCCAGGTTCATACTCGAATTTCACGGTCTCGAGACTGCGTGCACAGACCGACTCATGGGTCCAAGACTCTGATGAGCTACATCAGCCAGAGACGCAGAGCGGCGTTGATACCTGTCCACGACCCTTCAAGGGGCTCGTTGTCTGCGCGACTGGAATTCTCGACAAGGTACATATTACCGACTATATCTCCTGCGCTCATATAGACCAGCTAATATGTTATTTTTGTCGGTTGTAGCCTGACCTATTCACCAAGGCAATGGCATTAGGAGCGTTGGCCTTGCCGGCGCTCACCGATAAAGTTACGCATCTGATCGCGAATGAGCATGGAGGTGCCAAGTACGCAGTGAGCTTTATCATCTTCTCAATGTGTTGAATGGGCCCTAAATTTCTCTAGTGTGCGCTGGACAGAATGATTCCTATAATGCAATCCTCGTGGATAACATCGTCTTATGATATATGGTTGAAGGGGGATGATGTTGACCTTCAAGCGGTATGTGTGATACATAAGTTATCGTTCCCATTGCTCATTTGGAAACTTCGGTAGAGTGTGGAGGAACATCGCCTACCCATATTCAGCAATGTTGTAATTGCACTTTCCGGCATAGACGACGTTCAGCGTCGCACACACATCAATAAAGTCACGACGCATCTTGGGGGGACGTACGTCAAGAGCATTGAAAGACCTGTCAAAGTCACCCATCTTCTTTGTGCCGGAGACACGGAAACGGAGAAGATGCAATACGCAGAGAAGTTCAACAAACATGGAGAGGCGCGGATACATTTGGTTTGGGAGGAGTGGTTCTGGGACTCGTTCGAATTTGGAGGGAGATTCGACGAGGAGCGGTATCGCGTGGACCTACCGCGACCTGAACGAAGGGTTGCTCCTGAAGGTGAGCATCGACCAACGTCGTCTTGTTATCAGCTAATTTCTTCACAGTGCCTGCCACAGCTCCTCCTCTGGCTAAACCGCCACCTGCTCTGGAACTCAATAGCGAGGATCTCGAAGAAGAGTTAGCTTCTATCAAACGAGTGCCCGCTCTGACTCTAAGACTCTGGGAGAACCTGCTGAAACCGCGCGGCTTCGAGATAACCGGAGGCAGTTTAGTGCGCAGCCCCTCCAAAGCTGTCTCTCGGGCTAACCAGGACGGGGATGTGTCCCCACTGGCCCCCAAGAGTAGGCTCCCAGATGACAACGATACAGGCGGAAGTGTCATTGCCTCATTTAAGCGCGTCAACTCTTTCGTACAGCCAGCTCCTGTCCCTGTCCCCCGCCAGCCATTCCGGCGTGCCACCAGTGGTATTGCATTGGAGTCACCGCTGCCACCACCGTCGCCATCCGGAACACAGTCTGCTCCCATAGACATGGGGCATAATGTCGCAGGCCCATCTTCCCAAGGTAGTTCTGGTTCAAGATATTTGTTTGCTGGGTTGAAATTCCGAGGGTTGGGTGAGGCTCGAAGTCCGGTCGTTCGCAACGAGATCGAAAGCTGCGGAGGACGGATGGTTTCTGACGATGAGCCAGAAGAGAACGTAGACTTCGTCCTCGTGCGGCTTGTTAGGTGAATTCACTCTTATGGTCTTCTGAAGGCTGGCTGATACCTAGAGCACAGTGGTAGTAAACTTTATCAGGACGAGCCCGACGTCACCGAACGTGCGAAGTACAGGACGGAGTGTTGGTTAGAGCGATGCGTGTTTGAAGAGCGCATTTGTGCAGCGGAGGAACATGTTGTTTTCACTCCCTTGACAATTTCAGCCCCCATACCAGGCATGATTTCCACCTCAGGTCGTTTTAACTTCTGCTCATAGGTCTTTTATAGGCGCGGAAAAGATCAACCTGAGCTTCTCGGGGCTGGATCAGTCAGAAGTATGCTGGACAAGAAGGCTGCTTCGAGCGCTGGGTATATCTTTCCATTAATTTTTAAAAAACCTCAGCACACTCATTGGATTGCACTTTCAGGAATCAATATCGCTCCGAACTTTTCACGACGTTCCACACACCTCCTTTGTCCGTCAGGGACAGGCGCTAAATTTGACAAGGCGCGGGAGTGGCATATACCTGTAGTGCATATGCAGTGGCTTTCTGAGATGGCGAAGTCAGGGGTTGTTGAGCCTGCATCTGATTACTTGGTCAACACCCTCGGCGAGATGATTGATGGTGGTGGCGACATGAACGTAGATGTGGGTTATCAAGAGCCTGTTGTTGATATCAAAGGAAAAGGCAAGGAAAGGGATGCGGACGCAATGATGTTTGACATAACTAATAGTAAGTCTTTTAGCCTTGAAATTATCACAAAAACCTCAACTTTTTTGCAGGTTCGAACAATCAACTTGGCGAGTCCAGGGCTGTATCAAAGGGCTGCTTAGACAACCGTTTAGAACGCACAGCAACTATACTCCCAGACTCGCCTCGCGGTGGCCAAAGCCTATTCGGCTCGGCACTGCATTTGTTAGACGGAGACTCACGCCCACGGCGGTCATCTACCGCTACACCTCCACCGCCAACAAGTCCGCAGCAATTATCATCTCCTGGTCTTCATCGTAATCCAACTGACCCAGAGGTTGAAACGCGAATACCATCGTCTGCATCTCCATCCCCGATGAAACTTCCGCCCTCGAAGAGCAAAGAGGGCTCGATTCGCGAGAGTCTAGGGCCTTCTCCAGCAAAGGTGTCGAATGAAGTGACAAAGGCCCTCCAGGAGAGCATCACGTCTCTACTGGGGAAGCGACAGACTTCAGAAGAGGACACGATGGCACACAAACCCGGGAAGAGGATCAGACCACCACCAAAATCCAAGGCAAGCATGTCTGAGTTATGTCTCGTCACCTTTTTTCTAATGTTTAATTTTGTTTAGCTCCAGTCCCGGAATGAGTCTGGTGAATCTAATCGAATAGCACCGGCTGTCCTCTCGGCACCGATAGAGCATACTTATAGTCAATTCGAATCCAACGAAGAACTGAACCTCTTTGAGGGCATGGGGGTATCCTACGAGGAGAGTATGCAAGTACGATACGAGGACCCATCGGAGCGGGACGAGCGAGACCGGCTTATGAGTCTATTTGAGTCACAAACTCACGTCGCCGGGGAGAGTCGAGGAAAGAGAGGTGGGAGGAAGGGGCCACCAGCTGCACGTAGGAGCACTCGAATGGCTGGTTTCTAGTTGTTGATAGATCTACTTGGTTTGTTGTAACTTTATTGCTTGGCCTTATGCCTATCTAGCCTTATACTATACCTATAGATTGCCAATACTAGTCAAGGTCACTAGTTGCAATTTAATCTTCGTGGGCTGGAGTCGAGATCATGAGAGCCTGCAGTTGATTAGAAGGACTCAGACTGGTTGAGTCCAATCCGTTTCCATCTGTTCCCATTTCTACGCAGCAATGGCCGAATGCGGGAACGAGATGTGGCGCGGGGCTTCTGGAAACGAGACTGACTGCCCATACTGCTTTCTACATCTCATTAATTCATGGACAAAACTTTGATAATCTGTTTGCATTGGCATCCTACAGTAAGTACAAAGCGTCGTAAAGTATCGTTAGCATCACAATGGTCGTCAGTATTCAAACGCGAAATATCAAGAATTGACAACAAGGAAAACATTGAACAATGAAGGAAATGTCCATGATCTATATGTCTGATATGCAAGAGGAACGATTCGGATGCGCAGCAGAGCGAGCAAATAAGATAATTCGCGAGAGGACTGCCCGTAATGCCAGTGAAAGTCAGCGATGCAATGTGCGGGGGACCTGCACTGCACGCGATACATGTGGCGTGCACTAGTCATCATGGTCGAAACCAGTGGCCCAAGGCATCGCCAGTAATTGAGAATCCGGAGAGAATTGGCCATTAAGGGGACTAAGACCACCAAAAGTCAATTCCTGCCCGTCGTCGTAGTCGTGGCTTGTACGACTGGAGCTTGGCGAGTGAATGTCCCGTAATGTGGTATCATGCAAGCCAACAAGCGGTGATCTCGGAAGGTACGGTGGCGGCGGCGGCGCAGGAAACTGTGTGAGCGTTGGGCTCTCCTGAGGGCCGAAAGCTGACAGGGAAGGGGACACGTTCCCACGCAGTCTTTGGCGACCGTCTGACGAAATGGACCCTGAGTGTGCGAGGGACCTTCCGCTGCTAGTGGTACGTTGAGCTGAATGGCCCGAGGGCCGCGACGAGTTCGAGCCGTCGAGACGGTGCTGGGAGGATGCGGGAGCAGAGCCCGAGGACCGGCCAGAGTATGGCATGAGATGCGAGCGCATGGAGTGCAGAGAACCAACTTCAGAGATTGCTGTCATGTCGTGATGAACAAATTGTGGCTATGATAAAGTCTACATTAGCGAAGAATGATTAGATCCAGATAAGAAAATGCGCACCACACCGAAGCTGCTGCGATGCTCAGGGTATCCATCGGTCCCATTCCTGGACAGGACCTTCCATCCATCTCTAGCTTGCGGGGGAGCATCCTCGAGCACGTCGATAGAAATCCCAGCATTATCCCCAGCATCAGAGGACGATGTCTCGTACCATGACCGCGGAGTAGGCAGCTGCGCCAGACCAGGTGGGAAAGGCATACCTCCCCTGGACGATATTGAAGAGAATTGAGACATCGAAGCCGGGGCGGGCATATCAAGCGGGTCCACCAGCCGCGGCGCATATTCATCTTTGGCCTGACTGCCCTTGCCCATCGAGCCGGACTCGTAAGCAGGCGGCGCCATCGTCGAGCCACTTCTTGCGACGTGAAGGTCCGGGTGGCTGGCCATGTATACTCGCGGCATGGGTGGTAGGGGTGGTGGAGTACCGGAGTTTGAATGCGCATCGTGGTACACAGTCGACCCGCTCTTCGTGCTCACGGTCGATATCGGACGCTCGCCAGCGGCGTTGAAACCAAGCCCAGACGGCCGCTTGAGGTCCTGACCGAGGGTCGCGCGGCCCGCTTCGACGTCGCTGTCGCTTAGAGGCACGCCTACGTAAGACTGCGGGCGGGACTTGGGAGAAGTCGGCGAGTCCTGCATGTTTTCACGGAAGTTTTTGAACCAGCTCAGCCGGCTGAGTCGTGCGATGCCGCCAAGCCCCAGACTGCCCCATCCACCAGAGCCGCTACCGCTGGTGCTCGCCACAGGCGAGGATTCCTCGGACCCACGTGGACCTACGTCGCTCATTTGCACGCGCCGCGCGCTCATGACAATAGGGTCTTCTTGGGCGCTGATCAGCGAAAATGATGATTTGGCTGACGCTGGTTGCGCAAGGTTGCGGTCGGGGTCCAAAAGCGGGGGCGGTACAAGTGGCGAGTAACGCTCGTGCTCAGGGTCATACGCACCCGTGGCCTCCTCATCGCCGTATATGCGCTCGTGTTCTATGCGCTCGTTCTCGAGCCTGAGAAGTTCGCTGGGAGGGAGTATCTGCCCAGGGGCGCCACGTGGCTCGTCAAAGTAGCCCATTTCGCTGCTACGGCGAGCATTCGTGTACTCGGAGAGTAGCACGCCATAGTCAGAGACAGCTGTCGATTCAGTGTTGCCACCCGAGCTGCCTGAGTTATTCGAGTTGTTCGTAGAATGGTGGGCGGCGGCGGCGCCTGCTCCGGCGCCAGCCAGAGCAGCGGCAGCAGGGATGGTAACACTTCCACCATTATCCACCATATCAGCGCTAGCGGCCCCACTTCGTCGGAGGAACGAATCCGCCTCCTCGCCGCTGCCCCTCGGACTGCCCTCACCCGGCGGTCTGTCGTCACCATTGTTACTCTGCTCAGCCGCGCTGGGATCGACGATCTCCCAGCCTGTCCAGATAGGCGTTTGATAGCCGCCGTTCTGGCGACGGCGGCGCCAGCGTAGGCACAGAAGCAGAAGGAGCAAGAGGAGAACGGTGCCGAATATGGAGCCAAGAACTATGCCGATAAGGGCAGGCTTGTTAATTGAAGAGCGGATGCCTGAGGATGGGGCAGGCGTGGAGGAGGCTGTTGAGGTGGAAGAGGCGACGCTCGCTGAGGAAAGGCTTGCGATGCTTGCGGACGAGACACTTGCAGAAGAGGCGCTCGCAGATGACATCCTGGCCGAGGACACGCTGGCAACAGATGCAGTGGACAGTAACGACACTGAAGATACCGACGCTGAGGATGCCGTAGATGCTGTAGATGCGGATGAAAACAACGAGAGAGATGGTGTGGGTGTCGCGGAGAAGGAAGACGTATTCGGAATGGAGGTGGAGGGTATCGCAGTGGAGGATGTAGATGATGGCATAATGGATGGAGAGGACGCCGTCGGAGATGCTGTGGGTGTTGAAGCTGATCCCGAGGTAGCGGTTACGGGGGCTGAGCCCGATGTGCTCGTAGGGCTAGGCGTCGTTGTGGGAGGAGGTGTCGCGGTGGGAGAGGTCGGTGTACGGGACGTATGGCTCGAAGCGGGTGAAGTGAGACCGCCATAAGTCCAGACTCCGTTGGTACCGAGAGGAATCTGAAATAATGGATCAGCACGTAGCTTCTTAAAAATATGCAATGCAAGAAGGAAGATGACGGCTGCCCGGTCCAAAGCATCCCCTGCACATCAATGCTAGGGTCACATCATACCCCTCTTTTTTCTCGCAGTGTATGAAAAAGGAAAACTCACGCTAGGCCCATAGTAAGTCAAGGGAAGCTCTACGAGTGTTGAGCTAGTCTCTCCTCTAGTAATAAACGTCGAGTACGACAACCACGGGGGTAGCTGCTGTGTCGGCGCGGCCATCGTTCGTTCGGTGCGTATGAAAGTTTCACACACAGCCAGATATGTGTTTGCTGTTGAATGTAGGAGTTGTTAGTAGTGAATGTGGTGACTCTGAAGAACAGAGATGGTCAGCGATCATGCTTCATTTGCAGCATAGCGACGATCCGAGGCAAGCGAGGAGCTTACAGTTCTAGTCAATGGGTGAGGTCGCTCGTGATGATGGGTTTCTCGTGAAAACAGTCGTTATAAAGGATGAGGGTATATCGCGGTGGAGAGGTCTCCGAAGAGAGGTATGGGAAAGAAGACACGGCGCTCGACGAGAGCAACATAGACGCACGTGACTACAGTCTTCCACCGGTCAATGGTACACCACCGGTCAATGATACAGTTTTGCATACGCTATTGTGACTTCAATTCTACTCCAATCTCTCTAAATATTGTCTCATATGAAAGCCACAGTCATTATGGGTCTGTCCATGTACTTTACGGTGTAGAAATTAAAGTTCCTCATGGTGTAAATTCAGATGTGATCGGGGGTCGATTTCTCGATTTGGGAATTCGGCCCGGAACTAGTGAGTGGTACACCATTGTTTCTGCTCTGCGACGACGAAGACTCACTCAAATATCTTGCTACGATATATACAAGGTCTTGATATGTATTCAAAACTTTCTGTCTCTTCGGAATTTCAAGAAAATTTGTTGAAGCGATGTCGGGGAGATTTTCCGTTTTCGGTGTCCCACTGACCGGTGGATGACTGTACTAGGCACCGACGGCGTTTCATCCCGGTGACTGGAATGGATGTGACGTGGTGATTCTGAGTGAACAAAAAGAAAGAGATAGACAACATGTACTGAACCAAATTCTTGTTGAGATTGAAATTAAACAAATTACACTCCATTTAAACAGTAGCCAACAGCGCATCTTCTACCTCCTTAATCCGCGCTCGCTCCTTCTCCTGCTCCATCTCCTTCTCGCGCAAGGCATCAGTCTCACGGGCCAGAACGTATGTGGGCGTCATATAGGGCTTGTAATCCAGATGCCGTTTGACGTAGAAACACATGTATGCAAGCGAACCAAGGCAAGCGCCGAGATTTGATTTGGTGACCCTTCACGAATAAGTAGGATAAGGAAGGCAAAATCGAAGCGTACACCTACTTTTCATCGTCAAAACGATACCACTACAACACCAAAGTTTGATCACACAAATAACTTTATTGAGAATTATAAAGCGTACCTCATCTTGCACCCGCGCATAATTCGTGTAGTGGCCATTGTCAATCTGACCTTCATGGTTTATTACCGCAAACAAATCATACTCGTACATGGCTTCAGGCCCAGGGTACCTGAAATTCACTGCCAGTTAGATGTGCAATTATTAATTTACCGAAATGCTTACGCGGTAGGCGGCACTCCAGCCCGCTCATTTTCTTTTTGCTGCTCCTTAGTCTTCTGTGTGATGACGAGCGTCGTATATGGAGCCATATTGATAGATGCGGGAAAGCGAATGGAGGCATCAATCTTTTGCGGTATCGATTTATCCGTGGTCTTGTGCTCGAATCGCTGAGAGAATCGTCAATAAGCTAAATACTGCGTCTCTTGTCGTTATACGGACCTTGAACTGGAAGCTAAGCACCGGTGGTAGCTTTCGTATGCTCAACCTTTTACTTGCCTCCTATCTGGTATCAGAAGCGGACCTCGCGAGTTGGGGAATAGGGCTCACAGTGACCGCGGAGGATTTTGTGCACTTGCTGCAACTGTACTCCTTAGTCCCCAACTTCTCCGGTTGCGTGTACCTAAATTCACCGTGTCAGTTATTGTACATCATCTAAGCACCGGCAGCCTACCGTCGCAAACAGCTCGCAAGTGTATTATCTCCCGCATCGCCCGTCTTCCCCTTGAGCTCCAAGCTAATGTCTAGCATCGGGTCTACAGTGCTTGTCACGTTCCCACAGCGCTCACAGCGCACATCGCTCTGCAGCTGCCCCGCAAACGTGGAGTGGATGATGCAGTTGCACGAGACGTTTGTCGAACCACGTGACGTTGTATGGATTTGATTTAGCGCGGAGATGAAGAACTCGTGTGCATCCTGTTGGGAGTATCCAGATAGTTCTGCGGACGCTGTCCAAGTTGTTGCGAGGATGGATATGGGGCCATACGGGGCCGTCGTTGGTGAGAATAACTACTCAGTTTCACATCATGGGTTGCGGCCTCCTAAATATATGAGGATTGTATGCGTACCTCAGTAAACAACTTATCCATTTCGCAGCACATACATGCTTTGTTGGAGCAGAGCAAGTTATTGTGCTTGTCGCTGAGGAAAAAGCCCCGAAGTAGCGGGTTGTGCACGAACGACTGGAGTACAACAT
Organism: Athelia sp. TMB; assembly: GCA_014898675.1. Classification (NCBI taxonomy): domain Eukaryota; kingdom Fungi; phylum Basidiomycota; class Agaricomycetes; order Atheliales; family Atheliaceae; genus Athelia; species Athelia sp. TMB. The sequence goes on along the minus strand of JACXVL010000127.1, from coordinate 3,335 downwards.
TGAGAAAGCAGGTCTGTCCGAGATTCAGTAGCCCTTTTCGGCCTGTGTGTTGCTATTAGCGGCGTCTGTGCGTGGGGTGGGTGGTCCAAAGGCAGGTGCATCACCCACCTTGGCAAGGAAGAACAGAGGATCCGTCCAGTGCTGAGGCATCTTGCGCATCCGGTAACCACTGTCGAAAAGGCTCTCGAGCCTTCTTAGCCACTATTATGTAACTCAGTGCGTGAAAAATAAGCAAAGCTGGTCATTCAACCTTGAAACTTGGTCTGCTTTTCCTCTGCAGACACAATTGTCGACAGGTGTATGCTCTCCATCGCCGCGTCATAGATGAAATCGTCGCACTCAGCACAGAATATCGTCCCAGTTTTCACATCAACGGCTGTTATGTTCAAGGGCTTAGTTCGAAGCTACCAAGAATGTACGAAGACCACCGACAAAATCCGTGATTGCTGTCTCTCAAGTGCGAGGTCATGTGACCATTAGCCCAACAACCCGCGTACGAGCAGTCTAGGCATGAAAGTGGTCGAGAGAGCGCGAGATAACATGTGTTGCACGCTGGTGACGATACCTGCTTCGCCAATGCGATGAGTAAATACGCGTGTTGTTTACGGCAGGGTTTTGTTCGGGCCTCATTCACCTTTCTGCGCTTCATTGGATGCAGCGCGTCCTGCATGCGATTCACGTTCCACGCGATGACGTTCTTGTATTTGCTGATCAGACGCTCCTTGGTCGTTTCAGTGGCCAAGGCTGCACGCAGATGCGGACACAGGCCCTTGTCAGCAAGGTTGTCAGAAGTTAGACTTAGGTCCTCCTGGGATGCCGATGAGAATGAGACGTCATCTAAGCCGTCGCCGGGAAGTATGTCCATGTCTTCCGGTGATGCCGCCATCGTAGCCAGCAAATGCGACAGATGGTGGTCGGGGCGAGAGGGTTGGATGATGGCCGCGCCGGCGCGTTGCCGGGACGGGCAGGCTTAATCAGGAAGTCCCCTGTGTACACTTAGACCTCGACCACGACATCCCTACTAGTCCAACGCGCTCGGTGTGCAGCTCAACTTAGCTCGCTCTTTTTGCGCGATATATGTCAAGAATATTGATATGATGGTCTCTTGGTGGTCCAACTGGCGGAAGTCTAGGAAGTCCATTCAGCTCGAAGATGGCCCCTCTGACCAGCTGGCATCTTGCACTTTTTGTAACATATCAAAGGAGAAGGGCTTCAATATTGTCTGGGAGGTGAGCATTTGATTATGTATACTTATGAGTAAATCTCATGGAGCTGACGTCCGTGAAGGATAGTAGATTTGTGGTATTCGAAGATATTAGAGCAGCATCTATGCATCACCTACAGGTTGTTCCTAAAGAGCACATAGGTGCGCACTAACGGACTGACGCTAATTTGCGAGCTGAAACACCCTGTAGAAAGCGTGAAGGCACTTGGGAAGAACGATGTGGAATTGGGTAAGTCAATCATCCACTGGAAATTGCAAGTAAGTTAAAGTTGTGCGTCAGTACAGACTATGGCAGACATTGGTCATCACGTACTTGACAAGCGAAACGTACCTATCACCCATCGCAAGTAAGTGTTTGGGAGTGTGGCTTCTCCCATACGACTGACACCTGTTCCCGCAGGCTTGGTTTCCACATTCCGCCTATAATTAGCGTGAACCACCTGCATATGCATGTCCAAGGACTGCCATATATCAACTTTGCGAGGAGCCTGAAATACCCTATTGTTGGAGGCTTCGGCAAATACCAAAAGGGCTTCAGCTGGTTCACGGAGCCAGGTCAGACGATCCGTATACTAGAGCGAGGAGGAACGGTCAAGATATTTCCCTGTTAATAAACGACTCACGATACCCTTCATCATTTCATAGAATGTAGATGTGCATTTAGTTAGAACCAATGGTAATGTTAATTTGGGGCAGGATTGTCATGAATTGAAAATTGAGTAATGGGATACAGAGCCGTAGGCGGGTATGACAAAAGACGAAGCTTAGCGATGCAAAATGGTAGGTGATTATTTGGAAACAGTTGTAGCTAGATGAGGAATGTTTGGGAAATGGTTAACTATAAAAACAGCCATCTAGAATGGATGGAGACGTGAGATATATTGTTTCGTCAATGAGGCAAGGCGCAATGCGATGTCATAGTCTACGGGATGATGCCATCCAGATCTCCCTCGTTGACTCGGATTTCGACGACTTCGACTTCGTAGTTGTCGAGTGCCGAGTTCGTTGATGATGCCGACGTGGAAACGAAACCGGTCGAGTTGGGAGGAGATGTGGAGAAAGCATCTAAAGGGAGTCGTTACAGAGAATATTAAGGGACACAACGATTAGTGACAATTTAACATCTTAGATGAGGGTAACGAACATCTGTCCTTGATATATGGAGGTACAAAGAGATCCTAGGATATGTGTAAATGCAAGTGACCCTTTCGAAATAACCATGCTGACCTGATTCCACACGAAACCTTGGCTCCGCTGAATCGTTAAGATAGGGCGCAAAGTGTACACTGGTTGTCTGATCTTCTTCGGACGCGCCTGTCGCTTGGGACTCTCAGGCTCAGGCTCAACTGCCTTCTGCTTGCCTTTGATGTCCTTCTTCGCAGCAACAGATTTCTTAGCAGCCTCGTCGCTCCCGTCAAGATCCATGCCCTCTACATCTGCGGCGCCATCGATGTGCGGGGGTTCCTCAGTATCAGACACATCGCTCTCAGGGTGCCGGTGCCCATAATCTTCGCCATCCTCTGAGCATGACGCTTGGTCCTCACTCCCTTCATCTTCACTGTAGTCGTCATCATCGTTGTCGTACGGGTTCCCCCTTTGCTCATAGCAGGCGAATGTCGGTGGGGATGCGGCCCGGCCGATGGTACGACGACGAAAGTAGTTCGCGTATGATGGATTTGCCGGGGTCATCAGCTTATTGCTCATTGTGGTAGAGGATATACTTGTTGGAAGATTGTAGATGGTTCAAGTTCGCTTGTGCGGTCCGAAGAGACTAGATGGTGGTAGAGGACAAGGTGCGGCGCGGCACGAGCCGCAAGTAGCGAGTCACAGCTGATGCGCTGCTTCTGGCTAAATTAGGGTATGCGGCGCCACTTATTCTTGCCAGCAACCGCCATCATTTTCTTCGTTGACGTATCTCGGGCGTGCCCCAGTCCTCCTTGGCAGGATCCTCATATCAGGATCTTTATATCCACACCTATCCAACCATGGCAGGCTCTAGGTTCCAGTATGTGCGCAACTTTGAGTTGCCCGATCCGTTGTTACCAGACACATATATGCTCTGCCGGCTCGACGGCCATTCTTTCCATCGGTCAGCTCACAAGGTTGACTC